>BLKR01000453.1:347500-519262 GCA_011170035.1 Teleogryllus occipitalis
TAAGTCGTATAGGCCCATTTGTCTCCTACTAGTTCTCGGAAAGATTTTAGACAAACTTGCCGTAGGTAGACTTAAAAAATGGATAAGATCGAAAGGAGGCCTTTCCAGTGGGAGGTCACTAAAGAAAAAATAACTTTATTCCGAGCAGTACCAACAATGACGCAGCGTCTAAAATAAAATAAATAAATAGTAGACCTCCCGTGTCCCCGTACGTTAACACCCAATAGTATTTAGATGCAGCTAATAGGTGGTGAAATAAAGAGTAAATGTAGATAAGAATTTATAGAATTAAAAAGGTTTATGTAATTACAATATATGTTAATTTTTTGTAAAATAATAAATGTCATAAAAAAGTAGAGATCTAAATGTAAATGTAAGACGATCTAGGTGTGCAGGTAGAACTCACATGGACTCAAGGACTCACGGGCTTACATCTATTTCGTCAAAGCCTCTAAGTGGCAATGTATTGTAGTTGTACAAAAAGACAGAAATAAAAAAAACTTAATGATTCTTATGCCGAGGAATGCTAATAGTCTGGACTTCCGTCATTTCAGAGTCTGCCCTCATGACAAGAGCGGGCAGAAAAACGATATGGAGTTTCCTTGGCACAATCTCGTCAAAAATCTCTCCTAATATTTCGCAGCCTCAACGGCGGATGTTATCCAAATCAGTCGGATTGGCCATTCGAGGATGTTTGTTCGGCTCAGCGATCGGCCCTAGGGATGGGAACGTGGACGGATTCACCAATCGTTTGGATTTGATTAGGAAAACTACAGAAACCACTGATCAGAGATGTCGGCCACCGAATTCCGTTCTTACAGATCCCACAAACTAACCGATATTAAACACTTCAAAAGACTTTCCAGCACTTTGCCTAGATCGAATCTGCAACCTTCCAAACTGCTTCTAATACGTCTAATAATTACCATGCAGCTTCAGTAAGGGTGGCGCTGATCCTCCGTAGTCCATTGGGAGAATTTCTTGCGGGACGTATTTGAAAAGGTCTTCGACTCCTTCCGTATGCACATGCATCTGAAAGTCATATTTCCTTTTATATCAGTGTTCAGTAATATGTACTGATGATCTGAAAAAGTGGAAGTGTACATAGCTGTAGTACTGGCGTGCCTGATTTTAGAATTTTGAAAAGACATGAGTTCTATTTTTTCTGAATATTACATATGTTGTTAAACAGATAAATTAACGATAATTCGGAAAACCATAAAATACAACAGTCAATGCAGAATGTCTCAAACGTCCTATTATTTTCCAATTTTCTAAATAGTGCTTTTAAATCATTGTAGGTAAAGTATTGTCGAAGTTTGGTACATTATAATAATCTTTGCTACTCGATCTAATTCGTACAAGAGTGTATTACAAATTCCTGATCTTTATTTGCTGACGTTCTTTTTCAATTAATAACATTCCGATACTCTTATACGTACGTATATACGAAGTTAATTTACGTAGTATAGAGAAAGTTATGTAATGCTAGGCCACAAAGGGGACTTTTCGGCAGAAAAAAAATCATTGCCGGGCCCTGATAAAGAGAATGTGGTTAAACTCAGTTGTTAAATTAAGAGAAAAAATACTCTTAACACGTGGAGTAGCCAGAATCCCAGTTTTGCGAGTACTTGGTGCCGAAAAACCAATGGAAACCAAAACGTCCAGCCGTTCGTCTGTGAACACTACTAGCACTTATACCATACGTAATATATTTTTCAAATTGAAGAATCCTCTGTCCATCTGGCTTGAGTTGAAGCTTTGAAATTTTGAGAAACATTTTTTTAAAATTTGAGGGTACTTCACATGAATGCCGCCAGACATTTTAAAAATTTTCTCAAAAACTGCTCCAAATTTTTTCCTTAAACTTTTCGTAGATGCAGTTCTAAATGCACTCAATAAGATGGCATTCACGCCATATTGTTATATTCTTTTGTTTTCTCAAAATTTACAAAAATGTAATGTAATATTTTTGAATCGTTTCTCACGTCGTTAATACGTACATTACCGGCAATTTTTTCTCATTATTTATTTTATGTGCTCTTTAAATAATATATAAAGTTTCTCAAAAATTCAACGGTTTTCTATTAAAATGAGCACAAAATTCCTCATTTTCAGAAGCGCTCAAATATAGTTTTCTCGAAAATGGCTACAAATATTTTCTTCAAACTTTTGCAACGAAGAGTGGTAATTGCAGTCTTTACACAATTGTAATTTCTTTGAAATATCTCTCACGCCGTTAATGTGCACATTTCCATCAATTTGTATACATTATTGTATTTGTGAGTGGTAGTGCTTTTAATAACTTTAAATGAAGTTTTTTGAAAACTCAATAGATTCCTATTTTAAAAAACTTCAAATTTCGCATTTACAGTAATGCTTCATCGCCATTTTCTTAAAAACCGCATCAAATTTTTCAATAAAAATTGCCATTTAGAACGAGGTTTTACTCTTTAATACTATTGAAGTATATTTCGGTTCTACTATTAGAAAACAGAAAATTTGAGAAAATGTCAAAAAAGGTAGTTTGAGCGGCGATAGATTGCAGCTGCTGGCAAAAGGATGGGACAAGCCCTTAAAACCAGTCCACACCAAAGAAATTAGAAAACTTTACTTCCAGAAATTCTGTGCCATTCTGTAGCGCCAGTAGCATCTTTCTTATTTGTAAATTTAAATTCACGAAAATAAATAAATTACACTCGTATTAAGCAAAGTACTTAAGAAATTAACAAGTGTCAGGACTGTATTTTAAATCTTTGAATGATTAATAATAATGTTGACTTTATATGATGTAAATATGCAGATGATCACACGTTACATGATTTAAATGTAACGACAGAAATTAGTTTTTGAAATGTTGTAAACATTAATCTGTACTCGGCGACAATGTTTGTGATATCTAACATGTTAAAGCGAATACTCGCTTTTGTGTCACTTATGGAAGATCAGAAATGAAAAAGTTATCTATCTTTGAGTCAAATATTCACGTGAGTATCCAGAACAAATTATTTTGGTAAAAGTTATCGTCCGAGGTTGTCAGTAATTTAAGAATAAATTAGGCAATCAGCTTTGACATGTTTACTAAACGTAAAAGGCCGAATAATTATCCACTCTAATTGAAGTTGTAACAGAAGTTTTGAAATTTCGAACATAAGGAAAAAGTAAATATGTAAAACAATTACGTCTAATTTTTTCCTTTTTTGTACTGTATTTAAGCTATTGTTTTAAACGTTGTATATGTTTATTATTAGAGATACATGCTGAGTTTTAATTAATTTCCTTTGTACATACCACATCGAAAAGTTCCTTTTTCATGAAAGGTTTCATCATAGCCATCATTTTGTCCATGAAGGGGACGACGTTGAAAAAATGAAGCCCTTTCAGACGAAAAGGTAGCCCTTCCTATTGGGATGAAAAATAAAGAAAGCTTGATCTTGTATTATTATAAACGTTTTGCAGTTGAACCCATTGCACAATGATGCCCTTTTCTTCCATCATTGACTACATTGCATTTCAGATAAAAGGAAATACATACTGCGTAACTCAGTATATAATTACGTAGGCAGATATTTGCTCTTGAATTGATACTAAAAATCATCGTAAAGGGATTTTTATTCAGTATGATAGGAGAAAATGAAAACAAAACCATTTTGATATGTTTTACACACTGTTGTATCATAGGCTATATTTTTACACTATGCGTTTTTTCAGCGTTGTCTACATGCCCCTTTATCACATAGACTATATAGACAATGTAATCTATGTACACTATTTAATATTTCACACAAAAAATGTTACAGTGAGTAAATAAGTTTCGATAAAGCAAGTCAAACGAAATAAACATTGTACAATCGTCTTAACAGCCATATTTACTGATCTCTTTTGTGCTAAAATTTTACAGTTTAATTCCAGTAATAATAATAATAATAATAATAATAATAATAATAATAATAATAATGCAATATTTATCAAAATATTCCATTGACATACCTGCAAATAAAAGAAAAATTTCTTGAATACAATCAAACTTAGTTTTGTAAAGTGTCCAAAAGAGACTCCTTGCATATCAAAAATGATCACGTGTCCTTCAGCCGTGCCTTCAGAATAAAGCCACAGGTCCACCACCATTCCAAAAACTTTCTTTAGATCGACATGACTGAATTTACTGGGCTCTGTGTCTACAGGCCTCAACATTATCACTTTGTAGCCTTCTTGCGTGGGTTTCTCAAGAGTAACAATTCCTCTGAAAACAAAACTGAATTTGTATTTATATTCCCCAAAACGTTCCTTAAATATACATCATACTTTGAAAATATGATTAGTTACTACGAAAATTACTTTCTAAATATTATGAGTATGTTAGTACTAAGTACAAAATAACTGTGTAACTCATGCATGTCGACTTGGGGTGTATATGATACGAATTAATGATCTTTGAATGATTCGATCTTTGAATTTGAACTTAATAACAATAATAATAATAATAATAATAATAATAATAATAATAATAATAATAATAATAATAATGATGGTAGTTACTAAATAATTCTTATCAATTAATCATAATCATTCACAGAAATGTAAATTGCATTTAGAACCCAAAAATAATTTTGTTGTTATTTTTATGTTCGTTGAAAATATTTATTGCATTTCTTGAAGTTCAGATTTCTAATTTTACGAAAAACTGAAGCACCAAAAACTAAGAAGTCTAAGAAAAAAGTTTTCTTGCACGTAACGTAATTAGCAGAAAATACCAAAACGAAAGGTATATCCACCATGGTATGAGTTGTTCCTAAGCTAATATATTCTTACGTCACTTCTGCAGCTGTCTGGACTTCTGGAAGAGTTGGATCCCTTTGCGAAAAGAATTCTGGCAGATGCGTGCGAACCGTGAAGTAGGTGTCGAGAGTCGCTTTGGCGGCTTCCACGCTGTAGTAACAGCTGTGAAGGAAGAGCGCCAGTTCGCGATCTACGCAAAGAAATTAACGAAATATGAAGACGAGCCCCAACAAATAGTTGGGTTTTCATAGTTTCAATTCATAG
The DNA here is from genome assembly GCA_011170035.1 of Teleogryllus occipitalis. NCBI lineage: Eukaryota > Metazoa > Arthropoda > Insecta > Orthoptera > Gryllidae > Teleogryllus > Teleogryllus occipitalis. The sequence continues at coordinate 352,544 of BLKR01000453.1, forward strand.
TTTTATTCTCGTGTACTTTTAATAATTGTATTTTTTCTGTTGATGGTCTGTAATTTCAATTGAAATGGCTCAGGACAAAGCAATGCATTGAAGAGTTTTAATTACGAATGGTTTAGTGATGTGTTAACTCTATGAAAAGCAGCCATGTCAGGAAAAATACGCGAAATGAATTTCAACATTTAAAGCATAAATATAAATAAATAATGAATGGGAAAGAAAATACGCACAATCAGATCCGTTCACGCTCTATCCATGCTCTTTTAAATGATGCCAAAAATTAAGTAATATTTTTGCCGTTCTACAGAAGAATGAACAACCCTTCAATTCCAATTTATTGTTTAATTTTATTTTTCAACCAGTTAATCGATTAATAGGAATTAGTAATTTTTCGATTATAAATAATCGATTACAATAATTTGAAACAGTTTTGCCATCACTAGTTATGGTTCCAAGGAAAGGTCGCCCAACGTTACATAGTATTTGTTATTCACATGATGCGTTAAGTAACAACGATTCTAGGATATTTTTGGTATGTTTAGAGCTGTTATATTCTATATACTCTACTATTTTTTGTGGTGTTTGTGAAAGTTGCTTGTGTTAAAATATTTTATTTATTGCAGTATTTTACCAGAGTATTTATTTGTCCAGTGTGCATGCGACATTTTGGAAAACAATTTTGGATGGTTTCGTTCACGAGCATTTTTGCTGCTGGCAGGCGTTAATATATCACTATTTCTATTTTGTTTATAATAATAAATGTGATGTAAATATAAAAATTCTACTGAAATACCTTGGGGTGGACAAAAAAATTCTATTCTCAAGGCGAAAATGGAAAAATATCTATGACCTTCTCTTAAAAACTCAGTCCACCTTATAGGAAAGTTAATAATTAGTCACTGCCGTACGATTACATTGTAAGACCCTCACAACGTGTATCATGTAATATTTTGTAATATTTTTCATGCGAGAAAATATATTGTGCATTTGTTTACATCTACGTCTCTCATACACATCTGTACTATAGAGTCTACATGTCTGCAGCACTCACGAGACTTCTCAGCTACTGAAATGCGGGTGAAAGTACAATGCAGAGTATTCGAAATTTGTACAAAGAAATGAGATTTAATGCAGTGGTCAGCAAGCGGAATCTCACCGAGCACTTTGGGGAGGTGGGGCTGCTTGTCGGCCCAGTCTCTCAACAGAGCGATGTCCGTCTCGCGTAGGTCCGGGTTTCGCTGTAGCTCCTCCTCTAGGGTAACAGGCGGCAAAGCAGATTCGTCTGACATTGTGGCACTTCTTTTCTTGATTGCTGAAAATCACAAAGTAATATACGATATTTCTGAAATGCAGAGATACTCTTTGCAAAGATAGTGATTATGGAGTAGTTATTAATGAAACATGTTTGATATGGACATTAGAAACACATATCGCTTTCCCACCACGAGGCCATGTATCAAACGTTTCAATATTTTATTCGACATTACTTCACAATAAATCAATATTTTATCTACTATAGCCCCAAAGTAATTTTATTTTCTAACCTACTAGGAAATGATATAGTAAAGAGACAATATTTTAATTTTGAAGAGAAAAGTGTGTGTTGGTCTTGATATTGAAAAATCGTATTATTTGGTTCCTACGTCTAAAAAGTACTACCTCTATCATTTTGTGAAGTCATAGTCCTTGTTTTGTGGGTTCCTGATCTCGAAAAATTGGTTTATGGTTAAGCGTTTGTCTGTCCTCTAGTCTGTCATTTCGTCTGCTCGTGTGTGATGAATACTAACACCTTAACCATTCGGACGATGTTTTCCAAAATTGACATTCCCCAATCAATCTGACCAAACTCAAAGTCCTGCGAATTTGAAACAGCTATTTTGATTTTGGGGATACTTTGCATAAAGCCTCAGCAACATTTAGTTGTTGTTTGTTGTTTGTTTTTTTTTTTTTGCAAAAATGGCTCCAGGTTTTTGAATTAATTTTTCCCCCTCAGGTAGAGAAAAGAACAGCTTGAAAAAGGTGCCGATCTCATTTTCGCTGAGGTTTGTGAATTTTAGAAAATTTCAAAAAACTTTTTGTCGTCTTCTTTTCTTACAATATTGAAAATATAGTTTTTTTTCTGAAAGAAATCTATTGAAGGGCATGACTTAAAATTAGGTCTTGTAAATCTTTTGGAGAAAATTAGTAGTTTTCATGAAATTTTGCGTAAAATATTGGCAATATGTAAAAAAATTCTCAAAAACGGCACCGAATTAAAAAAATTTCCTTTTATGTAGAAAAGGAGGTGGTAGAAAGCTGGTGCCGGTCCCATTTTCGGCTAACGGTTCCATTTTCGGCATTTTCGAAAATTGCACGAAATCAACGTTGCAAACGTACAATATTGATGATGCGAGTTTTAAAGATCGTCAATAATAATAAGATTTTCAAATAAAACTATGCAAAATTTAAAGAAAGCGTCGTTTTCGCGTAATTAGCTAAAGTTAAGTTCGATTAGTTAAAATAAACTGGGAAATTTTGTCGTGTGTTAGAAACACTAGTTTTCTTTACAACTTATGTTCTTCAAAAATACATCTTTAAATAAGACAAGGAAACTTTTTTCGAAAATATGACGAATTACCCCCGAATTTGCGTGAAATATAGGAAAGGTTTAAACAATTATTTTCTTAAAAACGCCTTCACGCGGGGTATTTGCCTGGGAAAGCCATTACTTTACTTTTCTTGATTGGGATTTCGAGGTTGTAATCTTCGGAGATATTACTCAATATATGAGCATTTTTTCTGGAGTTCATTTTCATTTCTAGCAATTAACACCTGGTCGTCTGCTAATAAAAGAGTATTTAAATAATTTCAATTTCCCAAATAGATTCCATGTGAACATTTTCTCTTCCACACTCTGAGAGCGTCGTCTAGATATATATATTAAAAAGTGTTGGGGACAAGGTGCACCCCTGTCATACTCCTTGATTTACTAACAATGTTTTGCTCTTTAGGTGATCCATACTTATAACTACCTCCGTTCCACTATATAATAACTTTATACTTGCTATTATTTGCTTGGGATATTCTCTTCTCTCTAATATTTGCCATAGCTTTCTTCTCACCACTCTATCAAAAGCTTTGTCAATGAATATAAAGAGAAGATGGGTTTCCAATTTTCATAACTATAATCGAAAATTGCAAAAAACTATCTTTGGAAAACTACAATATTGATGTTAGAGCTATTTTCTGTATTACATATGCATTAAAAATAGATCTTTAAATAAGTTCATGACAATTTTTTTGAAAATCAAGTTTTTGCGTAATTTTTGTATGGAAAATTCGCAATTTCTAACTTTTTTCAAAACCGGTTCCAAGTTTTTTCTTTAAGTATTTTCTGGGGATGGAGAAAATTTCGCTTTAAAAAATGGTGCAGGCTTCATTTTCGTTGAACTTTCTAAATTTTTTAACATTTCAAAAACTATAAATAATGCGAAGAAGTATGTACTAAGAAGTAAAGCACCACTAGTTTTGTTTCTAATATATTAATCAACAGCTAGAAAATTAATCTCTTTTTTCGATGTATGGTTGAGAGTCCGGACACGTCACCTACTAAGGTCATTAGTCCCGCGAGTGTAGTGCATGATTTTTATCAGCAGGAGGAGGAGGAGGTGGAGATGGTGATCTTACCCCGCTGGATGGTGAAATCCGGCGCCGACCTACCGTCGGCTGGGGGGAGGGGTTCCTCAACCAGGCATCTCCCACCATCGGGGCACCGCCCCAGCCAGGACAAGCTGTAAACTACCGACCGGTCTCCCGGCATATGTGGTAGTGTAGTGCGTGCGCGGATAGGATAGGACAAGGAAGAGGAAGTAAAGATCGAGCGCGGTCCGTGGCCTGTTCGTTAGGGTACTGCTTCGGCATTCGCCTGTTGTTGGTCGGAGAAACCACGAAAAATTGCAGATCAGAGCAGCCAGCTTCTATAATTCTCCTCTAGACGACTGAGGCCGACCTATCTGACAAACTTGTGTCGAAAATCTTACCACTGTCGGGACTCGAACCTAGGCCCTCCCGGTCAGAGGCAGGTCTTCAGTGGATGCACTGAGCCACCTCTCCCGGTCTCTTTCTTTTGACAAAATACGTTCCTTTGTTATATTGCCATTAGTAATAAGCATTGCAAAATGTTACGGTGAACGTTTGAAATACATTTTCAAATTTCTGTTTAAAATTCTATGAAACAGTAAAAAACTAATAGTTAATTATTACAACAAATAGTTGCAGTAAAGTGTAAAATTCTGTTAATTCTAAAACTCTATGAAATCTTAAAACATACACAAACCACATCAGTTTCATTTTGAAACGCGTAACAGGTGTCGCTATTGAACTGTTAGACCAAAGTCGCAATTAAATTTTGTTTTGATGGTGTAGGAGGTACTAGGTCGCAGGCATGAAGCCTGTTGCACAATTCAAAATTCAAATTTTCAAAATTCAAAAAATCAAAATTCAAAATTTATTGCTTGTTTATCCTTGAAAATAGATTTTATTACATGGGAGTTTTTTTTTCTTTCTTTTTTTTCTCCCTTTCAAAAATTCAAAATTTAAGTAGTATATGACTTAGTGTAGGGATCACAGAATTTTGAAAATGTGCACACAATTCACTTTTCCCCATAGCACGTCATACGCAGTTTTTAACTGTTTTTTTGACGTAAAATAAAATAAATAAATAAATAATAAATACAATCTGGCAGCATTGAGGAGAAAAGTTTTATCCAGATTCTGCTTCTAGAGGAGGTTTATACGTGTTATAAATTAACTGATATACAAGCTATTTCGATGCGATTCTCCGGTAGTAGTAGATGTGAAAGTTATATTTCGTACTAAAGTTCGTTAATTATCGCAAATTCTGTTTCAGGATTGTAAATGAATCCTTCTAAAGCAAAATAAAATATTAATATTTTTTTTAAAAGTTTTATCGCGATGTAAGTATAAGAATTTTCTTTTAAAAATGGTTTTGCAACAGAAATTCAATTAAAAAATGTTGAAGGTAAAAACATTAATTTGAACATAAGTATGATTAAAACTGACTTTCAATTTATGAGATTTCTTTATTCACAAGAGAAGTAAATAATTATAAACTGACTTTTTACTTCTAAAGTAGTATCAGGATGCGGAAATGAAGATTACATTGGATGTGATACATGATGCTCAGATGTAAGTTTTTGGAAGATGAGAACGTTGTTTGGAAGTAGTCAAATTTTGAAGGGGAAGCCGAAAAAACGTCTAATAAATTTGTAGAATAGACAACTCTTCTGAAAGCGAGGAAGTTAATTACCCAACTTAAGAGAAACAATTTTACGCTTAAGAATAACAATGATACAAATGTAATTCGTATAGTGATAGTTCGGCAATTTTACAATAAACATGCCACGTTTTCACATGTTATCGGTAATTTGTATATTTTATGAATGTATTTTTGGTTCACCCCTCCTCCCCCAATTAGTGACTTTTGATGCTTCTGCTTATTTGTACAAAAAACTGAATGTTGGCCCTTAAATAATCTTATAACAATTTTCCAGTTATCGTTGAAAATTGTACACCAATTTTTCACTTACCTTTAAAAAATGGATAACTATCGGACCATTCATCAACCAACAGGGAAAAACTCCTCTCCAGCCTGCGTAACTCCGTCCCTTTAAACGTGCTCCATCAATGAACGAATCCAGCAATCAACTCTTTTGAATTCTCCTCACGTGAGACCACCGTGGGTTGTAAGCAAACGCTGACTGGCGCGCTGGACGCGATGCGGCCTGAGGTAACCGTGACCTGGAAACAGGTTCAGCGACAAGTCCGCGATGATGTAAACGAATCCGACAGCTCGTGAGGAACCAAATCCGCCCCGCGGGCCTCACTTCCGCTGCCGCAAGGCGACCTCGAACAGGAGCGCAGAGTGTCATGTGGCGCCCGCAGAGTCCATTTTCGACCCTAGCGAGGCTCGGGTTGCCAAGGACGAGAGAACGGGTCAGCTGAGATTAAAAATCTTTGAGTGAGAATTAAAAATCCGCGGAAGAGAATATTCCGGGTGAGTCATTTTGAGGGTGGAAAAAATCACACGTATCGTCGTTGATGATTGACAACCTTCTATGTGTTGGAATTGGCGATTTTTATATTTTGGTGTTAATGATTCAGAATTTGCTTGTTCTTTAGTGTGATGAGACAGTTTCTAAAGAAAACTAGAAGCACTGTGGTCTTAGAATAGAAAATAAAATGCCTCTTATGTGACCTTTACAAATTATTGGTGATAGAATATCTCGTATGTGGTAAGAGCCACATGGGAAGTTTTTGTAAGGTGTTTTCAGAAAAATGTTGCAATAAATAAATATTTAATACTATTATAAATAATTTGTGTAATGTCTAAACTTCGCCAATTGTACATTATTAATAGGGGTAGACTTTGTTGACCTAAAACACAGCCAAAAATCATCAATAAAATGCTCTTAAAATGTTTTTAAAATGTCATAAAAGCAAAGAAAAATTACATAAAAATGTGATCAAAACCAATATGGATGAACAGCTCGAGCTGGATACGTTACTGCTGTAATTCAGGCTGCTTCTATTCGTTGAAGTGCACTCAGCTTGTAAAATTTGGCTTGGACTGTTCTTTACCAGGCTGTCTCTGTTTTTAGTTATCCCCAAATTTGCCGAACTGACAACGGCGCTGGTAGGGGTCACAGAAACCTTAGATTATATACAACGGCTGACATCACAATTTCTGAGCGAATAATTGATTAAGCTGCTAAGGATTTCTATAGAGAACATTTGTTGCATCTCGTAAATATTATTTGAAACAAGTACTATTAAAATCATTTTAAAATCAATTAAATAAGCAGAAAATGCATTAAAAATGGCGGGAAAAAGTAAAAAATTACATATTAGTCCAAATCGACGAAAAATGTAAAAACAATGACGTAAAATGAGTCAATTGCTTTCCTCATAACATACAATTAATTTGTGTAGTTAATGGCATTGTTCTAACGTGAAAATAAAAAAAATATTTCATTAAAATCTGCCTCTTAATTATTAACATTAAAAAGTGTTTTTTTTTTGTCTCCTGGAAATTTTTATTTTTTTGACGTAAGAGGTTGTCTATCATCAACGACAATTTTCTCTTAAATTACGGAGTTTAAGCACGGTGTAGTGTTACAACATTCGACAGCAATATCGATCTACAGTGAATGGGTATGCGAATGCGATCTACAGCGATGCACGTTAGATGCAGTCATGTGAACTGTATTGCTGAACTGCACAACTACAATGAAAGAAAGTAATTTCAAATTGCGATGGCAGTGAAAGTTTCATTCGCTAAATTCCCAAAATGCCATAACCTCTTATTTCACACTTGTTCGACTGGAGCTTCACCAAAAAATATTTTTGGATCATGGGAAAATAGAGTTCGCCGTGCCAAGACTAATTACATTACTTATTCTTTGGTCCTATCTTCCATATACGGAAGTTAGTGACCCATGATGGGTTTTCTTGGGAGAAAATTCGCCGGGTGGTTTTTTGTTGCCTTCCCCGAGTTTTCGACCCAGGCTTCTTCTTTAGAAGCCTACCTCCGACACGGGTAGTAGTAGCAGTAGCTCATTCGACTCCTCTCGTCAATACAAATCGATTGGCACTATTCTAGGGCAGATTCTTTTAGGAAATCCTTGATGACTTTTAAAAGAACATGAGTTTTTTGACCTACATTGGCGAAATGCTGTGAATTACTATACTGCTTCTCTTGCACTACATGAAGCGTTACTGGACCGTAATTGAATCTAATTTTCTAATGAAAGAAACATTTTAAAAAATGCAATCGACACTTTTTCATTTCATTTTATATTTTATTCCCGAAGATGGGCATGCCCAATGACTGAATTGTATTTAAAATTTCTGTTTATTATGAACTTGCGTGGTACTTATAAAAACTAGAGGTGATACAGAATGGCACATTCGCGTAGTAATTTTTTCTAATTTCCTTGGTGTGGACTGGCTCCATTCTCTGGCCAGCAGCCATCTATCGTCATCGAAAGTACATTTTCTTGACATTTTCTCAACTTTTCGATTTCTTAATAGTAGAACCGAAATCTGACTTCAAGAATATTAAAGAAGAGTAAACCCTCGTCCAAAATATACATTTTCATTGAAAAAATTGAATCCATTTTTAAGCAAATAGCGATTAAGCATTACGGTAAATGCGAAATTGGAAGTCCCTTTTCCCAGGAATCTATTGAGTTTTCGTTCTTCGAACTTACTTCATTTGAAGTAATATGAGGCACTTCTACTCGCAAATGTAATAATGTATACAAATTGATGGAAATGTGCATATAAAGGGCGTGAGAGATATTTTGAAAAAATTTCATTTGTGTAATTTTTGAAAAAACAAAAGAATACACCAAAGTGAACTTTACACCATATTAAACAGTTTAATTAGCACTACTCATTGGAAAAATCTGAAGAAAAAATTTGGAGTCATTTTTGACAAAATGGCGTTTGAGCGTTTCTGAAAATGCGGAATTTTTACAGAAAACTATTGAGTTTTTGAGAAACTTTATTTGACATTATTTAAAGAACATGTACTCATTAATCTAATAATGTGATGAAATTGACTCTAATGTAAATATTACGGACGCGACGTGACTTGAGAGGCAATTTAAAAAATTACATTTTTGTGATATTTGAAAAAACAAAAGAATAGAGCAATGTGACATTTATGTTATCGGATAAGGTGAATTTTGTACTACCCATTCTAAACATTTATAGAAAAAATTTGGAGCTGTTTATCAAAAATTTTTGTTTTTGTCATTTTAAAAATTGCAAATATTTCATGCTTTGTTGCACGAAAACTACTAAAATTTTCAAAAAGACATACATGACCTTAATAGAAGAACTACTTATAAATAACAAATTTCATTTGAAGGAAAAATCCTTGTCTTCGATTTTTTAGTTGTAGGAAGACACCGAAAAAAATTCAAACACTTGCAATTTTCGAAACTTGAGAGCTAACCGTGAAAATCTGACCTATGCCATACTTATGAATGTATTTTACTCTATTGTTACTAGAAATTTAAAGAAAAAATTTGTAGCAGTTTTTAAGAAAAGTTTGAGAATGTCCGAGGGGTTACACCGATACAGCTGACGAAATGTCAACGGACTTAATATTTTAATCAAAGTATAGAAGAAGGGGCATGCGATTGACCTTCAGATCGCTTTGGCGAACGCATACCCACAACTGACAAGTTCCCACTGGGAAGGATAGCAAGACTGAGTTCCGCTCATCAGCAAGCTGGGAACTGGATGTACAAAGTGTATATACAATTATTCAATTATACAAACCAGGAGGAAATTCTATTTTCCACAATATTCTCCTTCCAAATTAAACATTACTAATATTTTAGAAACATCATTTATAGTATGAGTGAAAGTTTCCGGACTGGTAGGCCGTGGTCCAGTTGGCATTGAAGGGCCAAACGTTTCGTCTACGTCTGCGGTGGACAACTTCAGTGGCGGCAGCGTCGTGGCGGTAGCCTCCGTGTCGGCGGCTGGCTAGCGACTGACGTCAATCTGAATTTTCCCTCCAATTGTTAAAAATCAACGATTTCAATCCCAATGATAATTGTTTGTAGTTTTTTCGCCTTTTATCTACCTATTTTGGATTGAAGAATGGATGATGAATCAATTGACCAATCTTTGACCAATGAAATCGTCAAAACAGTTCGATCGGTCAGGACTACGTATCAACTAATCCATTAGGTAGGGATTTGCCTCTTCCTTTCGTACAAATATGATTAAAATGTTGGAGAAAAGTCAAAAAATTCATTTCAATTTTATCAATATTTCTCTTCCTCAACCGATTTTACATGTTTGTCATTTTATGAATTTAGAAGCAATAGTGGAGAAAAAGAAAGAGATTTCTAAGTCGTGTGTGATCGTTTTTGTTAATTCCCAAGGAAAAGTGAGAGGCTATGTAAACTGAAGGAAGACGACTGTTACCTATATGTGATGTCTATTTTAATATCAGGAGAAGTTGGCCACTACAGTGGCGTATTTAGTGCTACACGAAGATTCTACTTTGCTCCCTTCTCTGGCCAGCTGCCGTCTATTGTCGCCCAAAGTACATTTTTTTCACATTTTGTCAACATTTTGCTTTCCTAATAGTACAACTGAAATATTACTACAAGAATATTCAAAAAAGAGTACAATCTCGTCTTAAATATAAATTTTCATTATAATATTTCAAGCCTTTTTAAGAAAATGATTAAGTATTACTGTAAATACGAAATTGGAAGCAATTTTTAACAGAAATTTATTGAGATTTCGAAAAAATTGATTTAAAGTTATTTGAAGCACTTCCACTCACAAATGCAAGAATGTATACAAATCAATAGAAATGTAGGTATGAACGACAAGATATAAAAAAAAGTGGTCTGTAATTTTCGAAAAAACAAAAGAATAGAGCAATATGGCGTCTATGTCATCGTATAGGGTTCGTTTAGCACTAACTCTACCAAAAATTTAAAGAAAAAATTTGGAGCCATCGTTCAGAAAATGTTATTTTTTAAAATTGCAAATATTGCACGCACTATTGCACGAAGTATACGAACGTTTTCAAAAAGGTCTACATGACCTTAATAAAAGAACCATTTCATGGACAACAAATATCCTTTGAAGCAAAAATCTGTCTTGAATCTTATAGTGGTAGGAAGATGCCGAAAAATTCAAACTTTTGCAATTTTCGAATATTCAGAGTTAACCGCGAAAATCGGACCTATGCCATCTTTATAAGTGTATTTTACTCTATTCTTACCAGAAATTTAAAGAAAAAATTTGGAGCCGTTTTTGATAAACTTGTGAAAATGTCCGAGGGGCTTCATGTGAAGTACCTCCAAATTTTAATGAATGTTTTTCAAAATTTCAAAACTTATACTAGAGCCAGATGAACCGGGGCGTTTCAATTTGAAAAAGTTCGTACGTGTGATTTAGACGCTAGTAGTGTTGACAGACGGACGGACGAACAGACGGACGAACTGACCGACCGACCGAGAGACAAGACTGATAGACAAGACAGACAGACAGACAAGATCGACAAACAGACAGACCGACCGACCGACAAACAGGCGCACAGACAGACACATAGATTGATAGACAGACACACAGATAGACAGACGCAGACAGACACACAGACAGACACGGAGACAGAGAGACAGACATACACACAGAGAGACAGACACTCAGACAGACAGACAGACGGACAGACACACAGACACAGACAACATGACTCATGGAATACAAATATATACAGATGGATGTATAGCAGAAGATAAGGTGGGAGCAGCAGCAGTCGTATTTCAAGAAAAACAAATCATGGAATTAAAATACAGACTAAATAAAAATTGTTCAAATAATCAGGCAGAAGCAATTGCAATATTAAAATCTCTACAAATGATTAGAAAAATCTCAATCAATAACAAAACAGTTACAATGAATACAGACAGTAAAGTCACATTGGCACTTTTAGCAAATAATTATCAATATAACCAAATAATAGAATCAATATTAAATGAAATAACAATCCTGGAAAAGAATGAATGGAAAATATATTTTGGATGGGTAAAAGCACATGTGGGAATTAGAGGAAATGTACTAGCAGACAGGCTAGCAAAACATGCTGCAGCTGATACACAATTGCCAATAGAATATGACAAAATTTCGAAAACTACATTAGTAAATATATTTAAAGATGAAGCAATTCAAATCTGGCAGAACAAATGGAACGAAACAAAAGGCGCTATCACAAAATAATTTTTTCCTAACATCAAAGACAGATTGAGGCAAAAAAATTACCTGGAACAGCAATCTTTACGTCCATAATAACAGGCCACGGAAACACTAAATCATATCTACAGAAATTCTTTATTATAAGCAATCCAAAATGTGAATGTGGCAGGGGAGACCAAACAGTTTACCACATCATTTACGAATGTTCCCTACTAGTAGAAGAAAGGAAGAAACTAATATAGAAGATAAAAATGAAGTTAGGAACTTGGCCCTCCACACTTGAGAAATTAGTAAAACAACACTTACGTGCATTTAACATCTTTATTCAGAACATTAAACAAATAGTGTTTACATAAAGTTATGAGTTATACGGATTTCAATTTCAAGCTCAACGATTTCACGTTGATATAATTTCAAGTTGATTGTTATGTACACAAAAAGACACACGTTAACAATAACATTTATTTGATCAATATTTTTACAGTAGTGATCCAGTTACCAAAATCCAGAAGAGTAATCAGTTGTACGAAGCTATGGTGTCCAAAATCCAGAAGAAGTCCCACAGATATGCGCACGGTCGTCCGAATCACCAGTAGAGAGAACACCGTATAACTTAGCCGAGTTCGCACAGGATAACACCATACACTGAGTCACTACCGGATCACACTTCAGAACTGCCTGTCTCTCTGGCCGGTGCGGCCGTTTAAGAAACACGCCGCGCCGTATCCTCGCCTCGGGGCTGCTGATCCGCCTGCCGGCCGCTCACGCCCTATTGGCCGGCCCTCGCGCCGGTTTGTAGCCCTGCTGCCTTCGGAAGCTTCCGTCCCGCGCTGCCGATTTGGTGCATGATATGAATCTTCATATATCCCCGCAACATTGATGTATTTCAATTTTTCAATTTTTTTGTTAATGTATTTTCATTTTATGTATTTTGTAGATGTAATTTTATTTTGAAATATTGTTAATTCTAAGGTACATATGCATTTGAAAGCATGTTGTGTTACATGTAACGGAGCATACTGTGAAATAAAGTTATATAAAAAAAGACAGACAGACACACAGACGGACAGACACACAGACAGACAGACACACAGACGGACAGACACACAGACGGACAGACACACAGACGGACAGACACACAGACAGACAGACAGACACACAGACAAACAGACACACAGACAGACAGACACACAGACAGACAGACACACAGACAGACAGACACACAGACAGACAGACACACAGACAGACAGACACACAGACAGACAGACACACAGACAGACACACAGACAGACAGACACACAGACAGACAGACACACAGACAGACAGACACACAGACAGATAGACACACAGACAGACAGACAGACAGACACACAAACAGACAGACACACAGACAGAGTTTACCGTGTAAATCGGACTATGCAGTCTTTGTAAGTGTATTTTATTCTATTCTTACAAGAAATTTAAAGAAAATAATTGCCGCCATTTTTGAGAAAATTTTGAAAATTTTCGGAGTAATTCATGTAAAGTACCCCCAAATTTTAAAGAATGTTTTTCAAAATTTCAAAGTTTCAACTAGAGCCAAATGGAAGTCGTTTCTTCAATTTGGAAAAGATTTTATGTGTGGTTTAGGCGCTAGTAGTGTTCACAGACGGATTGACGGACGGACAGACCAACACCACCTAGATATACAAGGCCTTAGCAGTCATTCAAGATGGCCGCCTAAGTGGGCCATACAAACTGAAATGCGAAGTCAAGTTATAGTTACCAGTCGAAATTATATAATAAATCACACTATCAAACAAGAAGAAAAGAGGTCTACTTTCTTCAGCTGGAAGATTGTACATAAATTTAAATTGTTTTTCAGGCAAAGAAAGCATACTTTCTATCAATACTGTTATCACTTTTAACGCACAGTATATAACATCCTACCTGTTTTAATTCCAACATATTTTTTTCAAAATATTTTGCAAGACCTGTGCACACATTTTATTTACAGAAACTATGTGTGTACTATCTCTTTCAGATCTGAAATTATGGTTGATATCATGAATGTAGGAGCACTTGTTGCAAGTAATTGATTATAAAATTCAGTACTCACAATGCTATCTGCTTTAAAATTTGTCCATTTAAATGTATCTCATCCAGTATGAGAGTCACTAATTTATCACTATCACTTAATGTATGGAAGTATTTGTTTCTCAATTACTTTAAAAAATGTTTTCACTTTGTTTCATTTGAGGTTCTTTACCAAATGAAGAAGACAATCTCCTAATTACACTAGGATGACCAAATATTAAAAAACCTAAATTCTCGAAATATTTATTAGAGTATAGCTATATGGTAATAGCATACATGACAATATGAAAAACCATGAACTGTATGGATATGCACTTCTTTTCTTAGTAAGAAATTTTATTTGTTCCAGTATAAAAGCAACGGGTTTGTCAAATTCTGAACTTGTGGTATCGATTTGAAGTAAAAGGTCTGAACACTGAGTTTCAATTCCTTGTAATCCACAACTGAATTTATAATTTGAGGGGAGGAATTAGAATCAATACGTTGAAAAAGAATACAGTGTTCCTTATTAATCCAATAATCGTCCAAAATAAGGAATTCCAGTTTGCTTTTTAGTTCACCAAAATTACTGAAAGATATTTCATTAAATCTTACAATGTTTTCTTTCGCACTTTCTTCAATAGTAGCAAGAAAGATACTCGTTTTCTAAACGCAATTTGTTTTCTTGAGGACTTTCACTGTAGGAAGTGCTTGGGCGATTCAAGTAAGTAAGATAATTAGGCAACAAAGAAGGCATAGTTCTACGAAACAGTCGTGTATGTTTTAAAGGAAGACTGATTTTTAGTCCATTATCACAATAGAACACTAAATTCTTCTCTATTTCCGACGTTCGCAAATCACTTCACAAAGCTGACAAACAATAATACATGTACTATTCAGAGTACACAACTGGATCGCCTCAACTCGAACAAGTCGCCAGTCGGCCTTCTCTAGCCGCCATATTGGCTTCCAAAAACTACACAGCGCAGGCCTTGTATCTAGGTGGTGTTGGACAGACAGACGGGCGGACGTTTTGAAAAAAAGAACACTTTTTCGGTATCAGGGGACCCCAAAACGTGTTTTTCCGTTGAAATGGGGAAATCGATTTTTCGCTATCCATATAAGCGTATTTATAAGAGGTAAAAATAATCGTGATATTTATAAACGTACTTTTATTGCATAAACAAATATAAAATTTACGATAAACCAATACAAAATTGAAATAAATATTTCTTCAAGTGTTGCTTGTCTTGTTCATCCGGGCTTCCTTACGAAAACAAGTAAGAACTGCGACCTTCAGATTATTAAGGAGGATCTGCGATCTGTCAAACAATACTATATCCATAAATGTTCGTATTGACCATATCTAAAAGTTAAACGTCTTCTTGTGTCCAAAAAGCTGTCGTGTTACAGAATATGCTATTCTGAATGGCCAGGATCGTCCTTCTGATGACTTTGAGTCAAGCTTGATACTGCTTTTAGTTGCCAGAGTGTTGTCTTCAGAAGACAAAATAGATTTTCTTGAGGACGATTTTTCGACGATTTTTCTATCCATTGCGCTGTCAACGGATTTTCGGGGTTTCAATTCTATTAGCATTTCCCTTGTTGCTTTGGAAGGCGATGTTGTCTCTCGTCCTTGAGATCCAACGAAGGAAGGGTGATTTCGGCCGGTTTTTGTAAGCAAACTTGAAATGACGCTTTGGAACACATCCGGGGAACTTTTGTTGGAACGAAGAGGAATTAATGTTTCTTCGGCGCTTTGTGTTCTTTCAGAACATAAAAACTTCTTCGATTTCTTTGTTGCATTACTTTTTCGGAGAGCATATGCTTTCCTAGATTCTTTCCGGCTCTCTCTTTTATACATTAGCTTTGAAGTGTGATGGATTGCATTTGGAAGACTGTAGCGACTTTCTGACGAAAGGTCGCGCCAAACACTTGGCGGTGAACTTTTTGTAATAGAAAGTGTTCCTGGGTACGGACGCAGAGACCTACTGGTACTTGATTCACTGTCTGTGAAGACATACTTAAGCTTTTTTCTTTTTAGACAAGTCGGTTTCTTGGAGCGGGATTGAGGAGGGTGACCAGATTGCGATGTCTTTTGCCCATTTGATTCTTCTCTTACGATGAGTCCCGGAGCAGATCGTCCCCGTTCAGTGGCAAAGCGCACCTTCAGCTTCGATCCCGGGGTCTGCGAGGAAGGTACACAAAAACCCCAATTTCCCGGATTGTTCGAAGAGTTTCTTAACCTAACATAGTCTATGTCGTCTGGGATATGAAGGTTGAGCTCTATTTTGCTTCTATATGATGAACTCTTTTTTAAAATTCCTTTCCTCGGTAGTGAAGGGTTTAGTGTCGATTCACTGAGACCAGATATTTCGGAATTAGTGTGATGAATTGTATTTGTTGAACGAGCTGAATTTGTGCGTTTCGAGTTCAGGGATTTAGAAGATATTACAGATTCTGTATCTATGCTTCCAAAAGTATTGAGCTCAGCGTTTGATAAAGAGTGATTGCTCAAGATCTCAGGGTTTGTCTCCACAGAGCTGGTTGGTGTGCTACTCATTAGAGCGTGGGTACTCATTTGTCTTTTTTGATCATCTGGTGGAAAAGACGGTGATTTTAACGGCGCCTTTGAAGCTGGCCACGATTCTTTTGGCGATGCTGGCTCGTCAGTCTGCGTGATCACCTCGTCTTTCTCATCAGTGATTGGCTCAACGGTTGAATGACCGCTCGTCACCCCAGCTGGAGCTGACTCAACAACGGGTTCAGAGGTCTTACTTTCTTTGACTAATTGATTAGCCAACTCAAAAACTTCGTCTTTGACCAGACAGCTCGTCGGGTTCCTTTTGCCCTCCTTCTGCTCTTCGTGCTTGGCGGGCGCGGATTTTTCCGAGTTGGGTTGCGTGGCTGTCGCCTCGTCCTTCTCCGCCGACTGCTCAGGTAACGGCAGAAGCGTGGGCTGCCAGGGCCGAGCATCGTCCTCTTCGTCGCTGAAGCATTTCTTGAGGAAGCGGCGCCTTTGGGCGGCGCGAATCCTCCCGCCGCCGCCGTCACCGCCGTCCGCGTCGTCGTCGGCGGTGTCTAGAATCTGCGAGATGGCGCGCACGAACTCTTCCTCGGGTGTCTTGGGCTTTCGCAGCGCCCCGTCCGCGCACTCCGAATCGGACACTTTGCGAACGAATTCCTCGATGTCCTCGTCGTCCTCGACGGGCGCGGACTGCAGCCGGTCGGCGCTCACGTCGTGCCGAGCCTTATCCTCGACTGCGAGGCGTTTAGGCTCCGAAGCGCTCCTGCGAGCGCGAGCCTTCAACACAAGCAAATTGGACGACCACTTTCATTTTTTTAATTATTGGGATGCACAGAACTTTCAACTGTTAAGAATATGGTGGACGACCCGCAGTGTAGTGATCAGACACTTCACCCATTTCTGGGTTATAAGTTCAAATTCAGGCCAATCCTTGTGGAAATTATGATGCAAAAAGCAGGTTTTCGGAGATCTCACGTTTAACATGACTCTCATAAAAGTATTGATCCGTTATCACTCTTGTCGAACTACCATTATCATCCAACTATGAAGATCACTCACCAACTCCAAGAATATTTATGTTTTATGAGAAATATAGATAATAAATACATGTGCTAATGCATGGGCGATGATCTAATGAGTAAATAATATCAAAAAATTAGAAAGTTAATGTTAGTGAATAGAAAAAATGAGAGGTTTGGAAACGGGTGAGCATCTGAGGAAACCTGACGAGATCTCGTTTTACCCACAAAAAAATTCACATGGATTGACCAAGGAAAAAACCAATGACGCATCTACAGGAGGGGTATCTGTTATTCTTTACGCCGCGATAACGTCGGATTTCAATTATTTGGTTCCATTGGTATGGGAAATGGTATTCTGGCTTCTGAAACAGATTTCATGATTTTGAGTGAGGTTGGGCGCAATGGATATTCCAACAAGGAAAGTTTTCAGTGTATCCTGACACCCCGGAATTCGCCTGGTATTGAACAGAGAAGCCACTAAAAACCACACCGAGCAGCCGGCCACTACAATTCTCCTCGAGTGACTAAACTCGGCTCAGAAATAAAGTATCGAAAATTCTTTAACCGTCAGGCTCGAACCTTAGGACCTTCTAGTCAGCGACGCTGCAGTGGCAAGAGTTGTTCTCCTAAAGTCAGTCGGTTGTTCAAACAAGATCCAATGTAGTGTATTTAGGCAGAATTACGTCAAACATCCTCATGGTGCATCCAGAATGTGGGATTGGTGGTATGATGGTTAGCGTGTCAGGCTGTTGTACCGAAGGTTGCAAGCTAAAAACCGATCCGTGCATTTTTAAGAGCGAAAAAAACCTTCGTACGCCTTTCTTCGGAGGGGACGTAATGCCGGCTGTGCCATGTTGTAGATTTACTGCATGTAAAAGGTCCTCGAGCCTAAAAAAGCATCTGAGCTAAATTCAAATATCCTGTTTCATCGCCCTAGTATACATTCTTTCTCCGTGGGGAAAAGAGCGTAACGAAATTTGCGTGGTCAGACAGAGGAGCGGGCCTGGTGGCCTGGGTCTCCTCACATAAGGCATTACCTTAATAAGAACAAAGCTTTAGCCTCACCTTAGGTCTAGAATGGAGGCGCTTTCGCTCCTCCCCTCCCGGCGGGGCGTCCTTCTTGGCCGGTGCGGGAAAGTCGGAGAAGCCGTTCCATGAGGAGCGCCGCAGGTACTCAGCGTCGGCGACGAGTGTACCGAGCGAGGATGGATCAACCTCGGGCGCGTCGGGGCGCGAGTGGTCGTGGGCGGAGGCGGCAGCGGAGACGGGGGCGGAGGCGGGGACGAGAGCGTGGGTGGTGCGGGCGCGTGCGCGGGAGAGGGCGGCGTCGCCGTTGGCGTTGGCGCAGCCGCTGGCGCTGGCGCTGGCGGGGCGGGGCCGCCTCTGGCGCAGCGCTTCGGCGACGCTCCGGCAGCGCGCGACCAGCTCCGGCGGCACGTCGCGCCGCACCACGCCCCCCGCGCGGGCGCCCCGGCGCCGAGGCAGCGGCGGCGTCCTGCGCACCGCCCCGCCGCACACCGGGCTTATACTTGTTTTTTTCTAACACAGCGGCTGAGGGTAGTATCTCCAAGATGGAATTCGGCACGACGTTTTGCGTCTTTCTTGGTCCTGCCGCAAGATGTCGCATGATCGCGACCGCATCAAGCAGTGCTGCAGATCAAGCGACTCTAGCGGAAGGACTGAGAATGACTCAAAAAGTCGTGGCGAATTCCATTTTGGAGGTGCTACCGACAGCCGCCACAGAAAAACCCAAGTACAGGCTGGCGTGTCGCTTCACCCTGAAGTACTCGCTTCCCATTTCGTGAAATTTTGATTTTTTTCATGGGGGGTGACAACAATCGCAAATAGTACTAAATTTAATTTGGTTGCCCCTACAGGGTCAATCGCTTTATGGTCCCCTACAGGACCGCGGTTTGGACCTATTATTGATAATAAAGGAAAGTTTTAAATAGAAAAAACTTAAATTATGAATTAAAGAAATTGAATTGTGTTCTAATATATAAAAATAAGAAAAAGGAGACCACAAAGGAAAAGAAAGCTGATGATGAAAATCTACGTTTTCACTTAGACCAATACAGCCGCACATTCTGAATTCTCGTGTGAAACCCTGGTAATACAAAGGAAAATGAATTGGGCCGATTTGATTATCTCACAAAGAATATAAGAGAGGGTTTCCCAAAGCGGAGTTTTACTTCAAATCACGACAAATCTTAAATGGTTCATGATTGGCGGTAGTTCGAAAAGCTCCAGTCGGGTGCAGATTTTCACGCATTCAATAATGTACTTCGGGCGTCATCTTAGAAAACAACGACAACCTCGGAGAGGATAGCGGTGGTAGCAATTACAGTAGTGGTGGGAAGTAATGCTGGGTTTCCCTACATATGTCACACTTCATAATTGCGATATGCCAATAACAACTGGTTTAATTTGAATTCTAAAATAGATGTTGGTAATAATGGCATTGTATGCAAGCTCGAAAGGAAAGAATACGCGTTGTTAGCACCACTGACCAACAAAGGGTGATATTCCATGCTCCGTGTGATAGCGCTGTTCAGATGGGGAAACACAGGCCGAACACATTACATACAAAAGGTGTGGAGAGGACATTGAAAGCCGTGATCTTGTAAGAGGACGCAAAGGATCAGTCTTAAAAGATATTGAAGCGTACACACGTATGCGATGAGATTAGGATGGCTCCATAGATGGAAACAATTTTCAGTAAGTAGCTGAAGATAGTCGCGCGTAGGTGTTTCATACGAAGCACAGAGAGGGAAATTCGCGACCGCGTATTGATAAGAAAAATATTAAATCATATTAAATATCAAATCGTTGAGGACATTCCGAAACATTTTAAATTCATGTTAATGATAGGCAAGAACGCGAGAGTAGGGATTCACTTTTCCCCATAGCCCGTCATACGCAGTTTTTTAACTGTTTTTTGACGTAAAATAAATAAAAAAATAAATAGATACCAAGGACATTTCACTGACAACATTCTACTGATTCGACCGAGAAGTCATCGAACAAGACATTGTAGTAAGCTTTCGAACTACAGTGAAATCCGTACGCTATTTCAATATTGTACATAGAAAAAGTAATAATTCATGAGCTCAATCGAATTTGTAAATATATAATAATTAATGCTAAATTTTTAGTGTTGAGAAAGGTTGATAATTTATATTAGATGTCATCAATATAACTTCCAGGAATCGTGATTCTGTACAGAATTACACGTCCACATGCAACAGGTAAGGAGTAATATGTATGTCAAAACCCATGGTTGAATTGAAAATAAAATTAATAAATTAGTGTTATCATTGAGAGGATTTATGAGCGTAATATGGCAATGGTACAAATAACAATATTAATAATAGCAATGGAAGTATTCCCCTTCAGAATATTAGATATTTGTTGTAGTAATATCCAGATTTAGCAATAGTAAAAATATCGAAGAGACGATATATATTTCACATAATACTCCTTGTATATGCAGTTTGAACTTTTAGATTAAGAAGGACGATATGTTTCTGTACATTTTTTTAGTTTGTTAGTCTGAAAGCTACGAAACTATGTATTGATATCGTATTCCCAAAGTATCTTTATTTAAAAATAAATAGAATAAAACTACTGGATGAACTTGAAAAATATTTGGGAGAGGGTGGGAGCGTCCCCATATTCGCACGTGAGGAACGCCTGAGGGTAAAGGAGTTTAAATATCTGTTGCTATACCTTTTGTTGTTGCTTCTAAAATTTATACGCACCCTTTCTGACATTCGAAATTCTCTGACTCTCGGAGCCTGTGTGCGTGTGGTCATTTGATGCGTAATTGCGTACTAGATATACTGGAAACATGCAGTGTTATGTACACCTCCTGAAATAATGGTGAGCGTCGGCTCTTTGAAAAGCATGGGAAGTGATTGCATAACTGGGAAGCGCAGTGTTACACCCTTCCTCTTACAGGAATCGTGCCTACAGCAGGCACCCACATACAAGCTTCCTTTGAGCCTTGCACGCGCTAATGCAAATTTGTCGGTCTGCTTTCTGTTTCATTGCTCTTACAAAGGGCAACAATACCATGGTGACAGATTTACAACAGGTGCAAGTCAGGCTCGCGAACTTGGGTCGTTAGTTTTTAGGACCCTCCGCATCAGGCTGTTCCACCTCAAGAGCACGCACGCACTGAGCAGGCACCGGAACAAGCTCTAAGCTCCCGACTGATCTTACGGCATGTGTGGTAGTGTTGAGAACGTAGTGATGAGAACGTAGTGATGAGAACGTAGTGATGAGAACGTAGTGATGAGAATGTAGAGAAGAGAATGTAGAGATGAGAATTGAAGGGGAGAGGAGGAGAACTGGATGAGGAGGATTATGCTCCGTCTACGACCTGTTTGTTCAGGTTCTGCTCTGACATTCCCCGGGTAAAGGTTAAAGAAACAACGCAAAAGTGGGATAAATTGAATTGTCCTCCAGGTAACGGCTATGCCAGTCTTTGCTCTCTATCTATCGTCGAAAATCTGTCACCGTCTGAATGTAAATCCTAGGAATTCCAGATCAGTGACACTGCGGGTACGTCAGTTGAGGCAATTGTGGAAGCCCTGAGCTTCCCATCGGCCGGTCTGATCACACGACTGAACCAACTGCGATAAGATCCCTCCGCCGCCCGCGCGCTTTGGGGGACGAGTTGGAACAGCCTGCTTACGTACTGGAGTTAGGCCGCGCACACCCACCAGGAGCCTCTGGGGCCGCGGGGCGTGGCCGGGGTGCGCGGGCGGGCCGAGCTGCGCGGCGTGCCGGGCGTGCAGGGTGTGCAGGGCGTGCAGGGCGTGCGGGGCCGGCGGGGCGTGCGCGGCGTCCTCGGGGTGCGCGGCGTCGACCACGGCGACGCCCAGGCCGAGCGCGGCGCGTCCCTCGCCCTCTGCCCGGGCGCCGCGGCGCCGCCGCCGCCTCCGCCGCCCTCGCCCCCGCCGCGGCGGCGCTGGCTCGCCCACGGCGACCAGGCGGGCGCGCGCCGGCCCCGGCCCCGGCCCCCGCCCCGGCCCCGGGCCCCGCCCCCGCCCCAGCCCCAGCCCCCGGCTCCGCGTCCGCAGGCCGGTTGGCGAACGCTGGCGGCGGAGGAAGCGGCGGTGGTTGCGAGCGAGGAGCCGGTGGCGGTGGTGGCGGTGGAGCGCGCGGTGCGGGCGCTGGACGTCCGCTGCGGCGCGGCGCGCGCCTGGCGCTGCGGGGACGCCGACCCCAGGCGGGGGTGCGGTCTATAGCGCGGGGAACAGGCCGCCTCAACTGCCGTGCTGGGCTCAAGGCCGCAAACGCTCTTTCTGTTCTAGGCCGGGAGCCAGACCTCAAAACTCTCGTACGACAGGCGCCACGGCGAAACTTTTTGGGACTGTGGATGACGTTGTAGTGAATGTTTATGGTACTCTTAATAAAATTTACATTTTAACGGTTAATAATAATCTTCGTAAATAATCATACATTGAGGTTTGAAAATAATATCTATAAACATTTAGATTTTCGTGTTTTATAATAATTTTTGAAAAATGAAATTTTTCAGGTTGAAACGGAATTCTCATAAAAAGTTAGCTTTGTAGGTTTTAGCAAAATCTTCGTAAAAAATTATCCCCCATATTGATGCCAGGTAAGTAAAGTTTTTGCGTGAAGTATGAGGGTACTCTGAGATGCGGAAACGATATTTTTCGTTGGCATGCGATAACATTCTACTCACAAAAAGTAGCTTGGTGTACGAAGTCGTACATGACATGGAACAACTTGTTCTCATTGGTTTAGCGTACTTATCGCATCCCCTCAATTGATTGATTGATTTTTTCGTGTTTCCGGGCGCGTCAACTGCTTTGGTCATTAGTCCCGTGAGTGTAGTGCATGTTTTTTTTCTCGGGAGATGGCGGTGATTGTCCCCCGCTGAATGGCGAGATCTGGCGCCGACCTACCGTCGGCTAGTGGGGTTTCCCCCTAATCAGGACTCTCCCATCAGCGGAGCACCGTCCCAGCCGGGACAAGCTCTAAGCTCCCGACCGATCTCCCTGAATATGTGGTAGTGTAGTGTATGTTAGTGCAATTGTGTGTGTAAGGGGAAAGGATAGAAGAAGGAAGAGGAAGGAAAGATCGCGTGCGGTCCGTGGCCCGTTTGTTAGGGTACTGCTCCGGCATTCGCCTGGTGTTGATCGGAGAAACCACGGAAAACTACCGATCAGAGCATCCGGCCTCTAGAATTATCCTTCAGGCAGCGACTGAATTCGACGTAGCTGAAAAGCTAGTGTCGAAAATCCTGCCGCCGTCAGGACTGGAACCTAGGACTTGCCGGTCAGAGGCACTGCAGTGACATCTGTTGTTGCGCTGAGCTACCGCTCCCGGTCATCCCCTCAACTATTACTATATCCTACGTACTTTGGCACGTAAATATACAACATAAAACGAGAGTTGGTTTCGTAATTATTCCTCTAAATTCATCTTGAACAAAAAAAAATATATGTTGTAAAGATGAAATTACTTGGGTTTTCGGGTTACACATGTCTTGAGCTGTCGTTCTAAAAAGGTCCTTTGTGATGCCTGTCGTACGTGATTTGTTGGCTTTCAGTCTAGAACCAAAGAAAGAATCGACCAAACGAATTTCACTGGTAGAATGTTAGTGGCGGTATTCGCACTGCGTATTACTAACGGCTAGAAATTCGAATCCTAATGCAATTAGTTAATGTGGTGAGAGAAGCAAAAACCAAATTACGGCAGTGTTTTGTTCCATTCACTCAAAATTTTCTGACTGCCTATTGACAGAACAGTGAGCTAAATAAATTTTCGGTTGTTTTAATAACAAATACTGATACAGAAACTTCATATTTTCAAGCGTATTAATAAATTATCTTATATCTCTCATACATGTAACAATAAATCTTTATAAAATATGTACACGTTTTTACACCATCTTATTATGCTAATGTCGCGGTAGAAACTTACACATAACATATGGAGAAAACTCAAAACGTGTCGCCACTTACAGATCCACAACACTATTTTTCGGCTTGACTGCACCAAATTAATGTAAGTGAAATTTACGTTGTGGTATATTCTTTCTCTCTAAGAGTGTTTTCGGCCTTCTAAGTCAAACACTGACAACTCAAGCAGACATTATGCAATACACACAAGACTGAATAGGCAATACAACCTCGTCGTTTCAGTTCAAACTCGTAAATGAGTCTATCATTAAAACACAAACACATTTATTTCTACTAGTTCATGGCTTCATCACTGTTAGTACTTTTTTCACTCGTAAACGGTATTGAACGTCTCTCACACATTCTGTTAGCGGACTTCTTACGAAGCTCATTTACCATGCACGACAGGATAGTATTGACTTTTGAATCAATAAGCAAATGTTTTCGAATTGCGACTCATTTAATGAAATACCTCTGTAATACTTCAGGTAATCGACTTTTATTGTTGAATAGTTATGACTTCTATTGTTAAGAGTATCTTACCAATGAAAGTAGTAACTTTTCAATATTAAATGGAAGTTTGTCTCCGTTCAATATCATCAAGAAACATTGTTTAATCACGTCTAAAAACTTTTTTTCATCAAATATGTCTTGTACATATTGAAATAGTACGTGAGAAAATGTTTCTGGTGCATATTACCGTTTCTATTTCACGTTATGTGATTGATAACGGTGTGCTTCAGTTGTTGGTCAATTGCAACCTGCGCTTGCATTCATGTTAAGTTACTACTACAAAACAATGAACAGAAATATCAATTCACAAATTTTATTTACCTATGTAAATACACCAAAATTACCACCAAAATCATACACCAAAATTGCAGAACAGTGCCAAGTCACCGTTAATCAATAAGATTAAATAATAGGTAAGGAAAATTTACTACCCCTAATGATTGTTATTCATAAAAATGACTTTCTTTTTGGGAAACATGTTGAAAATAATTTGATCATTTACTTTCTTTTTTAATTTCAAAAGATGAAGGTCAATATATTGAGCATTAGAACCTGACGTTATGACTGCCGAAACAGGAAAAGTTGAAAACAGTAACGAAAGAAAGTATTAACTTATCGTAAGTTCATCACCTACACATGGTGTCAATGAATGCCACTGCAATTTTATGCAAATTGACTTAATAAACATAACAACAATATAGGTGAATTCCAATGTAGTTGGAATAGGCACAAATATACGAATAATTTTTCAAAGCTTTTTAGCTGTAAATAAAACTTCTGTTTCAACTTTGAAAATTTATTTTTATCCTTTATTTGTTGTCCCTCAGATTCAGTTAGGTCGACTAAGATATTACTAATAAGTAATGGGGAATAAATTTCTCCGGAATCTTTCAATCTACATTTATTGTATGTCACTCACAAAAATGAGCAAAACGAAAAATAAAAGAACGTTTTACAATCAATTATTTTTACCTTTTTTTCTATTAGAAGACTGTTACTTGGTGACGAACTCATAAAACTGCTCCCACAGCTCACATGTTTCGAGGATAATGTCCGTCCCACTGTGTCGCCTCTGATGACGAATGATGCGCACTCTTTGACTACGCATTATAACAATACACGAGAATCAATGACTTCTCACGGTAAATAACATTGATGTGTAGGTGGCGAACTTAAGATAACTGGCGAAATTTGGGTCACCCACCGTGCTCAGGTTTATTAGACATAGTTATCAGGCAGTCATAGATACCATTCTTAGATGATAGATCTTCATACGTAATGGAATTTATGTATAAAAATGTTGAATATTACATATTTATAAATTGTACATAGCATTTATTAAAATATCTAAATAAAGGATTTTAAAATATTCAGTCACTAAAATAACATGTTTTTGAAACAAAGGTGACCTAAAGTTCGCCACTTCAAGATAAATTCTGATTAGAGAAAACGACTTTCTAACTTTTCAAAATATTTTTAAATTTTCAAAAATTGAATTCATTATTAAGTGTGAAAGAAAAAAGGTAGGAATAGTATAAAACCGAGACGTCTCATAATAAGCATAAGGCATGAATCCATAACTTCGCCACCTACTCTTAATACTAAATGCAGACATGCAAAATCACGTACGAATTCATTCTTTAAAATTTTGATTATGGTAAGTACTTCAAAACGTTTTCAAAATATGTTGTATTTTTCATTTGTCATTTCATTATTTACAAAGTAATACGGAAATAATTGTAGTGGCGAACTTCAGCACAAAAACTGGAACACATGAACGTAACAACTTTCTTCAAATATTCTATAATCAGAGGAACTGGATATCTCTAAATTCAGAAACCCAAAATATTTGCATTTGTAAATTTAATTCCTCCTTTCCTTCTCTGTACCGAATATGTTCGTTGACATCACACTCAAAAACTAAAAATATTAAATGTAGTAATAAGTATAACAAATTCCTTAAAACAACTCCTCTTTTATCCCCTCCATTTTTTACTTAGATGGTGTTCGGTAATTCAAATCTGGTAAGCCGACCTTTTTAATACTTTGAACTTCAACTCAAATTTTTTGATATTACAAGTTTTTTACACTGGGGTAATAAAAGTAATGGGATACCTCCTAATACCGGGTCGGACCTTATTTTGAAAATTGCATCAAATCGACGTGGCATGTACTCAAGTCGTAGGAAGTCCCCTGCAGAAATATTGAGCCATGTTGCCGTCCATAATTGCGAAAGTGTTGCAGGTGCAATATTTTGTACACGAACTGATCTTTCGATGATGTCCTACAACTGTTCAATGGGATTCTTGTGCGGTACTCTGGGTGGCCAAATCATTCACTCGAATTAACCAAAAGGTTCTTCAATCCAATCGCGAACATTTGTGGCCCCGTGCGTTGTCATCCATAAAAATTAGCTTCAAATGGTCTCCATGTAGCTGAACATAACCATTTTTAGTCAATTATCGGTTTAGAAAAACCAGAGGAGCCAGTTCTTTTCTTGTAAAAACAGTCCACCCATTATGAAGCAACCATCAGCTTCCACAATGCCTTATTGACAACTTGGGTCCATGACTTCAGCACACTCGAACACTACCATCAACTCTTACCAACTGAAATCCGAACTTATCTGACCAATCCACGGTTTTCCAGTAGTTTAAGATCCAATGATATGGCCGTGAGCCCAGAAGAGGCGCTGTAGGCGATATCGTGCTATTAGAGAAGGCTCTCAAGTCGGTCTTCTGCTGCCATAGCCCATCAAATCCAAATTTTGCCGCACAGTCCTAATGGACGTCCATTGATTTCTGCAGTTATTTCTCGCAGTGTTGTTTGTCTGTTAGCCTTGACAACTCTATGCAAATATAGCTGCTATTGGTCATTAAGTGAAGGCCCTCGGCTACAGCGTCTACGTGGTGAGAGGTTGTGCCTGAAACTAGGTATTCTTGGCACAGTCTTGACACTGTGGATCTCGGAATATTGAATTCCCTAGCAATTTCATGGAATGTCCCATGCGTCTAGCTTCAACTACCAATACTCCTTCAAAGCCTTAATTCCTGTCGCGCAGCCATAATTACATCAGAAACATTTAAACATGAATCATTTGGGTACAAAATAAAAGATCTTCCAATTCACTGCCCTTTTATACTTTTTGAACGAGATATTACTTCCATCTGTATGTTTGTATATTGCTATCCTATGACTTTTGTCACCTCAGTGTAATCCTCTTCCCCTTCTCCATAAACATGTACAACTCCCGTTAAGTCGAAATAATTCATAATTTGAACTTTCCCTTTAAAATCGAGATTTCTGTGTACAGTAGAATCACGATTATTCAAATATCGCGTAACCGAAGATCTGAACGGATAGCAATATTGGAATATTTCCTTGCGCCTCATACCCACCGCATAATGCGGTAACCCGCAGTTCTGGGGCTGGCCATTAAAAATCAGAATTCAATATTATCCAATTTTCAAACGACGATTTACGAAGTGCGTTATGTTCGCACGTATCCTGCTAGCATATTTTATTCATATTACTATGATAAAGGCCATGGTGATCTTTTCATAACTTATACACGAACTCCCTTACCAGATGCCTAGTGGCACCTTGAGAAACTATTAAACTCACGGTAGGGCACCTGCCATCCAGCATTCCTTGGCTCAACTGTTCCGGCGTTTACTGCTCGCTCTAGTTCCGTGCTGAGGCATCCCCATAGGCCATCTCGGAGAGTTTTTTGTTTATTGTCGAGAAGGCTTGAGGGCCTTTCTTCCCCCCCTTTAACAACCGGAAATATGAGTAAGTATATGTATGGACAAACAAATGTACATACCCAAATCTCTACGCATTAAACGGTATTTGAACGCGCTAGCCTTCTAGCCGAGGCAGCGACGGCGTTTCCGTCTTATAGCCGTTTCTACTAACATAGTATATGCCACATAATAACGTTGTTTTGGGAAGGAGCAAGTACAGAGAGATTACTATAAGAAGGGACTGCATTGATAGCTACTGCTTGTCCACTGCTGACAACATTGTTGCAGATTATGTTCTTGCACACATTTTGTCAGTGCTTTCATTTACATTTGCATTCTCATTTGCATTCATTCTCATTTGCAAATGACTTCATTCTCCCTAGCAACGTCATCACCCTGCGTAACGTTCATTCGTTTTCCGACATCCCAAAATGGTCCCTTCTCACAGTAACTCCGTAGCATTGGCTTCCCGGGCCGGCTCTACTGGATCCTAATGACTAGTACCATTGGGACTGCCGTAGAACGAGGCGCTCACCTGTACGGCCCTGCGATGAAGCGCTCTCCTGCGGCGTACTCGAGGTTTTGCTGTCGCGGAGGCTGGTGGGGTGAGGGCTGGTGCTGGGGCGGCGCGGAGTTGCGCAAGGGGCTGCGCGCCGGCGCCGAGCGGCCCACGGGGCTGGAGGCGCCCCTCGCCGAGGCGGAGGGCGCGGGCGAGCGGTGCGGCGACGGCGACGGCGAAGGCGCCTGCGACCTGGGCCCGCCGCCGCGCGGGGATTGCTTCCTGCGGACGCACACCGCGTTTCAAAACTGTGTTAAGCAATGCCGGCGCTATATTGTTGCCTGTGAAGTAAATCGTCTGTTACGGTGTCATCCAATCGCAAGGTTAAAGGCTACTAGCCGTTGTTTCCGGGCGCGTTAACTGATAGGATCATTAGTAAAGTAAGTGGTTGGTTGGTTAATGATTCCGGGCGCGTAAACTGCTTTGGTCATTAGTCCCGTTAGTGTAGTGCATGTTTTTCTCGGGAGATGGCAGTGATCTTTCCCTGCTGGATGGCGAGATCCGGCGCCGACCTACCGTCGGCTAGCGGGGTTTCCCCCTAACCAGGACTCTCCCATCAGCGGGGTATCACCCCAGCCGGGACAAGCTCTAAGCTTCCGACCGGTCTCCCAGAATACGTGGTAGTGTAGTGCAGTGTATAGTGTTAGTGTAACGAGAGCGGATAGGACAAGGAAGGGGAAGGAAAGATTGCGCGCGGTCCGCGGCCCGTTTGTTAAGGTACTGCTGCAGCATTCGCCTGAAGTTGATCGGAGAAACCACGGAAAACTACCGATCAGAGCAGCCGGCCGGTAGTATTCTCCTCCAGACAGCGACTGAATTCGACCTAGCTGAAAAGCTAGTGTCGAAAATCCTGCCGCCGTCAGGACTCGAACCTAGGACCTCCCGGTCAGAGGCGCTGCAATAACATCAGTTCATGCACTGAGCTACCGCTGCCGGTGTAAAGTAAGTGTGGTGCATATTTTTTGCCCGGAAGTGCTGTCGGTTGACATGTGACATCCGGTGCCAACACACAAACAGGTTGGTAGGTTTTCGCCTCCTATTTCCCAAAGCGAGGTTCCGCCCCAGTGGTTGAACTCGACAGTGCTATGTATCTGGTGCCGATCTTCCACTGAACTCCACTCGAACCCTACGACTTCCCGGTCAGTGATGCTGCAAAGTTACTCAGTAAGAAGCACTATATCGAAACGAAAACTCTTTTGAGCTTTTGTTGATGGCTTTTGTGTATGAGTGAACTCTAACGTTACGGCATGTATATTTCGAAACGATATTTTTGTATCATTATCGTGTGCAATCACGATAGTGTCCTAAGAAGTCACGTCATCACGATTAACGGAATTTCTTCCAATGAAAATGGGGCGGCAGTGTGTGTGATGCAACTCCATTTTTTTATGTTACATCATGTTGGTGGGCAGCTCTAATCGAATAAATGCGAATGAACAGAATGTGACATTATTGAAATTTAGCGTTATCAGCACACACTGTCGCCACAGTTGAAACTGTTTTAATATATCATAGTTTTAGAATTTTGTTCAAAACATTTTTACACTTAAAGTGTGGCAGGTCACTTGGCAGGTTGCTAACGAGTACTACATCGTTTTAAAATATGCTGTACAACAATTTTTTATTGGTCTAACCAACTCAAGGATCACTGCAACTGAGTAGCGTAGAAGAGATATCGGTACATTGTGCATGCGCTAAAATTTTGATTGATGGCTGTGTTCCCCATATCATTTAACTGCGCGCGGGAAACCTTTGCTGATTGGATGATAGCGTTCCCCTCTCCTTCTAGCTCTTGATCTTGAAGTGCAGTGTTCAAATCGAAGTATATCCATGCTCTCGGTATCGGCCGTTGATTTTATTCCAGCACGATTGCATCGTACTCATACGCCACCAATCAGTTGGCATACGTTGAGAGGTTGCAGAGCCTCAACATTTGTGGAAATGCATGTGTTGTGGTGTTGATATTAATCATGGAAGATAAAATAGATGTTATTCATAGCATCAACAAGCCATACCAGGTCACATTACCACTCCCGGAGAGAAACATTCTTTCCCACGCTTTCAAAACCAGTTTTCTTCGCGGTTCTTGTTCACTTTATTAAGTCATGCTATAAAGGTCGGACCGTGTTATGCAAGTCATGATAATAGTTCGGAGCTTGTGTCTAGGTCAGGTGTCACAAGTTTGTATGTACTCATTCGACGGTCGTGTTTTTAACCCCTAGCCCTCCGCTAGTAAAACTAAGAAATTCTACGCTAAAGGAAGAAAAAATAGAGGTGAAGTTTTATTACTTTAGTGATGTAAAACCATAATAATCCTTCGAAGGATACGAAGCATAAATAAGGTAGTTGCAACATTATTTCATTACACATTTTATGTCAATTTTGCTTTTGATGAATATCTGATATGAGGATTTGAAAAAGAGAACATTCGTATTGAAATAATGTTGATACAGAAAAGTCATCCGGAATTTGGATTACTTTTTGATCATAATAGGAGGACAATTATGAGAAATTCCCATGACCAGAAACTATTCAGTCTTAATGTCCGTGTTTAATGAAGCGGATATAAGCGTACATCAGTTTAAAACTCATTTAATTGTCTCGTAGAATCAAAGGTATTACCTGCGGTGTTCCTCCTGGTCTGACTTCGGGTTCCTGTACGCAGGGCTGGGCAGGGGCTTCGTTGGCCGCACAGGATCGCGCAGGGGGATTTTGGTCTTCTCGATTGGAGGCATGCCTCTCACCGGACTTTTCGATCTGTCTCCTTGTTGTTCATTCCCCGTGCATTTCTTTACCTTCCTCCCTGAAAGTTAAAAAATTCAAAATGTTTAACTCGAAACATACGTAATGGATATTAAATTAGTTGTTCTACATATCATGTTTACAGCACTTATAATAGCGTAACGTCAAACTGCTGTTAAAATAAAAAGAAATGTTGAGTAAAAGTACAAGGATGTCCGTTGAAGGCTAATGAAATAACTAACCAACTCTGAGACACAAATTCGTTAATGAGTGAAAAGGAATGTCTCAGCAGGGTTACCCAGAATGTTTTTACCGCATCACTTCAATTTGGACTCTGAAACTTCAAAGATCAATGGAAGACATAATGCCTTATGTCTTGTTTTTGCATAGTTGTGACACCATTTTCAGGGCAAAGTTTTCTTGAGGCTACGTGGGCTAGTAATTTTGAATTATTTACATACATTTTGCAGTTTTGATTAATTATATTATATTATACAAAAATCGAGAAAATTTTAATGATACAAATTTTGCTAGAGCCATCCATGCAACTTTCACCAAGACCATGTAACCTGCTTGTTATTTGTGTTCCCAAAAGCATTTATGAGACTTATGCCGCCAACAAATAAACGGTTCGTCCCTCGGCCGATGCTTTTACCGCTGAGGAGTCTGGGTGACGACTGTTCTCAGGTCGCATACGACCACTTTCTGGATGCCAGCCCCACCGGGAGAGGAGGCTCAAGACATCAACTGATGTCCCTGCAGTGCCTCTGATCGGGAGGTCCTAGGTTCGAGTCCCGACAGTGACAGTGTTTTCGACACTAGCTAAATGGGTGGGTCGAGTTCAGTCGCTTTCTGAGGGAGAATCGTACTGGCCACCTGCTCTGATCGGTAGTTGTCCGTGGTTTCTCCCATCAACACTTGGCGCATGCCAAAGCAATATTAATAAACGGGCCACAGATCGCGCGTCATCTTTTCTTCCTGTTCCTTGTTCTATCCTGACCCCTTACACACACACACACACACACACACACACACACACACACACACACACACACACACACAATTGCATGTCCAACACTACCACATATTCCGGGTGACCAGTCGGGAACCACCCGGCCGGAAGGCCGGTCGGGAGATACCTGACGCGGGAAAACCCCGCTAGCCGACAGTAGGTCGTTGTCGGATCTCACCGTCCAACGAGGAACGATCACCACCACCTCCCAAGGAAAAACACGTACTACACTATGAGACTAATGACCTTCGCAGTCGACGCGCCTGGAATCACTAGCAATCACTCTGATGAGAAGCGTCGCCACTGACCCTGCGCTGCCTTGTGCGGTCGGCCGCCCTTGCGAGGGGGCTCCAGCGCGTCCAGGCCGCCGGCGCGTCCCCCTGGCCCCGCGCCGCCCGCGCCGCCCGCGCCGCCCACGCCGTCCGCGGCGCCGCCGCCGCCGCCGTCTGCCCGACGCGTGGGGGCGCTGTGTGACAGCTTGCGTGCGCCCCCGCCGTCCGCTCCCTTCAATCAACCACGCCCAAAAATCAAACTCCTCGGGCTGGAAATGCCATAGTCTTTCACATACCCGGGTAAATCACTCGCTATATAGCTGGGACCAATGACCATAGCAGTTCACGCGCCCAGAAACACAAATCTTTCAATCAACCATATTTGTCTTTCCGGCTGTTATATTCTAAATGAATGATTTTTTGTTTATTAATTTGTATTTACTTGTTAAAATACTTCATGGCTGCAAGTTACACATGCAATCAGAAAGCGACAACATGCAACCAAAACGATCGACAACCGTTATTATGTTTTTAAGACCGATTTTACGATACATGGAAGTATAAAATATAGCTTCGTTATCCCAGAGATACAGGTAGGAAAGTATCGATACGTAAGTACATTCGCCACTGAATGCTCACTACACTATCACACATGCCGAGAGAGCGGTCGGGAGCTTAGAGCTTGTTCCGGCTGGGTCGGTGCCCCGCTGGTGGGAGATACTGGTTGAGGAAAACCCCGCTTGCCGACGGTAGGTCGGCACCGGATCTCGCCATCCAGCGGGGAAAGAATACCGCCACCTCCCGAGAGAAAACATACACTACACTTTCGAGACTAATGACCCTAGTAGCTGACGCGCTCGGAATCACTGACAAGCAACCAACCTTGAAGCGCGCGGCCAGAGCAGAGGCGCACTTGGACGCCTGAGCGCGGGCGCCACTCGCAAACTTGGGCTCCGGCGCGGGTGCGAGCGCGGGCGCTGGCGTGGGTGCGGGCGTGGGTGCGAGCGCTGGCGTGGGCGTGGGCGCGGTCGCCGACGGCACCGCCGACGCGGGCAGCGGCGACTGCGACGGGCACAACGCCGGCGGCGATTCCGACGGGGACGACGCACTTTGTACTGGCGGGTGGTCCTGCGGGGGAAGAAAAGGAGGGGATGCAGGTCGGAGAAAAAGTTGGAGGAAGACGGAAGAACAGGCCTCATTACTAACTGACGTCTTTGTTGTTATTGCTACTGTTGTTGCGATTATTATTATTATTATTATTATTATTATTATCATTATTGTATTAATATTATTATAGTATTATGAAAGAGACTTGCACGGAAACATACAGTATATTTAAATCACTTATTATCGAAAAATATCGGAGAGAATGGGTTCATTACTGGCCAATGGTTTTTATATTATAAATAATGAATACAGCTGATGGAGATACGTTGTACGAAATGTCCACACCGAAATGTATGCTTAGCGTAGTTTCTTACAGTAATGAATATGCTACTTTGTATCTAACAAGAAATTGCACTTTCATACCAATACTTTTTACTAAAACGTAGCATGAAGGATACTATACTGATTAGAGCTTTTAGATAAATGAATGATAGATTTGAGGATACAGTATTCAAGGAGTTCTCGCAACGAAATATTTCCTTAACTTCGGTCTTTTCCGAATGCTGACTTAAAATAGATCACTTTGTGTAATGCTTGAAACATGCTGTGTGATTTCAAACCTTTTTTTAATGAAAACTTAACAGAAGTATAGTTTTTGAATTTAGAAATAGGTTGTTCGGAATTATTGTGACGAAATGTTTGGCTTAACTTAACTTTTTGCTAACGTCTTATTTTCATTTCTTTTATTCTCTAATGTATAGTACACACTATTAAGTTTCTACTTTTGATTGTCCAAACCCTTATCAAGAGACAAAATGCCTATTCCCTCTCGAAACTTTGGGGAATTAAAGATTTCTGATTACCATAAAACAGTGTTTTTTCAAATTTCAACAAAATAGTTTGTCAACAACAAAAGTTGTTTCTCAGTTCAGTTTAGTTCTTGTATGTCTGTCTATGCTATCTCTGTGCACCTACACTTTACAACTGTATGATCAGTTTAATAGTCATAAAATTTTTGTTAGATTATCTGAATATGAACAAGGCATGATAGAGCGAGTTTCATAAAACTCGATAAAGAATGGAAAAATACATCACAGTACTTCTACGTCTGTGAAAACCATTGTAAGTGTAATATTTATAAAAGTGATCTTCCTATAGTTTATTGGAAACAATATTTACGTTCGCCAAATATTGTAAATTTTTGCAAACTCCAAAGTAATTTTTATCGCCAGATACCACTTTTTTAAGTAAGAGATGTTAATTATGAATGATATTCAAGCGATAATTTCGAACGCACCTGACGTATAACGAAGAGGTGCTCACAAAGGGTGGAGATGGATATCGAAGACTGCTATTTCGACAGTAAGACGTTTGCGAATTTCTTTTTCTCGCCACAGGAAAATTGTATATCACTTGTATTTGGTATCCTCTGTCTAATGATTGTCGTCTTCTCGCTTTTGAAGATTGCCTTGACGCCTCTCGATGGGAGCACATCATCTCAGGCCCTTTCTTCTGCTTCAGTAACTTCAAGGAAGAGTTTGACAGCCGACTTGCGGAACTCTTGTTGGGCTGTGAGAATACGAACAAAGTTTGAGGAAACATCAAATCTTCAGGTCTTCCTAGAATATCGTAGATAACAAAGAGGGAGAGTTTCGGAAGAAGGAAAAATAAGTCAAATTATATAAAAGAAAAATGAATATTGTAAAGTCTTTCTATCACTAGTGGAAGTTTTGATAAAAGAAAAGAATCACATTTTACTTTAGAATAGACAATAGATAAATCTTTCTACATTAAATCTTTTATCAAGCCGTCAAACACAAACTGGTGGAAACCGATATTCATTTCAATTATCCTATTACAGAAACGAACATCATAGATAGAAACTGGGAAGATGTAATTTTTGTGAAATATACATTTCAGAAGCACTCGATAAGTGAGATTTACCGAAAGAGAATGCTAATAGAATTGGATTACAATCAGTCAAATTTAACTTTTGTGCCCATTAATTGGTGTAATGAAAAGCCTATTTTGGAATTCAAACTGCAATATTTTTAAGCAGTATTTTTCATAAGAGTCATGTATCTTTCTTAAGAGTACACAGTATCTGAAATAACATAATAGGATCGGGGACAGAATTGATATAAGATTAGAAGTCGGCAGGCCCTGTTCACAGGTTATCACAGGAACATTGTTTCAGGCTTTATTTCCTTCAGTTTTGCAAATATTTTGTGACAACATTGATGCTTGAGTAAACATGTATTTTTTCTCATTTTTAAAATATATTTCTTTCGCTTCATGTATATCTACAATCATAGCTAATGATTTGGGACTTGTGACCAAAGTTAATTCTTTTTCTTGAAAGCGTTGTCTCTTTGTAGTCAACGTAATAAAATTAGAAGAGGCGTTAGATGTCTGTCTTCATGTGAGAGATCTGATTGTGTTTCGTGGTCCTCTTGGTGCGTTGAGAACATATTCAGTGTCTTCTGTTGTTCCCGTTTTCTTCATGGATTTTGATTTAAAAGTTTTCAATAATAGAAAGAAGGGACTTCAATTATTTTTCTTTATGATGTACTCGGTCTTTTGGCTTGGAAAGAGGAAGAGAAACAATGCAATTAAAACTGAAGACTCTTAGATCGCAAGATTATGATAGATATCTTTTCAAATTTCAATGTTCCAATGAACATTGGTTCCAATGTTCAAATTACAATGGTACTAAGGCTAAGCAATATCATTTTGATACTAAATGTGAGTGAAAGGAAAAGCAACATAATAATAACTAAAGCCTTATTTTCTTCGACTTATAATCTTTTGCACACAATCTAATAAACACTTTTCCCCTGAACCGAATTTTATATCTCGTAGGAAGTGGAAGAGAATTCGCTACCTTAGGGTCTGACTGACGTAACTACAGACAAGAAATATTTATAGTCAGGCAAATATGATACCTTTTACTTCCTTTGACTGCGATAAAATGTATAATTTTGTAGATAGTCAAATCCTGACTTCTTTCTTCTATCTATCTTACCTAGTGATACGTTTGTTTGTTTCTAGGATGCAGAAATAAGTTATGATTATAATAGTGTTTGTAAATGAAAAATTGCAAACATTGTAGTTACATCAGTTTGATCCTAAGGTAGCGAATTACAATTGAGGGTTTAATACGTTAATAACGTCCCACCGGACGTTAAAGGGCTCACCTCTGCGCCTTCGAGCTTTTTAGCCCCCTCCTCCATTCCGGCCCGCTCCTTCTGGTCCGGCTTATCTCCGTCCGCTTGCGACGCCATGTGCTAGGGGCACAATCAAAATAATTTTTAACGAAAATTTGAACGCTAATAGACAATAATTAATTTTGCAATATTAATTATAACGAACGCTAATAGACACTAATTAATTTCCATAGGTTATGAGATGAGCGCTCATTCTTCCAAGCAAACCTATTTTTATAAAATCTATAATATAAACGTTTTATAAAGCTGATCCAATAAGGACAATAACAAGTCTGGCGTACAATTCAATTTCTGGGTAAAAATTATAAAGGTTGGTGAGTCAGGTACCTCAGTTGGTGAACGAGCAGCTAACTGACCTCTCAACCTTCAGTGTTTGATTCATGCTGAGTTGCAATGTTTTCAATGCCGCAAAATGCACAGTGAAAGATTTTTGAAGGGCGGAAAATTCCATGTCGGGCTTTTGATGGAAAAGACCCCCGGCGGGTGCTCAACGAATATAAATCCCTCCAAAAATTTCACGTCGGAACAAAATATCACGTTTTAAAATCATAAGACTGATACGTTGTCGTTAATTAAGAGTAACATATCGTGTAGAAATTGAGAATCACACCTACATACTTGAAGGGTCGCCAGCGGATGGCGCCTGCTCGAAAGTTCTGAATCCGAGCCGAAAATAGGCTTCAAAGGCAGCCAGTGTTGTCAACATGAAACTTGAAACATGACGCATAAAATGTGCCTCCCTGACGTTTATTGAATTTAACTTATTTTATGTTATGGAGTTGTTAGTACAATCCAGTGAACGGACAGACAAGAAGCTGTTGCAAC
This sequence comes from Teleogryllus occipitalis, assembly GCA_011170035.1. NCBI lineage: Eukaryota > Metazoa > Arthropoda > Insecta > Orthoptera > Gryllidae > Teleogryllus > Teleogryllus occipitalis. Next base: position 390,882 of record BLKR01000453.1, read on the forward strand.
TTGCCTCATGCCTGCGCCTGTAGCACGAACAACCGTTTCAACGCATTACACAGATGCCGTGCGTGATGCCTACTTCCTAAATTTCCATAATGGAAAATATTGCAAATAATTAGATCTTACCCTCGAAGAAGACATTAAATTTTCAGAACCGGGAAGTCACAAAGTACCCCAAGACTTAAGGTGACCAAAATTAGTAAATAAAGGTCTATTGTTAAGGTTTTTCCCCTATATTTCTAAAAGGACTGGAGGTGTGAGCATGTTCAGCGAGACGTTGTAATAATATTTATTACGAAAATGAAATAAATACCGTGTGAGCGTTTATTTATAAAGTAGATAACAGTCATTTATGGCATTAGTAGTAAAACTGGAATTTTATTTTGCGATCAGGAATGGTTGCGACACGGGGCCGATAGAACGAATCGCACAATCCTACGAGCAAAATAAAATAACTTTTACCGCTATTTTTTTAGAGAGCCGGAGTGAGTTCATTTATTTTAATCCAAGTATACAAATATTTTAATTGTATACTACGTTACATTAAGGTTCGTATGTGATGCGATCAAATAAAAGTATTTTCTTTTCTTTGATGTGCTCTCACTGTTTTGTCTGAACTTAACATCATATCTCAAGTTTAGCACTACTGTACTTTTAGGACGCTAGGCATGCTCTAAAAGCAACCTTTTTACTACTTTTAACCCCAAAATTGATATTTATTAAATAAATATTGCAATATATCTTATATTAATGCGAGATTGGAGATTTGTCAAATGAGGCCGTTAGGACAACGGCCGATAATCGATCGAATGTTGTAACGATATCAATCATTACAAATATCATACAACGCTTTATTCACATTGTCAAAAATCCATAGAATATAACTATTATTTCTATTGCACTATTTATCTTTCAAAAGCTGACAGATTTTGACTGTAGGTATACAGTGCGCAAGGAAAGACTCTCCACATCGAGCCGAATTAAGGCCTCCTATTGAAAATTGCATTTATGTTGGTGACAACCAGATCAATGAGAAATAAGTGAAGGAGACTACACTTTCAATCTATTATGATTGTGGTGAGTAAGCAATTAACATTTTACAAGCTGCAGCTTGTACTACGAACATACTTTCTGTTGCTAGTACTCTCACCAGCAAGATGCCACTGCGGAGAGACTTCCCTGGCGCGCTGTATTTCGAAATAGTTTTAATAAGTCGTATTACGGAAGTGATTTCCGTTAGATACATTTTAGCTTTAGATAAAGCAGTTCAAAATACGTAAAGGACTCTTTTGAAGGGTTCTCTTTCCCTTTTCGTACCGCGTGCAGCGAGGCCTTGGACTTGGCGGCGGTGGCAGACGGCCTCTTGGCGGGCGCGTGGGCGTCGGCGCGCCAGGCGGGCGGCGGCGCGATGACCGACGAGGCGCTGCCGCTGGCGCCTCCGCCACCGGCGGGGCCGCCGCCGCCGCCGCCGGCGCTGGCGCTGGCACCGGCACCGGCGCCGTGGCTGGCGCTGATGCCCGAGGCGAACGAGGGCGACGGCGCCAGCGGGATGCACTCGGCGCGGCGCCGCGCCGCCGACAGCGACGTCGCCAGAGACGTGGTGGGCGACGACCCCAGCGACGACGCGCCCTTCTCCGCCAGGTGGCTGCTGCTGCGCCGCGCGCCCGCCGCCCACTCGCCCGCGCCCGCGCCCGCGCCCGCGCCCGCGCCCCCGGCCCCGCCCTCCTTGTGGCGCGCCGACTTGGGCGTGCGTCTGCAGCGGAGGGGAGGAGCGATTGAACGGCCGCCGGGCAACTCCCACAAGCGCGATTTTAAAGTAGGAAATTTATCAAAATTAACGAAACAACGAGGTAAATAATACCGTCTTTGTTCAATAATATTGCCAATGAAATTATTTTATACAAAATAACATAAAAAAGCGATCTGAATACTATTATGTAATATTTATTTATTTATTTATTTCAAAAAAACATCTTTTTTAATGTGAGAAGACTTCAACAAAATAACAGTTCTTGTGGTGCGCGGACTTGGAAGTGCATTTGTGACGGGGGGGGGGGGAGTGATTGAACGATCACCGGTCAAGTCCCAAAGGTGCTATTGCTAGGGTAGGAAATTTCACAAAATTAACACGAAACCATAGTAAATAATACCGTGTTTGTTTAATAATATCGCATGTACCCAATGAAATTATTTTATTCAAAATATCAGTAAAAATTTGATGAGAATACAATTATATTCTATTAAAAAGAAACATCCTTTTCAGTGTGGAAGACATAAACGAAATAATGATCCTTGTGGCGCGCGCACTTGGGCGTGCGTCAGCAATGCAGATGTGAAGAGATTGAACAACGACCAGTCGAAAGTCCCGAAAGTGCGATTGTTTAGGTAGTAAATTTAACAAAGTTAATTCAAAACCACGAAGAAAATAATACCGTATTTGTCAAATAATATTGCAGGTGTCCAATGAAATTATTTTATTCAATATAATAATTAAACTTGGATGAGAATACTATTTATAAGAATGGATTGGATGAGAATACTATACTACAATAAGCATTTTTTTTAAAGTTGCGAAGACAAGATCAAAATAATGGTCCTTGTGACGCGCCGACTTGGGCGTGCGTGTACATCACATATGGGAAGAGATTGAACAACCACCGTTCAACTTCCCAAAGGCGCAGCTGTCAGCGTAGTAAAAACAAACTTAATACAAAACAACGGAGTAAATAATATCGTATATGTTAAAGAATATCGCGTCGGTCCAATAAAATTATTTATGTGAAATAATAATTGGAATACGGTAAGAACACCATAATTCACTATATTTCAAAGAAGTGTCTTTTTTTAAATGTGTGAAGAGACTAAGAAAAGTATGGTTCTTGTAGCGCGCCTACTTGGGTGACAATACTATAAGCCAATATATTTCAAAGTACCATTTATTTAATGCGTCAATACGTCAACAAAATAATAGAATACATCTCGTTGCCAGCTACTCTTATCTATATCGATGGATTTATTTGTTCACGGTTCAGTAGCGAAGCAAGAGAAGCATAACAAACCAAATAATTTCGAAATATATGAACACATTTTTTCTCTAATCCTGTTACGAATATAGAGATTGAATGTATATAAACATTTATTATGAGGTGTGTTAGGTCAAACAAATATAGTGACGTGATAAGGGAGAGGTTGAAGTGGTAAATCTAGGTAGATGGCAAGGTTAATAATGAATAGATTCCGTTATTTGTGGGTATTAATCTTTTAATACTTTTCTTATCTTTTATGCAAATATTCGTGTTAATAAGAAATACGTTTGGTTTGCATACGTGTTCCTGTACTCATACGCCATCTTTTGCTACGACTCATTTATTAGAATTGTTTATTCATAACGGACGCACTGGCTTAGGTGGTTCAGAAGATCAATTGACGTCACTGCAGTGCCTCTGACCGGGATGTTCTAGGGTTCGTGTCCCCACGGGTAGCACGAATTTCCACTCTAGGTAGATGGTTAGGTCATATTAAGCCACTGCGTGGAGGAGAATCCTAGCCACTGGCTGCCCTGAGCGGTAGTTTTCTGAGGCTTTTCCATTCAACACCAGGCGAATGCTGGAGCAGTGTCGTAACAAACGGACCACATACCGCGAGCTACCTTTCCTTTCTATTCCTTGATTTATTCTCAACTCTTACACACACAGTTGCATGCAGCACACCACCATCCTGGAAGATCAATCAGGAGCTTAACCACGTCCGTGCCGCCCTGGTGGAAGATAACTAGTTAGGGGTAACCCCGCAAGCCGGTGTAAAAGTCGCAGCTGCATCCGCCTTCCAGCTGACAAATACCTTTGTCACTTCCCGCGATAAAAACACGCACTAGAGCTACGGGACTATTGATCTTAGAAGTTAACGCGCTCGGAAACTAATCATTCAATCGACGCCGTCCGAAGAGGGTGGTTTTTTATTTGCATACTCCGTTTGATTTTTTTTATTTTCGAGTAATAGTACAGTACAGTGAAAGTTGCTCAATGTAGAATCTCAAGGGACAAGATTGTTGTCCGTATTTCACAAGATGCAATGTAAAACAATAATTTATGTTTGCCGAGACAGCGTTTGTGCTCATATTTGACTGATTTCCGCATTATACACATTCCGCATTGAGCAAGTTTTACCGCAAGGGGGAAGATACAGCTTACAGCAGTTAAATGTTTATTACTTTTCCACTTTTTTCTCCATTAAAATCATTCTTCACAGGAGTAAAAATGAACTTCCAGGCAGAAATATCTTTCTTCTGCAAGGAAAAATTTGCTTTTAACTTTAATTTTTTTTGAAAAATCGAAATTCAACCAGTTTTTCATGCACTGACTTAGTGTTTCTCTGATAATACAAATAATTTTAAAGATTTTTACAAATTTCTTCTTTTAATTTGTTGGCATTCTCACAGGTGCAAAACCATGCTATTTTCATTTAGATCGTGGATAAATAATATTTTTAATTTGAATCCAAAATTAATATATTGATTATTAATAGTTTTTTTAGTTTTATTATTTTTAATCACACAAACTCTTGATCTAAAGTGTACGATTTACCATAGTTATGTAGATAATATGTGGTTAAATGCATCCTAAAATGTTCTTAGTTTTAAAATGATTAGTTTTTTACTTATATGGGAAGCTGATCTTAAAAACGGTAATTCTGGAAAACAGGGGACGTAGTTAGATTTATGAGTTTGGCTTATCTTACTACTCTAATAGATGCATGATGCTGCGACATACCTTTTAAATCATAACTCGAAAACTATTGCAGATACCGAAATGTTTTGTTGTTTTTTTTCACCAAAATATTCCTGAATAATTAATGCATATGGCAAAAAAATATTTTAAAAAATTGAATTTTTTAACGTTTTGAGGTGTATCTTCTCCCTTAAGAAAACCATGTAAGCGAAGACGTACTTGTGCGGCACGCCGTCCCCGGCGGCGAGCGCGGGAGCTGGCGTGGCGGCAGCGGCGGCTTGCGCTTGCGGAGACGACGCGTCGCCGACGGCGGCGTCGCCCTTGTGGTCCATCTCCCTCCTCTCCCGCGCGGCGCGCTGCAGCCGGCGCGCCTCCAGCACGGCCTCGGCCGGCGTGAACGACGCCGACGCGGGCACCCCGCCCTTGCGGCTGCGCTTCCCCGACGCCCCTCCACACGGCCCCGCCAGCGCGCCCGCCACCGCGGCCGCCACCGCGCCCGCGCCGCGCCCGCCCAGCGACTCCGGCACCCGGAAGCGCAGGCGCGCCACCTTCTCCGGGTGCAGCGGCTTCAGCTGCTTCGCGTGCCGCAGCTGCGCCTTGCGCAGCATGTACGCCGCGGTGCCGCTCTGCGGTGGCCACCCGTTCGCCCGGGGAAGAGATGGTGGGGCAGAAAACGAAATTGTTCATGTATTTATTTTACGTCAAAAAACAGTTAAAACTGCGTATGACGTGCTATGGGGAGAAGTAAATTCTGTGCATATTTTCAAAATTTTGTGATCCCTACACTAAGTCATATACGACATGAATTTTGAAAATTAAAAAAAAATTCTCTCATGTAATAAAATCTGTTTTCAAGGATAAATAAGCAATGCATTTTGGGCTCTTATCCATGATGTCCTTCGTCAAGGAATAATACTTCCTGCCACAACAACATGGAAACGATAATTTGAATAACTATATTTCCCAATGAATTCTAGAGGACGTGCACAGATAATGAAGTTACATTTATGTCCAGAAGCAAAACAAGGGGCCATCTCAGCATTTGCTTAATGGATCAGGGAAACTGGACGAAAAACCTGATCGAGATGGGGTGAATGAATGTGGTGGGATTGAATGACAAAGTGTTGAGAGAAAAAGAATAGTATTGAATGGAAAAATATTACATGACAAAATGCATTGAAATATAAAGCGTGTTCAATAAAAAAAAATAGAAAAAAATACTATCAGTGTGTCAAGACTATCAAAGTTAAAAACCATACAATGTTAAATCTTCTTCAACAGAAATTCCAAGGGATCGAAATAATCAGTGACTCTCATAAAAGAGTAGTGCTATCCGATTATTATATCTATATCCACATTACTGTTTCCTTGCCGGAATTCAAATTTTATTCTATTCAGGGTGGAATTCTTGTAAAGCAAGTGCGTATTGAATGAAAAAACTTACACTTTTTGTTAATATATTAAACCCTCTTCAATACGAATTTGAAGGGATCGAAACAATCGGAGATTCTATCATAAAAAAGTAGAGCTATCCGATTATTATATCTGTATTCGTATTACTGTTTCCTTGCCAGGATACAAATTTTGTTCCAGATAGGGCGAAATTCTTATAACGAGAGTACGAGCTAAGGTGAGTTTACTGTGGCACAAAGTTAACAAAAAAATGTAAGAATCTGGATGAATCAATAACATGCTAATTTCGACTCTGATAAGGTAATAGTGTTTCATTTTTCATTATTTTCCTCACTCTTAGTGATAGTTTTCACACCTAGGAATATTTACAAAAAAATTGGAAACAGTGGCAACGTGTAATTGCATCGAGATAACTCCAGCATTCTCGTAGAGAAGAGTTGAGTATCACAGATGCTGGGAGCAACACAGTTTTTGTTGAAGCGTTATAGTGAATATTATTCGTTAGAAAAAGAATATCACTAACTGTCTCTTGATATATATATATATATATATATATATATATATATATATATATATATATATATATATATATATATAATTTTTTAAATTTAATTGCAATTGATTCTGAGGTTGGCCTATTTCTTACCCCATTGGTTACACCATTGATTGGTTGCCCCCCCCCCCCCCAATGGGGCTCACTGACAACTGAAATGGCATCGGCATGGGACTTAAGTGAAGCAATTACAGGAAATATTTCTATCGTTTACAAAACCGTATTGGAAGGAAATTACACTAATTCCTCAACATGCGAAAGAGTTAGGTTACCCAAAAGCATCGCGAATGTCAAAAATGTAAATGCTGAGTTTATCTTTTAATGAAGAAATGTGGGTTAGGTTCCTAGATATCGAAAAACTGTTTAAAAAAGAAAAAATACAAATAATTGCAGTAGAACTGAGTAAGCGCTACTACAAACAAAATTCACAATCAACGTTCCAAAGAGAAGAAATAAAACAATATTTGAAACATTTCAAAGTTGCAAGTGATTGGATATAGAATTTGTTTCTTTTTTCCATCACCCTTCTCGTTGTTCTAATATTCAACTGTGGAAGAGTGGCTACTTCTATTTCTCTCATAAATTTCGAAGTAATTTTCATATTGGGTTCATTTTCGAATGCCCTTTCCACCAGAGTTTGTTGAAGTTTTACGACGCCATGAATTGTTTTGACATTGAAGTTACTCCAGGACGCAGTTTCGCTTCCGTTAGTTCATCATTACGTTTGAGAAGGTTTTTGCACTGATTATTTCCCGAAGCTACTCTTCAGTGTGGTCGTTATATGAGACTGGTCCCTTTTCTCTTCATGTGTTCAAAACCCTTGCCACCGATTTGACGAAACTAAATTGAAATATTTAACAATTTTGTTATTTTATTAATGTGAATTGACATTCCAACTTTGACACATGAGTAATACTTTGAGCTCCGGTGTCTGACGAAGAAAATGAAATGTACTCGCTTTAAAAACAGAGTTGTAAGACCAAAAGACGCACTCGCGAATGTCACGAAAGTCGTGAATGTTAAAACCGGTAGCATTTCTCTAATCGCGAATGTTCGGAACTCGCGAATAGCGAATTCGTGGATGGCAAGGGTTTACTGTATTAGTAAACATTAACCGATGTGATGAATGAATAGATCATACCAACCTTTGGCGACGTTTGTTCTCCTTTTCCGGTGCTTCTTGAAAATGCCTCTTTGTCATCGCCAGCACCTTTAGCCGGGCTACTATCAGCAGCGTTGCCAGACAAGCCCTGAACCCTACGTTGAGCAGAGTTACCGGTAGCGTCGCCCGCACTGAGCTTGATTCTGCTCTTGTCATCCGATTTGGCAGTCATTGTGGAGAGCGTCTGTGACAATTCTGCGGCGCTCGACTTTGCGAGCACGTTCCGTTTGGACTTTGTGCCTTTGAGCGCGCTACTTAACAGCTGCCCCGAAACGGATGGTGTGACGACGCTTGCTGTTGGCGAGACTCCTCGTGAGTCCAAACACACCCGTGAGCTGGGATTGGACGGGCGTTTTATCAAGGGTATCTCTGGGAAATTGAGAGCGTCCTCGATTTTCAGGAAATCGTCCTCTATTGATGGATTGATTCCTGATTTTTTCTTTTCTGAATACGCTGGCGGTACTGATGAAATGGATTTCGTTGGCTTTGTTTTTGCAGTTTTTAGTATTTCTTGTTCGAAAAACACAATTTGTGAATTTGTGCATTCCACGTTGAGGTCTTCTTTGAGTTCACCTTTAGTGACACTTCTCCGTTTCTTAATTCGGTTGGCGTTAGGGCTCATTTTCGAATTGCTTTTAACAATCTGAGCGTCTTTTTCACTCATTGGATCTTTCTCAACGGATGGTTTACCGAAGGAATCCCTCTGTGCGATCGTGTTTTTCGGCGATGAGTTTTCTTCGGTAGGTGTTCTAGGGTCAAGTTTCTCTTTTGAAGTTGGCGAATTCTTCCTGCTAATTTCTTTAGATTCTATTCCTTGAATGGATGCTGCGTCAATGCATTTTGCGCCATTTTCGTCACTAATAGGTTGACTTTTTGTTTTCTTTTTTCGACCGCTAGATTTTGCAGCACCTCGGGCTAATTTTACTGTAGGTTTTGTTGCAGATTTTTCACCGTCATTGGCGATAGTGTCTCCTGCGGGCTTTGAACCAGGAGGCCCCATTAAGGGGGTTTCGGGAAAATCCAACGCGTCTTCTATCTTCATGCCATCTTCATGCATGAGCGATTTTTGAAAGGACATTAACACACACCCTGATTTTTTTTTACTTCCAATAGATGATAAGGATTTGGATTCTTTTAAGCTAATCTTATCATGAAGGGAACGGCTGGTGTTTGCTAAAGCATGATCCAAGTGATCTTTTGCCCTGTGATTGCTTTTTCGACATTTTATTTTAAAGACCGTCGGACTTATTTTCGTTACGCTTTGAACGCGTTTGATCTTATGATGTCCAGCGGATGGTTCCCTGATGCTCATCAGATGCTTGCGCAATATCGGCTTGTGCATGAGATCTTTTCTCAGCTGCGGGTTGGATTCGAAAACACCTTCCTTGAGCGGACTCTCCGGGAGATTAAGGAACTTATCTAGAGGAAGGGAGTACTTCTTCCTGAGGCGCTTGATTCTCTGTCGAGCCTCTTTAGAAGTGCAGTTTGCGATGGAGCAAATGTCTCCCAGCACGTGGCGCGCGATCACGTCCTGCGCTTCCAGCTCGATGTTTTTGTTGGCCGCGTCCTGGCGCGCGCCCTTGGCCGGGCTGCAGCTGCGCGACGCCTGGGGCCTCGCCCGCCCTCCGGACTCCCCGCGCCCGCCCTTGCCCTTGTCCTTGGCGGCGTCCGCGGGCGTCGCGGCGCCGCTGGCCCGCGCCTTTGGGGGGCCGGCGGCGGGGGCGGCGGCGGCGGCGGCGGCGGTGGTCGCGGGGCCGTTGGGGTCGGCCGCGAGCGCGCTCTTCGACTTGCGCGGGTGCGCCGCCAGGGCCGACGCGCGCCGCGACTTGGGCCACTTGCGGCCGCCGACGCTAGCGCCAGCGGTGGCGGCGCGCCGCTTCACGCTGCTGTCGCTTCTCCGGCTGACGGTCCGCGCCGTGTGCGGGCGATCGCATGCTCTGTGCTGCTGCTGCTGCTGCTGGCGCCTCCGGAGGCGCGAGGTCGAGCCCTGTTGGAAATGGGGATGGCATGATTCTTCCAAAAACAAATACATCGATTCTGCAATGCATTGAATTTCCAATTAACAGTACCAATGCGAAGTAGCGAGCGCCTGGTGACCGAACTTGTGCGCGCGTGAACTTAGTTGCTATATGCTCAGAATACTTTGATTGAAACTTTAAATAATTATTAAAGAGTGTAATCGTAAAACCTTCCAGTAATTCAGTATCGTTACAAGCGTGCAATTTTTTATATAGAATTGATTTACAAAGTTCAGTTTCATGAAACTCTTCATTTGTACTGTTGACTTAAAACTAACTTATTATAAATTAAATCTAATGTAAACTACAGTTGACGCGGGGGCTCACAAAGCACCTCTAAAAGTCATTAAGATTGGCAAATATGTGCATGCAATGTGTATAGAAAGGAATGGTTGGGATATCTGTTTTTTATTCTACTTAGGGTTTCATTATATTTTCCAATATTAATATATCTATCTTGGTTAATGAAGTGTAGTTTCGAACAGAAATTATTGGCAAGAAAGGCTATGTGGTATGCGATGGGTTTTATGTAAAGTTCGTGGTGTAATTGTATATTGAAATTGAACCAGGGGGCTTCAGTGGTATTTCTCAGGTATTTGTTCTAGATTATCTATATTTTATTGACATTGTATTTAGCCGCGTTTGTCCAACTTGTGCAAGTGTCCAGGAGAAGAGATCTTATAATGGTTTTATTTAGGGTGATACCATTATTTAGTGAAAGTTACCTGTTATTTATAAGTGGTTTTAACTGTTGTATTTCGGATTGTTGAATTTTAGTATTTAAGTATATTTTCCAGTTGAGTGAAGTGTTCATGTGGAGATCAAGGTATTTGACGGCTCTGTTATGAGGAGTCCAAAGAATTATGTTGTTCATTTTAAAGGAGATGGGGAGTAATATGGTCTGAAAGTGAAGACTAGCTGTATATTTCGAGGGGTTGATTTTGATCTTCAATTTCGTTACCTAGGCTTCTATTTTCTTTAAATAAGATTGAATTTCTTTATGTAATTTATTGAGGAATGGGACATGTATATTACGGTATCATCTGCAAACTGGCATGTATAAGTTAATATTGATGTAGACATATCGATTGTATACAAGTTACATATTAATGGAGAGAGAGGTGATTCTAGAGATAGACCAGCTGTGATAGGATGGGGGTTAGAATTTTCATTTTATATTGTAACTGAGAAAGTTCTATTGGCGAGGAAGCTTTTAAATATTTAGAAGAGGTATGTTAGGATGCCTATTGTTAAGTTTATAAATTAAGCCTTCATGCCTTACCCTATCGAATGCTTTAGCAATGTTCATGAAAACTCCTATTGAATATTGTTGGTTTTTTTGGAAGGAGGAGTGGAGATGTTCTTCCATACGTAAAATTTGATGTACTGTGGATAGTTTATTTGTGAATACGAAGTGGTAGAATAGTATGAGGTATATTTTTAAGCTAATTGTTTAATCTTGTTAGAATTAATTACTACTAAAGTGGGAAGGAGGCTTATGGGTCTATTGTTTTCAGGGATGCCATGATTCTTATTGGGGATCAGGGGGATGGTAGAATGTTTCCAGGTAGTTGGGTAGTTCTTAAAGATAACTTATATATGTTTACAATGAAAGCTATTGCAGAGTTGGGTAAATTTTTGAGAATTACATTATTTACTTGATCGTGACCAGGGGCTTTTTTATATGGGAGGGATTTGATAACTTCTAAGAGTTTCATGTGAAGAGATGTACTTAATTTTTTGTGATACGTTGAAAGTAGACGAATTCGCGTCGATTTGAATTTAGGTGTGATCTGGGTGAGGTGGTGTGGGATTTGGCGTTAAATTGATGGAAAATGGACAGCTAATACTTGCATTTTAACAGCATTTGAATTATTTTGTGCCATTGGGAGAGTAAGTAATTACTTGTTGTATGTTTTGAATAATAGTTGGGATGATTGAGTTATCGATATTATGTGTTATTATATGATTATATTATATATTATGAATAATAGGTGTGCTCAGGTAGTTGTTTTGGGAGAGACTGTTTTGTAGATTGTAAGTTGGGACGTATTTTTGGATATTATTTGGTGGGCGATTAAATGCTGATTCATGGGCAAAATTTGGAATGTTAGCGGTTCTTTGGAGTCTAGGAAAATGGTGGGTGTTTTGAGGTGGGGTTGGGTTTTGTTTATTGTTTCTCGTGTTTGTAAAGGAGTTTTGGGACATTTTAGTTTTATTTTCCGATACTTTACTTAAATATTGACATTAGTCAGTACGGGTATCTTGCACGATGAGTCCCTTCGCAATTTCTACATTTCGGTGGATCGTTCTTACTGGAGCAATTTACTAAATAATGATTCTCGGCACAATGTATACAAGAGATATGGTTGTAACAATTATTTTTAGTGTGTCCAAAGTCTAGCAAACGGAGAAACTGGATTATTTGAGTTATTCCTTTTGTTTTGCGTCTTCTTGTAACTTTAACTTTTAAGTGAACCTGAAAACTCTGCAGCTACCACTGGGATGGGCTGACTATTTTTATATAACCTGATGACACAATTAAGGGAAGAGAATTGTTCCTTCAGGTGGTTATATATTTCTTCTTGCATGATGGAATGATAAATGTTTTTGAAAACCACAGAAAACTTTTTGTTCGTTGGGTCCTTATACATCTGAAATGGTTTGTTAGTTTTTACGAAATACTGAATTGCTTTTGTAAAGTCTTCTATTTTTATGAAGTTAACTTTGACTTTGTTATTGTTAAATGTTACAGTGAACTGCGCACTGATTTCGGGTTTGATTTCCTGATTTAGTTCAATAATGTTTGTAATATTGGTATTCGAATGTTTGCAGATATAGCGGGGTCGGTGGAGTTTGTAACAGCGTCATCAGGAACGTCAGCTAAGCGGTCGAATCGATTCTTAGTAGGATATCATAATTAGTAGTAGAATTGGTAAGTACTTATTGAGATTGATTTGGGTATTGGATAGGATCACTGTTTCCACGTTTGTCATTGTTCACGTGGGGGTTTGGAGATGAGTTTGCATTAATATTAGCACTGTATCTTCAATATGAGGTTGCGCCTTCAGCTGGCATATAATGACTTTCCTGACTTTCCTGTTATATCAAAACTCTTTGCCTTCTTCGAGTCGCGCTTCGCCTGCAGCGGCGCGAGGGGGGGGGGTCCGTTCGCTCCCCGCCGCCGGGGCAGCCGCCCTGCGCACACACCTTGGAGTGGATAGCTGCGTCGGCGGAGGCGGCGGCGCCGGCGGCCCGGCCCATGGAGCAGCGGCTGCCGCTGCGGCGGCGCGCCGCGCACAGGCGGCGGTGGCGGTGGCGGCGGCGGTGGTGGTGGTGATGGTGCAGATGGTGGTGGTGGAGGTGCAAGTGCGAGCACGGGCACCGTTTGTCCCAGTTCTCCAGGTCTCGTCCGCTGCGGGATGCGCCCAGCGCCTGGCGCGCGGTCTTGGGCGCCTTCAGCTTTTTGGACGGTCTGCGAAGAAAAGAAAAAACGACGTCTGTAGTCAAATATTCATTTATTTATTTGTTTCTTTCTTTCTTTTTCGTTTGTTGATTTACTTTTCGTTTGTTTATTTATTTTTTTATTCGTTTATTAATTTATTTATTTATAAAATATGATTTATTTTCGTTTAGTCAATCAGAAAATTCAAAATCGTAAGTGAATGGAAAAAGAGAATTATCAGAGAATACTATACTTGTTTCGTATATAAAATCATTCGGTGAGGTCTACGTTTTATGTCATCACACTTCTAAACATGGCTTAGTAAGGGCAGGCTGTCAGCAATCTCCGATTTGAATGGATGTAGAGCCCGTGTGAACTATGAGAAATCAACGCTGTATACGCTATATTAGAGGCGTATTGATTGGTTTTAAATAGTTGTTGTATTCTAAACTAATGATAGAAATACTGTTAGTAGCAAAATGAGTGCAGCCAGTGTCTATTACTGGTCTGCTTGGCTGGAGTGTCAGGTTATCGAGGTTAAGGAAGTACGATCCCACGGAGCGGTAGAATGGATGACCGCCCGGGAACCTCAGTTGCTACCTGGCTGAAGGGATAGGAAGAAAATATTCCCTTTCACGTTTCTGAGGGCTTACTGAGCAGCGTGTAGTAATTTATAAAAAGGAACTATTCGTTTAGTTCATTTTACTGCAATGTGTTTGGTAAATATTACTGGATTCATTAGTCAACGCACCGATTCGTTTATTGATTGATTGATTTTTTCGTGTTTCCGGGCGCGTCAACTACTTCGGTCATTAGTCCCGTTAGTGTAGTGCATGTTTTTTCTCGGGAGATGGCGGTGATCTTCCCCCACTGGATGGCGAGATCCGGCGCCGACCTACCGTCGGCTAGTGGGGTTTCCCCCTAACCAGGACTCTCCCACCAGCGGGGCACCGCCCCAGCCGGGACAAGCTCTAAGCTCCCGACCGGTATCCCGGAATATGTGGTAGTGTAGTGCATGTTAGTGTGTGTGTGTAAGGGGAGAGGATAGGACAAGGAAGAGGAAGGACAGATCGCGCGCGGTCCGTGGCCCGTTTGGTAGGGTACTGCTCCGGCATTCGCCTGGTGTTGATCGGAGACACCACGGAAAACTACCGATGAGAGCAGCCGGCCGCCAGAACTCTCCTCCATCTGGACTGCGCGACTGTATTCGACCTAGCTGGAAAGCTAGTGTCGAAAATCCTGCCGCCGTCAGGACTCGAACCTAGGACCTCCCGGTCAGAGGCGCTGCACTGAGCTACCGCTCCCGGTTTATGGAAGATAGAATGAAATGGGAATTACGGTAGGTAGAAACGGGAAAAAAGCAAGAATGAAAAAAAAAACTTGAGTAGCACGTGCGGCTTGCAGCCGCGCACCCACCTGCCCACGGGTCTGCCTGCCGCGGCGGCGGGCTGCGACTTGAGGCGGCCCAGCACGGTGTCGGAGAGCGGGCGCATGTGCCGCTGGCGCGCAGACCTCCCCGCGGGCCCGGCCCCCTGCCACCAGCCAGGCCACGCCCTCCTCAATGCGCTCTCGCACGGGGCAAAAGCGACAGGTTTAACCTACTTACGGCTGTTTGGTCATGCCTACGGGAGGGCTCATGCGCAGCGACTAGCTGCCCCGTGGTGTGATCCCGTGTTCGATTCACGGACGAGGCAAAAATAGAGTTGTAGCTTTCCTTTAAAATCGTGTCAGGTTCTGTAGCTGTGTGATGAAGAAAGGTCGGACACGCGGAGTTTGCTAGTTACTGTGAAGGGAATACGTCATGTTCGTTGTATGTCTATCTTATCCCCCAAGCATGGGGCCCAGATGTGGGGGACACAGCTAATCGGAAAACAGACCAAAATGCCAAATACGTATATTATTTTTTGTACATCGAGAAGCATCATAGCGTGTACGCTACAACCCTACTTTTGAGCTTCCGCGCATGCGCGAAATCCAGCGTTACATTTGAGACACAGCCGGAAACGCTAATCCACCGCAATTAGCGAGTGTAATTTCACGATTTATATCGTGTACGATGCAAATCACATGATCAGGATAAATGGAGTTTGTTTCCAACTGAGGCAAAAGTGTGTGCTGCTAGCTACATTCCCATGACCGCAATCTGTGAACTGGTAGAACAAATGAGTCTTTTGAGTCATTGCAATTTATACAATTCTCCAAATTTCAGATGTTTCCAAATTTCAAAAAATAATTATACTTTGCAAAACGTGGGTATTCCTGGTGTTGAAATGTGCCACTGCCAGACCAGCAGACCTACGGCTTTCTTTTGTGGACAGGACCACCTATTCAACGTACGAAGTGTGGCGCAATGCTACGTTTTGTGACGATATCTCTTCACCTGCAAGCAGTGTGGTTTTCAAACGTTTTCTGAATGTAGTGATTGAAAAAATGTCGGGGCGAGGTATCATATCCCGAGAAGATACTGTTCGCGTGTGTGTTGCAGAGGGGAGGGGCACCTGCTTGGCCTTGGTCCCCTTGGCGGCCTTGAGCAGGGGGCTGTTGATGGAGCGCGAGCGCCGGAGCGCGTGCTTCCTGGCCAGCATCCGCGACAGGGAGGCCGAAAGCTTGATGGATTCAACTTTCGAGTCGCGCTGCTTCTCAGCAGCAAGCCACTTCGCTCGCATTTCAAGCTCCTGGGGACACAGACAAGAGACGAACTGCTTTGCAGCGCAGAATTAAAATTCAAATTCATTCGCTAATGATTTTACTGCCTTCGGTGGGTCGTTGCAGTGGCACGCGTGCCACTCGCCATTTAGTAGATTACAACCGATAGCGCCCGAATTGCTCGCAGTTCGTCTGTTTCCGCCGACTTCCCGGACTAACAGGTGGCGTGAAGACTGCTACTGTTGATTCGTTACGTCATCTCTCGTCGTCAGCTTTGCATTATGATTGCAATCTGTGGTGCTTTCAGCGAATTGTTTTCGCGAAATGTTTATGAGAAGATACCAAATAAGCAATAATAATCAAAACGAGCTGTTTATTTCTGTGACTGTTATAAAAAAAAAATTGGAGCGACTCTACTCAATTTCAGCCGTCATTTCCCAATTTCCCCTTCTTTCACCAGTGCGCGCCACACTTTCCGTCCCCTCCCGTCGAGCTGACTCGACAAGCAGCGGGCCACACCAGGGTGACCCACTGGGCCAAGACATGCCACTTGAGCATTTCGGGCTGGGGTGTGATCTCGATACCGGTATTTTTAGTATATAATATATATTGATCTCCCTCCTGCAGATGCTGTAAACAATGAATTACGAGCCTTATATTTAGTATCATTTAACGTAGTAAATGTTCTGCAAAAATTGTATGCAAAGTGTGTTCTATGCTTTTGTAAATTGAACAAGATGTCTCCGAATAAATGTTACAAACTTCTAGAACATGAAGAGGATCGAAAATGTCTTTAAACATTTAGAGGATCGAAAATGATAACTTTTTGTAAATGAGCATATGTATAGTGGGGAATTGCATTTAACCGAGTTAAATACATCAATACATTTGTCATTTCTCCCTGATTTTTAGGCAACCCCTTACGCACAGATTCCCCACAGATGCATAAAATCTCTTTGAGTGCTTCAGAACGAGACCTGCCGAATATTTGTGCACACGAATTTGCCTAAAAATCGGGAGGAAAAGATCTGTGTGTGCCTCCGTTACAAGTAATTTTCCAATACTTGTTCACTGGCAAAAAGTTATCGTTTTTTATCCATCTACATGCTCTAGAAGTTTGTAACTTTTCTTTATAATTTACGTCAACATTAGTGCGTTCGTAAAAGAATAGTGGCTAAGAATATTAAGTTAACGTGACTCCAATAAAAAAAAATAAACGAACAACACCAGTACCTGCAATTGTTCTTCAAACCCTGCAGGAGGCTTGTCTGGGGGACTGGGCTGGGCGGGGCCCTCGGCGGGCGCTGCGGGCGCAACGGGCAGAAGCGGCGCCTGGGGCAGCGGCGGCGACAACGCAAGCGCCGGCGTCGTGGGCGTGGCCGTGGGCGACGACGGGGGCGCGGGCGCGGGCGCGGGCGAGGGCGCGGGCGCGAGCCCAAAGAGCGGGCAGGCGTGTCCGTCGCGCAGCTGAGCCGAGAGCGCGCCGGGTCCGGGGCCGGGGCCGGGGCCCGACCCGGGGCGTAGCCCGCTCGCAGTCTGCGCCTCTATCCAGCGCTCTGAATCCCGCGCCTCGACAGCCTAAAACAAAAGGCGATGAAATACCAAGTGAAGAAAAAGTGAAACAGTTTGTGGACTCGCATCATTAGACGCACGGCGTAAGAGATTGCTGAAACGGTAGGCAATGCTCAATGTAGAGCACAAGGGAACTATAAAGAGGACATAGAAAATCAACGTGCCGTTGTATTGGACTAAGATCCATCATTTGTCGCCGCCAGCCTCTATATTTGCAGATGTCTTATCCCCTCTGTAGAAATGTCATCAAAACAGTTTCGTTGAATGTAGTTGATTTTGTGCAGTCTATCACAAAGAAATGAAATCGATGCCGTAATCCCACTCAAAGAAACATTTGAACATATGTAAAAACTAGTGGTGCTACAGAATGGCACAGACTTTCTCGTATTCTATTTTCCTTGGTGACGTCTGGGTTTACGGTCTTGCCCCATCCTCTTGGCAGCTGTCATCTTTCGCCGCCCAAATTACATTTTTTTTAAAAAAAATTGTTAACTTTTCGGTTTCCTAATAGTAGAACCGAAATATTACTTAAAGAATATTTAAGAAGGATAAAACCTCGGCCTAAATAGCAATTTTGATTTAAACATTTGTAGCCAATTTTATGAAACTGACGATTAACCGTTACTGTAAATGCGAAAATTGAAGGTCTTTTTCACAGACAACTTGCTAGTTTTCGAAAACCTTCATTGGAAGTCATGTGAAGGACTTTCATTTACCAATGCTACACTGGTTACAAATCGCTGGAAGTGTGCATATTAACGGAGTGAGAGATATTAAAAATATTGAAAAACAACAACAAAAGAATACAGCAAAATAAATTTGTCATTTTAAACAGTGCATTTAGTCATATCTGTGCAAAAAGTTTTAGAGCCGTTTTTGAATAACGGGGGTTTGAGCGTCTCTGAAATTCAGAATTTTGAGCTCATTGTCACAGAAAACTTTTGATTTTTTGATAAACTTATTATAATATAACAAATATATAAAAATTATTATAAGCTTTCATTTGAAGCATTTGTTTTCACCAATTCAATAATATGTACAAATATTCAGTAATGTAAATATTAATGACATGAGAGTTTGTATCATACAGTACATTTAGCAACATTCCTACTAAAAGTTTAAAGAGAAAATTTGGAGCTGTTTTTGAGAAACTTTGTTTTTGTTATTTTTTAATACTGCACATATTTCATTCAATATTACGTGAAAACTACTAAAATTTTCAAAACAATGTACATGACTATAATGAAACAACTAATTATTTTTCTTTAATTTATTCAGCGACGTACATTTCTCAAATTGTCAACCCAAATCAATTTTTTGAAACATTTTTCTTATTTACCATTATTTGTGTGTACTTTATTTCAATACAAAATTTAAAAAATATTTGAACGAACTCTTATTTTGCTTGTGTTTTCTAATTCTTTTGGGCCATTTCTCGGTTTACCCGACCTATTTTTGCAAAAGCCGATTTTCCCTTATTCTTTCAACAGCCTAAGTTGGTAAAAATTGACATGCTTTTTTAAACTACTTGTTTGTAAAAAACGTTATTTTCTAAACCTTGCTTAAAAATTTCACTGTTGGTCAATTAATACAACGATTTCGGCAATGATGTCGAAGTTTGACTGATGGCACATGAATGATCGTGGACGTTTTGTCTCTCATTTTGGAGACTTCATCAGGGATCAAAAAATTTCATGTTGAAGTCAATACTGGAATGGTTGGATATTCACATGGAGTACTAGTGAATGGAATGACATGTAAATGAGAGCTCATGTGAATGTGTTTTCTGGTGTTCTCCATGTAGTCTGCTGATTGTAAGGGTCGTTCAACTACACAGCTGTTCAACTGCACTAACATTATTTAAGCATTGACTCGATTTAAAAAAACAACATTTCTTCCTTTTTATTTTGTTCCTCCAGGGTCTTTTTGCAGCTTGAGAGGATCCCGATTTCGGTTATCCGCGTCAGGTACACACTATGTCCCTGGGGGCAATAGTGGGGACACACATTAACATTTACACTAAACACCTACACACTTACGGGCTCCTCGGTCTGTAATCGGCAGACTTTCAAGGCCTTCCACAACGACAGATATACATGAAAGACACGGCACAAACAGCCCATGCCCACGGCAGGAATCAAACTGGCGACCCTTCGGACCGAGGCGCTGAGTCCGCGCACACTTCAGCCAACCTCGGCCATCTAGGTCGGCATCTACACTACCTTTTTATTTATTCTACCCAAAGTTTAATATAGTGAACACCTCCAATGCCCCAAGTAATGAATGGCTTTTAGAGCACCGCACCCATGGTGGAAAGATTTGGTTGAGTTATTCCGGCCCATCGATTTTCGCTCGTTCTGCGCAGCGTAAGTTTGCGTCACGAGCCACGTGACCACAGCACGGGATTTGAATAGCTAGACCACACGCCGGCCGTCATGTTGCATGGACAGCGGGAAGTTATTCAAAATGATTCATTTTGAAAATGGCATAAAGTGACAATTTTCAATGGTAACCAACCAAAAATAACACGATGAAGGTGTACAAGATTCAAAAGATAAAAGAAATTCTTCATATGTCTATTTCAATGACTTGGTAAGGTGATAAGTTTGGCATTTAAAATTCTAATATTGTGACGCTAACTGGTGCCTGATGCATGTGAAACACTCACGCGTGCCACGTTTACATGCTATTCCATTCACTTGTGTTACTTATGAACATGTAGTCATTTTAGTTTTGACTTCAACATCTTTTGATTTCTGACGAAGGCACCAAACTGAAAGACAAAACGTCCACGATCCAGCAGTCAAACGTCGACATTATTGCCGAAATCGTTACAATAAGTGACACGCCCTCATTAGCTGAAGTCAAATACGATGCGCCTGAGCTCCCCCCGCGCATGACCGCACCTGCTGCAAGAAGGCAGGCGGCGGGAGCGCTTCGCCGGAGGCGGAGGGGCGGCCGGCGCACGAGGCGGAGACCGACGCTGACACCGGCGTGGAGCGCCGCGCTAGCGACGTGCCCGACAGGTCCAGGCGCGCCCTCGCAGCGTGCACGCGCCCGATGAGCGCGGCGGCGGCCGATTTCTGCTAACAAGCATTATTCCTTCTTTCATTCGTTCATTTATTCACTCGTACCGGGAGCGGTAGCTCAGTGCATCAACTGATGTCACTGCAGCGCCCCTGACCGGGAGGTCCTAGGTTTTTTATACTATTTTTATGAAATGGGCGTTCAACAAAGAGTAAGATATTAAAGAAGTGTACAATAAATATGATATGTACCCAAAATAATTCTTCAATAATGGGAGGTTATGAATAAATACTCGTGTTTATTTTATAAAACAAAGAAATGCGCCTGAAGTTCAAGAAATCTACAAATCGGAAGAACCATACCATTATGTTTCAATTATATTACAAAATTTACAAAAATTACAATGACTTCTGATTTGTTCTATCGTGTCTAAAAAATTGTAATCTTTCCCCTTCCTATTTATCAAATTCATCAACAATACCAAACGTTCAAGGTACACGTATGCCATATGTGTGTGGTCTGAGTTTCCATGACGTGGACATGCATTCAAAAGGTGAAGATGATCTAAAGTGATAACAAAATTTTACTGGGCAACTATGAAATTACGAAACTTGTCAAATTTCAATGTCATAATTTTTCACGTAGAATCAACCAAAACAGTCTCTTCAAGGATATTTTGTAGAATGGATTGATAAAATATAGTTTAGTGATACATTCCTCATTCATTAAATAACCGAGACGACTTCTTCAAAGTTACCGTTCAAAATGCAACACTCAATTCTGTCACACTCGACTTCTGTCAGTAGTTTATCCTAATAAAGACCGGGAGCTGTAGCTCAGTGCATCAACTGATGTCACTGCAGCGCCTCTGACTGGGAGGTTTTAGGTCCTAGGTAGGTCCTGACGGCGGCAGGATTTTTGACACTAACTTTTCAGTTCGGTCGAATTCAGTCGCTGTCTGGAGGTGAATTCTAGCGGCCAGCTTCTCTGATCGGTAGTTTTCTGTGGTTTCTCCGATCAGCACCAGGCGAATGCCGGAGCAATACCCTACCAAACGAGCCAAGGACCGTGCGCGATCTGTCCTTTCTCTTCCTTGTCCTATCCTTTCCCCTTACTAACATGCACTACACTACCACATATCCATGGAGACCAGTCGGGAGCTTAGAACAAGCTTAGAGCTTGTCCCGACTGGGGCTGTGCCCCGCTGGTGAGAGAGTCCTGGTTATGGGGAAACCCGAGTAGTCGACGGTAGGTCGGCGCCGGATCTCGCCATCCAACAGGGGAAGATCACCACCATCTCCCGCGAAAAAACATGCACTACACTAACGGGACTAATGACCAAAGCAGTTGACGCTCCCGGAAACACGAAAAAATCAATCAATCATTCGTTCGTTCATTCAATATTTCGTTCGTTCATTCATTCAGTACTTCATTCATTGGTTAATGATTCCGGATGCGTCAACTGCTAAGGTCGATGATCTCGTATGTGTAGTACATGCTTTTTTTTCCTCGAAAAGTGGCAATGATGTTCCCCCGCTGGATGGTGAGATCCTGCGGCCGACCTACCCAGTCGGCTAGCGGGTTTTTTCCAAGACCCACAACTCCTATGAGGGGAGCTGGGTACTAGCATAACAAGTTGAACATTGCGCTCTCCGCCATATTGTAGACAAATGCCGACGCGGTCATATTCTGTGCATCTTAATTCTCTTTTTACAGGATATTACAGATTCAAAACTTCGAAAATCACATTGTAAATGTTCCTATCAACTATGATGAATCAATTACGAAAAGATTAAACACATTTTAAAAAAAATGAATTGGAAATAGCTCGTGTTGTTTGACTCGCAAGTGCTGCCCTTTCAACCCATATATGATAAATGTTATATTATTATTATTATTATTATTATTATTATTATTATTATTATTATTATTATTATTATGTTGGTGAAATTACTATTCTCAATATTTTTTTAGATAAAGGAAACAGAAAGGACAGCTTAAAAAATAACAAACTTACAAAAAATCCCTCAGTTGCAATTGTCTGTGTCACTTAAGTTAGATTTAGCTAGTAGCCCCAAAATACTTTTACGAAGCTACTGTCAGTTCTGTGCACAGACATAAAGATCGTACCAATAAATAAACTTTTAAAACAAATAGCATTCTTTCCAAGATACCAATTGTACAAAACAGACATATGATTCTAAAATAAATTTCAACTAGGATATTTTTATCATTCTTGCTTAGTTTTGTTGTCCTCCGTAGCTAATGCATAGTTTATTTTTCTGAAGGATAGATTCAAATGATTCTTTAAAGTGAAAATAATTTAAGTAAAGCTTGGCCCACAAACAACATAATTCTCAAGAATGTCTTGAAATGACCAAAACTCATGCAATCTGTCTTCCAATTTTTAATAATGCGAAAATTTTTAAATAAATAAAATAATTTGGGTATTAAAACATGTTTATATTTTCTTACTCAGTGTGCAGTTGTGCTATGACCAAATTAAAGCACACATTTCAGTTAGATGAAAAATACTCATATTTTACTAAATGGGACCTGTTTTGGGTGTATCATTTGGGCTTTTGAAAGTTTGTTTCTCAAAACCCTAAAAGCTACTTGGTTTGGTCTTCAGGTCACAAAACCATGAAGCTCTCTTTATATACTTTTGTTGGTGCCTATATAATAAATTCTTTGTACAGCAAGACAAAATCAATGCAAAGCAATACATTTCATGGGAAATACCCACAACGAATCTATGTTTCCGAAACAATTGAATCTTAATGGCACCACGTCCGAACTCGTGCAGTTTCAATTTCCATTCATGAGGATGCAGAGGTTTGCTTATGACCTTGTCCGATCGTATTTTAATTCAGTTTTGTCGTAGATCTTCCCGTCTCAGTTTGTACCCATTGTTTCTTTTCCGACAAAAAGTTGAATAAATTATGCGTTTAAGGCATTGAACAGATTTGTGGCCGTTGTCACAAGTTGATTATAGAAAAACGTGTGTGAATAGGGAAATTAATTTTATTTCCGAATGATAGATGACGTATTTATATACTGAGATCAAATTTCTTTGTAAAATATTCGTGAAGTAGAACACTATTACTGGCAGCTGTTCTCCAGACACTTATCGGTATCGTTCGTTCTTGATAGAAGCAGCGCCGGAACTAGCATTCTCGCACATGCGACCTCGACGCGTTGGTCTCTTCGTCGAGAACGATCGAAACTGTCCGTCTCTAAAACAATATACTATTTTCTAAACGTTTCCTTAGTTCACTCAAAAACGACAATTATTTGACCGGCTTGGATGGCTCAGAGCAACTGATGCCAGTGCTTCTAACCGAGAGGTCCTAGGGTTCCAATCCCGACGACAGGATTTTCGACATTAGCTACACAGGCAAGTCGAATCCAGCCGCAGTCTGGAGATTTCTAGAGGCCGTCTGCTCTGATCGGTAGGTTTTCGTGGTTTCTCCAGTCAATATCACGGGTTGCCTGAAGAATACTCTAATACACGGGCCACGGATCGCGCGCGATGTTTCCTTCCTTTTCCTTATCCTATCCTCACCCCTTATGCACAACTACACTTTCATGCCCTAGACTAACACACATGTCGGAAGACCAGTCGGGAGCTTAGATCTTGTCCCTTCGGAGCGATGCCGCTCTGGTGGGAAATAACCCCACAGATTTGATGGGGAATCCCCACAAACTGACCGGTCGGCGCCGTATCTCGCCCCTCAGTGAGGAAGATCACTACCATCTCTCGCGATAAAACTTGCTTTACTCTTACGGGATAAACGACCTCAGCAGATGACGCCCCCGGAACCAATCAATCAAAAACCATTTTATTTTTTACTGATACGTTATTGCTTGTCATTGCCTTCGATACGGAGCTCGATATTCAAGAGGATCGTGGTGGCGAGGGAAATATGAAAACAGTCGAATGTTGTAACGTGTTCTATTACGGAGGGAATCATGAAAGGGAAATATGAAATGATAAACCGAGTAAAGTTAACAACTAGTTAATTAGTAAATATAAATAATTAAAATTAGGTATAAAATAAAATTATGTATGTACCATGGGCGTTGATCTCGGGCGACAGAAAACCCGCGGGCCCAAGGCACTCGGGCTTTTTGTCGCTCGCTTGTTGTCGATCATTCGAACCCTTATAACTAGGGCTGTGATTTATATCCAATAAAAAACAGCGAAATATGCACATATATGTAAATATATTTGGTAATATACGCAATTAAAAAAGGAAAATATGCGAAAAAGTGTAATATAGTGTAAGTGTAGAAATAAATAAAAAGTGTAATGTTGAAAATATGTTTAGAGCGAATGTTCTTGGCTGTCCGGTAAACGCTGCGTCCAAGGTATATGTGCCGACGTTTCGGCAGCAATTCTGCGACCTTCCTCAGGGCGTAATGCCCTGTCAGAGACGCTTACACGCTGGCGGCACTGTAACTGTTCGGCTTCTTTTCGCGGATGAGGGGTGAATATTCAATAGAAATATGCAAAAATATGCGAAAGTATGCGAAAAAATGCGAAAAATGTGCGAAAAATACGAAATAAAAATAGATTCAATTGATTCTAAATGCGTGTACAATTTGTTAAAACGGGATGTTTCAGTTAACAGAAAAAAAATGCAAATGCATATGAATCCCAGCCTTATTTCCCGACGTGTGACCGGTCGCACCTTGGGCAGCGGGAGCGCGGAGACGGCGGTGGCCCCGGGCGGGTGCGCGGGGGCGAGGCCGTGGGCGGGCCCGGGCGCCAGGGCGGCGCGCAGGAGCGAGGTGCTCCGGGCGGCGCGCACTTCCCGCGCCGCGGCGCGCACGTCGTCGCTGCGCCGCAGGTTGGCCATTTCGTGGAGGCGCTGCGCGTCGCGGCGCGCCAGCGGCAGGTGCGCGAACGTCATACGGCCGGCGATGAGCGGCTGCGGGCCCAGAGCACGCGCTGAGCAGCGGATGGCATTGCTATGGGGCGGCGGGCGCAAATCACTGCTATTTTCGCTACATAAAAATTTGAAATAAATGTAACTTCATTATTTGTGCACGTCTTCTAGAATTCAGTCGGAAATACTAGTTATTCTAATTAACGTCCTCCATGTTGTCGCGGCAGGAAGTATTATTCCTACACGAAGGACGTGATGAGGACGTGAGAGCCCAAATTTATAGCTGATTTACCCTTGAAAATATATTTTATTACATAGGAGCGAATATTTTGTTATCTATCGTTGAAAAAAAAACACTCATTTCTTTCTGTATTTAAAATTCAAGTAGTATATGGCTTAGGCTAGGGATCACAGAATTACGAAAACGTGCACAGAATTCACTTCTCCCTGGAGCAGGTCATACACAATTTTAAACTATTTTTGACGTAAAATAAAATTTAAAAAATTATGATAGATGAGTGTCTTGGGTTAATTCAACAAGATATTTTACAATATCAACTGTGACTCTAATCATCACTATAGTGAGAAAAAATATGTAGTGTTAAACGGCAAAATGTACACCTGAATATGTTATGCAAACGATAAGAATACGGAACAAATATATAAAAAGGTAATATGTAATTCATATAAATTAAATAATTACAATCAACCAAAACGAATTTACTCAATTTGACATTAAATTAATAAAATCATATTTAAAAGTTAATTTTGCTTGGCCTACTGGATTCTTGTTAAATGTACTTATTTATCTTTGAGGGCAGCTATTGAATAAACGTGGGAATTCAATAATAGGCCATAAATCATTGTAGCATTCTTTCCAATATTCCATGTCTGCGACAACCAATATTTCGCGAAAATTTGGATTAAATGTCAAGAATCATGACTTTACTGATAGTTTCCGCACCTGATAAGACAATATTCTCAGCTCTCACGCGCATTTCTCCCAAAATATGGCGAGCAGTTGGAGGTTAACCCACGCAGAGTGCGTCTCACCCCGTCTCCACTGGGGTATCTCGCGACGACAACACGCAATGCCCAATTTGTGTAAGGAACAATTAGCCAATTTTTGAAATAAAAATAATTTTTGAAAATTCATTAAATATTTTTGCAAAATAAATTTTTGCAAAATACATTTTGTATGAATACTGATTTTGATATTTTTTTTTCGTTTCTCTTTATCATATCTGTCCTCTTCTTTTAAACTCTTTTTCGGCGGTATATAAATTTCCTGATTACATGTATTTTTCGATCTTCCTTTTTTATCTTCCTGGTGGAGTTCAATTATATGTGTATATATATATATCGTATGGAATTATATATATATATATATATGTATATATATATATATATATATATATATATATATATATATATATATATATATATATATATATATATATATATACACAATTCCATACGATTTATGTGACCAAACCATCTTAATTGTTTGTAATTATCGTAATGTAAAACTGATTTTTTCATTCCTTCCCTTATAATACCGTTTTTAATTTTTTTCCTTCTTGACTAAGATCTTAAAAAATCCATCTCCTTTGGTAATCAGATATTAAAGACTGATTCAATTTCCATACTTCTGCCTCTTGTGTAACTGTACTCTGAACTATTATCTTAATTTTTTTTAAATTAATGATTATAGAAATATTTCTGTCTAATAATGTATTGTTAAACATTTTTACTAAAACTCTTTCTCTATTTATTCTCTTACGAATATCCAAATCTTGTGATGCATTATTTGAAATAATAACAGATAAATATACAAAATACTTACAATGTTTAATTGTGCCAAGATTATCTTTTAAAATTAGATCTATTAAAGGAGACCCACATGACATATAAAATGTTTTATTTATATTAAATTTGAGTCCCCGTTACTCATATCCTGTAATTAATTTTCTGTACATAAATTCAATATCATCCACATCTTGTGCTAATAATATCGTCAAACAAAAAAGTGTATAAGTCCGTCATTTATAGGAATTCCCGTAGTCGAACAATGCTTTTTCCATTTCATTAAAGATTGTTGTAGGTACATTTTGAATAATATCGGCGACAAATTACATTCTTATCTTAATCCTTTTGAAAGTTAATTTTTTTGTCAAAAAAATTCCAATTCGAACTCCATCATATAATTGTCTAATTGTATATTTAATCTTATCATTAATATAATATGCATCTAATACTTCCCATATTTTTTCAAAGGTATGGTATCATATGCCTTTTCTAAATTTATAATGACAATGTGAAGTTGTTGTCCAGAAGCATTCACTTTCTCAATCAATTGTTTTAAAATAAATATATTATCTGTAGTCGAACGTCCTACTCTGAAACCCTTGTGAATTTCTTCTTCTTGACTATTATATTCATTTCTAAAAAAATATTAATTATTCAACTATATATTCTTGTGAAAATATCCCAAAGAGTGATTCTTCTATAATTAGCACAATCATTAAATATTAACCTTTTTAAATATTACTGAAATTAACCCATGTTTCCACTCGTCAGGAATATTATCTCCATTTTAACATTTCTCAAACATATCTCTTATCAATTCTTTAAGAGTAGGAGAGCTATAATTATTTCAGATGTTATGCCATTTAATCCTGAAAATTTCCCATTTTTCAAAGATGCCAATATATGATTATATAATGTTGAATCAAAATACATTGTATGCTCATTTGCTAGCAACAAATTGAGAGAAATATCATTAAATTGTTTTCTATTTTCTTGGAATAAGGAAATGAAATGTTGTTCCCATTTTCGCATTTTAATTCTAATAATTCGCAATTTATTATTTTCTTGAGTTCGTAATTGCCTAAGTATTCGGCAAATTTCGCTCGTTTTCTTATTTCTAATATACATTTGAATACGTATACATTTTTTTCTCTCAATATTAATTTTTAACAATATTCACCATCTTACATACTAGAACGTGTTCTTTATTGTATTGTATTCTATCATCAATAGATCTAGATTTTACCGAATTAAGATATTTTTTCTTGTTATCTCTAATTATTCTTCAATTATTTCTGACCAGTGTAAATATTATTATGTCTTCTGTTTTATCCCTAATGCTTCCTAAGCCGCTGATTGTATACTATATAATTATACAGTACTATATAATTATATTGTTCTTCTATTGAATAGAATTCTTTCTGCAATAATTTCTCTTTTGATATAACTTTAATCTACTATCATCCACTAATAAATCTATATCATAATTAGGAGTCTTCAAAATTGATTTATTTCTTTAAGGTTGCATCAACATCTAGGTCATTAGCGACCACTATTGGAGTTAACGGTATGGTAACTATGAAGATGAAACGATATGGTGATGATAAGGGGTGAAAGGACGAAACCAAATATAACCATATCCAAGGCAGAACTCGAACCCGCGACCCTTCGAAAATTGATTTTGGATCATGTTCTTTCATGATCCTAGTAGTATAATTATAATAAAAATGTATTTTACTCTTTACCATACAGCGATCGCTACCACAACTGTAACCTCTCAAGGCTCTAATGTCATGAACCTTTAATTTTGTAGATTGTCGTAGAATTTCATAATAAATTATAGATCTCAATTTCCATGAATCTCTACAAGTGTATTTATGAATTGCTAAAATGCTAAAAAAATCCATTCCAAATTTTCAGTTTATTTTGCTCACATATATCAATAAATCTTTGACCATTATCATTATAATTATTTTCATCCTATGGACCCGCCACATAATCATTAATTCTTGCAACAATTCGGGCATTAAGATGAGCAAACAAAAGCATTTCCCTATTAATTCTGTTTTTCATTGTAAAGTTCAATATGTTATAAAATTCACGTTTCAATATACTATTAGTGTCTTCACTTATTTTACAAACACTCAATATACATATTCTATGCAACATATGTAAAATGACATATGTAAAATTACATATGTAAATGCAACATATGTAAAATTACACATGTAATTGCAACATATGTAAAATATAAGCAAAATATGTGAAATATGTAATATATAATATGATATATGTTACGATTGCGGTGATTTGCCAACATCATAGTTGAGAACTGAACATAAAAAAAATGTAATTACATAAGGATCCGGGCTCTAATCGTCACGAATACTGCTTACTTCTTGATGTTAAGCGATATAACCTAACCTGATGACGAGAGCCACGACGTACACAACAGTGCTGATGACAATGCAGAAACAAAAAATGTCTTTAAGGGCCGGTTTCACCAAACGAAGAGTAAGAGTTTACTCTGAAGTAAATCCTGATTACACGAGAGTATCTTCTTGGAGCGTTTCACCAACACTTTACTCGAGTGTAAACCGCTTACACGAGAGTAAATTCGAGAGTAACTTTACATGGCGAAAATCCGTCGAGTAAAGTACAAAGTAAGCTCAGTTTTGAACGTGCGTGTACCTCCGACATGTTGTAACACGATCAGGATATTTTGATCTCAAATAACAAAACAAAAGCAACGAGGAATTAAAAAGGATTTTACCAAATGAACTAGATACCTTGTTGACAATGTTGTTTTAAAATATAGCGATAGAAATATGCACGATCCAGTCTCTTTAACCAATACTTTTTGAGAATTGCTGCCGATCTCACTAAGGGTCTTCAGCCACAAAATTCAATATCAGATATTTCTCCAAAAATTTTAGACACGATTTTCGTTTCCGAAAGTTCTTCCTATAAAATTCTCATAATAATCGGTAAACTAAAAAATAAATATTCGGCCGGTTTATATGAATTTCCGGATTGTTTGTTAAAGACCTGTGCGCCTGCCATTATACACCCGTTAACTTGCATATTTAATGCATTCTTATGCACCGATATATTTTCAAAACATCTAAGATTAAGCCGCTCTTCAAACAAAATTGAAATTCAAAATTATCGGCCTATTTCTCTTCGGTCAGTTTTTTCAAAAATATTAGACTTTTTTACGTACGAACGGAAACCTTTCTCAGAAAACACGACTCGCTTTCAGATTGCCAATATGAATTTACAAAATCAAAATTTCCGGAAACAGCCATATTTTTTTCTTAAAGATGTCGCCTCATCATTGGATCAAAATGAAGCACCTATTGGATTACTTTAGATCTTTCAAATGCATTTGACGTCATTGGTCATGACATTTTACTTTCAAAATTACCTTTCTTATCTAATAGATGAATCTGATTAATAAATGCTTGAGTAACGCAGGACACTTCACCACTATATGATAAATAATTTTGTTTTTTTTTCAAACATTGCAATGAATGAATTAAAGAAGTGCTCGCATGATTAGAATAAATATGGTCATAGGCTCATGTCATTTTGGGGTGCAGTTAATTGGTTCAGTGAAGGCGGTAGGCCCCGCATGCTATACTTAGGGTTTTAACGTGGCGGCTGAGGATAGTATCTCCAAGATGGAATTGGGCACGACTTCTTGAGTCATTCTCAGTCCTGCCGCTAGACTCGCTTGATCTGCAGCACTGCTTGATGCGGTCGCAATCATGCGATATCTTGAGGCAGGACTGAAAATGACTCAAAAAGTCGTGCCGCATTCCATCTTAGAGACACTACCCTCAGCCGCCACGTTAGAAAAACCCAAGTATCGGGCAACACCCCATCATGTGCTCCCTACCTGTAAATGCCATTGAAAGATCTTGCAGCAGTAACAGTTTCAATAATTTGAAAATGCCGCCACATAGTACTGGAGGGGTGAAATCGGTAGTGGGAGCAAATGGGCAGAGTTACGACCTGTGCGCGCTCTACTTGGATACCACTTTTTGCGGTACTAAAAATTCGACGGTGGCGCCATCTCTGAATGGGACACCATTTCTGGGTACTCGTT
The DNA here is from genome assembly GCA_011170035.1 of Teleogryllus occipitalis. Taxonomy (NCBI): domain Eukaryota; kingdom Metazoa; phylum Arthropoda; class Insecta; order Orthoptera; family Gryllidae; genus Teleogryllus; species Teleogryllus occipitalis. The sequence continues at coordinate 422,251 of BLKR01000453.1, forward strand.
CCATTGCCCGCAGTGAACCATCTCTTTAGTCTATGGAAAAGTTGATGAAGCTCATAGTTGTGCTCGAAATGTGTTCTGTAAGTTGCATTGTGTCTTATTCTCGAGATGAAACTCAACAGAATCTTTCTGTGTTCCTATGGTGTAGGAAGAACCATTTTGATAATTGGTACTTCTGACTATGTTATACATGTTTGATTATATATATATATATATATATATATATATATATATATATATATATATATATATATATATATATATACACACACACGCTGTCCCACCAACTGTGGGCCATCCCATTACTTCTAAATGGTTTGCAAAATCGAAATGTAGATTTCACTTAACAATGCAGATTCATGGGGCAAGTAATATTCTGCATAGACATTTTTCGTAGTAACTTTAATTTTTGAGAAATTTAATTATCTTTGATTTTTTATATGGAATTATGTATTTTTCTCGCCAGCAATGGATAGATCATGGAAAGAAGAATCCAAAGATGTATCATATGTTAGTATATTGTCAAAAATTTTAGAATAAAAATAGACTTTTTGACATATGATTTTAAATTAAACGGACAATATTTCCCCTTGCTTTGGGGAAGGTAGTCTTCGCAGCGTCAAACCTGTTACGGACGGCGGCGCTGTGAAGCGAAGGCCATCTTCCCCGAAGGCGACAGTTGCAAGGGCTACTAGAAGAAATAATGTCCGTTTAATTTTAACTCATAAAGCCTACTTTTATACTAAAATTTCTATCAAACACTAACAGATGATATAACATTGGATTCCACTTTTTATGATCTAACCACTGCTGATGAGAAAAATATACAGTTCCATTTAAAAATTCGATACGACATATTACTTGCCCCATGATTCTGCACTGTTGTGAGAAAACTGCATGTCGATACTGCCCCATGATTCTGCACTGTCGAGACGTTGACTGGTGCCAATTTAAATATCTCTTCTTCCAAAATTATGTTCTGCTAGCTCAGTTAATTGGAGTTCGAAGTTCATAATTGTTGCTACTTACTCTGCAACCAATTATTCAATCTGCCATCCATACGGAGTGACGAGGAGTCTGAAAATCTTATTAAAATACTGGATTGCACGTAACGAACAATGAAAATAAGCTTTCTTTCAACTTACCAAATTGGAATTTATTAAATTTATAATAAAAATGAATTCATCTTTGGTCATGAACAGTTTTCTCTATATTACAATAGTTACAAAACCTCGACCTGGTAAAATATATCAGGAGCCGAACCGCTCATCACTGCGTTACTCAAGGGAATGAATGTTCTTATAAAAACTCGGAAGCATCCGAATTTTATATCTTTTTCTTTTGTCTCTCAAAACAATGCTTATTCCACCTCTGCTCTGTCATTTTAACCTAACGAAAATGATCCTTAACGCCGGTTGTTTATTTGTCACATAACGACCCCTCGCGATCATCTATTGACATCCCTATAATCTATGTCAAATAAAATGACATTTTCATAATAAAAATGGTTCGTCATTTTGGTACATATATATATATGATTCTATCAATAGTATTTATTATATATAAATTGTATTAGACCCTTGCCCAAAATTCCAATGCCGGTTGCCAGAGAGGCACGGTGGGCAAAAGTTGCAACATACGTGGAACGCGGAGCGAGTGGGCGCCGCAAAGGTCGGCGACAGCAGCGTCGCACCCAATGGAAAACGCGCGAATCCCGCGATTCTGCTGTCCGCCCACGTCCCGCGCTCACCTGCCACCGCGCCGGGCGCCTGCAGAGCCTGCAGAATCCGCCGCCCCCGCGTGACGCGTCCCAGAGCCAGGTGCGGCGCGCGGGCCGTGCCGCTCCGCGTCGGGAAATCCGGCGAATTCGTGAGTAACGAGCTATGAAGCGACGTGGCGCCAGGATGCTGTGCGAAGTGTTTTGCTCTTTCCTGCGCCTGGGACGGGAGGTTGGGGGAGGGGAGGGGTTGCGATGGGTTGGGTTGGGGGTGTGAAAAGAGCCGACAGAATGAGACGTTGATGAGACCGGGGGATGGGATGACGGCAGCGTCAGCTCGTTTCGAATGCCTTTGTGCGCGAGGGGATCCCGCAGGCTCACGGGAATGAGGCTGTGTTTTGGGGAAGGGTAGACTGGCGCCGTCCCCCTCTGCAGTGAAATCATATGCAGCCATATGGCTCATGAATCTGGATGCCACACTCCAAGTACGCGTTTTCCTTCGCAGAGATATGGCTTGGAAATTCTCAAAGTCAATTCACATGTTTATGTTGGTTGGATTGCAGCCTCTTTCGTGAACGTAAACGAATTTTTGGTTTGTAGCTTTCACAGAATGAAATATTTGTTGAGTAGGTGGTCGGATGTGACTCGGTAAACCTGCTGGCCAATGAGTACCTGGATTTGTTAGAGATTAAGACATAATGATTTTCACTTAACAGAAAAGGCGGTGATTTTTATACTTTGAACATTCGGCACATATATAGCAATTTCGGAGATACACCTGAGAAAGAATTTTCATACAATGATATAGTTTTGAGAATACATGACAGGTAAAAAAATCAAAACGAAAAATATTACTTTATGACAAAAGTAAGCGAGCAATTCAATCACACTTAACATTATATAATGTGCATTCTTGACTAAATTCGGACGTAACTTTGAGTTTATACAACTAAAATATTACTTTATTTATAAATATTATTTGAAATGTTAATCTCTTGCTTTTCTAAATTTGTTATTGTTATTATTATTATTATTATTATTATTATTATTATTATTATTATTACTATTATTATTATTATTATTATTGTTATTATTAATCTTTCAACTATTAATAGTTAAATTGTTGGGAAGGGATTCTGAAACTCAAAAAAGCGTGCGCAGATGATTTTCTCCCCCATACGTCACATACAGTTTTTGACTAAATAAATAAATAAAAATAAATAAATAAGAGCCGATATCACTGTCCTTGTTTGTCGGTGGGTCTCTCAGGTTCAGATACCAGTTCCTTTGTTGTAGATATTGCACCTGAAAATAGTGTAAGTTGATTCTTAAAAATACTCGTACACTTTTTCTCATTCTTACTATGTTTTAATCCTACTCCCTTCTAAATACATTCATAATTTTTTGTATTAATCAATTCGTAATTTTGACTGACAGTAAAACTCTGCCCTTACTACTAAATCAAAAAATCAGCAACAAAGTTCAGCCAACTCACCTCAAATGAAAAAAAAATCAAAAAAATTCTGACTTTCGGGAACTTCGCTAGTTCAACTTCAATTTTCAGCGCCAACATCCCACAGTTTCCTCGAAATTCTTATTTATCTTCGTACTAAATCATTGCTTGTGCTCATATCTCAAACATTCGCGTGTCCGCGGCTGGATGCGCTCTGGCCGGCGCGTGGGTGAGGCGCATGAGAAGTGGTTTGGTCGCACCGCGTCACCACTGAACGCCGTCTTGCACGACGAAGCTGTCGCGTTTGATTCATGGATTATTTAGGGTTTCTGGGCGTGTCAAATACTAAGGTCATTAGTCTCGTATGTATACTCCATGTTACATCCAACGAGATGGCAATGTTCCTACTCTGACTTACCAGTCGGCTTGAATTGAATTGAATTAATTTAATGCCTTATTTTAAGAGGCGAGACTCAGGCCATGATACCTGCTCTTCCGTCTAACCACGCAAACTTCGCTAGGTTCCTTGCACCAACAAGGGGAGAAAGAAGGTAGGTATTACGTGGGCTAAGAAACAGGTAATTCGAGTTAAGCCCAGAAGCTTCATTTAGGCTTAAGGTTTTTTTTACAGGCAGTAAATCTAACATGGGACAGCCGGCTTTACTTCCCCTCCGAAGGAAAGAGTACGAAGGATTTTTTCGGCCTTAAAAATTCAGGCTTCGATCGGGTTTAAACCCGCGAACTTACACCATTACAGTATCGTTACACCATCGCCACCTCAATGGGCTTGCGTGGATTTTCACCATCTGTGTGAGTGTGTCTGTGTGTGAGTGTGTGTGTATGGGAGGCGGGAGGACAAGAATGAGGAATGGAACATTGCGCATGGTCCGAGAAGGGACAGAGGCAATGCTGGCTCTGAGCTAAACTCAGCCGGTGAAATAAATTGTTTCATCCTCATGGTCCAAAATTGAGGTTTCCTCCTACAAGTACTAGTACTTCTCACTGCAGGGTATCTCCTCAGCCGAAACAAGTTCTAAGCTCTCGACAAAAGTGGCAATGATGTGCCCAGAAGTATGTGTGTGTGTGTGTAATATGAGAGGAAAAGCAAGGTAGAGGAAGGAAAGATCGCGTGCAGTTCGTGGCCCGATTGCTACGGCCGGCGCTTCGGCATTCGTCTGGCATTGATTGGATAAACCACGGGGAACTCCCGATCAGAGCAGCCGGCCGCTATAATTCCCCTCCAGACTGAGGGTAATTCGCACCAGCTGCGCCGTGGAAGAAAGCGCCAGTGCGAGTACTTCCCCCTACAGGGAATGTCCTCAGCCGAAACATGTTCTAAGCTCTCGACGAGAGTGGTAATGTAATGCATGTGTGTGTGTGTATGTGTGTGTAAGGGGAGAGGATAGGACAAGTAAGAGGAAGGAAATATTGCGCAGTCCGTGACCCGATTGTTGCGGTACTACTCCAGCATTCGTCTGGCATTGATTGAGAAACCACGGGAAACTCCCGACCAGAACATCCAGCCGCTATAATTCCCCTCCAGACATAGGGTAATTCGCAACAGCTGCGCCGTGGAAGAAAGCGCCAGTAAGAGTACTTTCCCCTACAGGGTATCTCCTCAACCGAAACATGTTCTAAGCTCTCGACGAGAGTGATAATGTAATGCATGTGTGTGTGTGTGTATGTGTGTGTAAGGGGAGAGGATAGGACAAGTAAGAGGAAGGAAATATCGCGCAGTCCGTGACCCGATTGTTGCGGTACTACTCCAGCATTCGTCTGGCATTGATTGAGAAACCACGGGAAACTCCCGACCAGAACATCCAGCCGCTATAATTCCCCTCCAGACATAGGGTAATTCGCAACAGCTGCGCCGTGGAAGAAAGCGCCAGTAAGAGTACTTTCCCCTACAGGGTATCTCCTCAACCGAAACATGTTCTAAGCTCTCGACGAGAGTGATAATGTAATGCATGTGTGTGTGTGTATGTGTGTGTAAGGGGAGAGGATAGGACAAGTAAGAGGAAGGAAATATCGCGCAGTCCGTGACCCGATTGTTGCGGTACTACTCCAGCATTCGTCTGGCATTGATTGAGAAACCACGGGAAACTCCCGACCAGAACATCCAGCCGCTATAATTCCCCTCCAGACATAGGGTAATTCGCAACAGCTGCGCCGTGGAAGAAAGCGCCAGTAAGAGTACTTTCCCCTACAGGGTATCTCCTCAACCGAAACATGTTCTAAGCTCTCGACGAGAGTGATAATGTAATGCATGTGTGTGTGTGCGTGCGTGTGTGTGTGTGTGTGTGTGTAAGGGGAGAGGATAGGATAAGGAAGAGGAAGGAAAGATCGCACGGTCCGTGACCCCATTGTTTCGGTACTGCTCCGGCCGTCGTCTGGCATTGATTGGAGAAACCACCGACCAGAGCAGCCGGCCGCTACAATTCCCCTCCAGACAGAGGGCAATTCGCGCCAGCTGCGCCGTGGAAGAAAGCGCCGGCGCGTGGGTGGGCCGCATGAGAAGCGCTTTGGCCGCGACCCGTCATCGCCGCGCGCCCTCTTGCGCGACGCAGCTGTCGGGGGTCCGGACCACCGCGCCGCGCCGCGCCGCGCCGCGTCGCGTCGGTGAGGCGCCAGCTGGCGAAAATCCGGCCGCGTTTGCCAGCGCGCTTTCATGCCTCGCTTGCAAACATCCGCAGGAATCGCATGAGCCGCTCGCCGACTCGCGGATTCCCCCTGGCCCTCCGGAGTGAAATGTGGAAAAGACAGAGCAAGTGACAGATCCAGAGTCCATGCTTGCAAACAAAACTTTCGTTTTGTAATTTTACACGATTCATTCGAAACAAGTAGATGATTTATATTGATCGGCTTTGACTTCAATGCACATTAGTTCACATTAATTTCATATTCCTATTGATTTCGAATTGCCTGTTTTGCAAGAAGAAATTCGCTTTCTAAAGAAGTCTGCCAGTCATTCCATCCGTCCGTCTGTCCGTCCGTCCGTTCATGCATCCGTCCGTCAGTCAATCTGTGGGTCTTTCAGTAAGACCAACAGTCATACACAGTTAGTCTGTATATCTCTTCTTTTGAAATAATTTTTACACCCGTCCTTCAACAGAATAAAATAATTTAAAAAATAAAATTGTAATTACAAATTAACAAATAAACTGAAAAGCACGTCCGATATACCCAATATACAGGTGGAACAACTAAGCGATAACCCTCATAACTTCTCAACTGTGCAAGTTATGAAGATGCGGTTTGGCAGTCGAGTGTACAAATAGGGGCTACTTGATTACAGCGTACTCCGTCTTGGCACTATTTTTACTACAAAGATATAAGGTCAACTTTTTAATCGAATCCTATGCTAAATTTTAGCGTATCGCAATGGGCTTAAAAACATTTTATATATGTGTATATCTTCGTATATATGCGAATTCTTTAGAGGTTGTTGTGTTTTTGTAACGCATTATCCCACTGAAGCGGCGATTTTACGTTCGACCTTCCTGCTAACTGAGTGGACAGCGAGTCCGCCCTTCAGACAAAAGAGCTTATTCACTTGAGCACAGTAACAACTACTTCCTTCTATACTAATTTTGCTGAAAGATGATTTCGTCCACTCAAATGCTGCATGCGGGATTCTGGAAATTTCCTGTTTTGTGAAGCAAATACTCTTATTTTGACAACTGTGACAACATATTCTATTATCAATTCTAAGTAAATAGTACAAAAATAAACGAATAATATCTAATTAATCATTTTTTTCGTAAAAGTCACATACAAACAAAAAACTGATCAAAATACATGCCAAATACATTGTTACAAAACGTTGCTTTACTTAAGCATGTGGCCCAAGTGTTTCTCAACTGCTGCAATACACATTAGGAGTTGGCGTTTGAAGGACAAAGGAGTTCCAATTTCCCGATTCCTATAGTTTCGTGTACATACTTGCAAGAAACTGGCGTTTAGGAAGCTGACGTTCAGGATACAGCTTTCCATATCGTTGCACTGCTGTAACTCCATTTCTTCCGCATTCATCGTACACTAGTTGCATATCTAACTTCTCTTCATAGGTGTACATGACTGATCTAAGAAACTGGTAGAAGAGCACTATTATTACCCCGGCGGCGCATTTTATACTCCTGGCCTCCGCTCTGTTACATACGTAGTTGTGGCCTTCGAGCGTTTTCGGAAAGCAGGCAAAACCATCCACCAAACATTTTCCTTTGGTTTCTCAGCGGAGAGCAGGGAAGGTCGAATGGAAAAGTGCCACTTCAGTAGAAAAACTCGTTACAAAAAATTCGAAAGAAGTCTTTGCTCAAATACAAATATATACACATATTTGAGATAGTATTTTGAAGCTCTACACGATACGCTAAAATTTAGCATAGGGCTCCATTAAAAAAAGTTGACCCTATATCTTCGTAGTAAAAAATAGTGCACAGACGAAGTATGCTGTAATCAAGTATCCCCTGTTTATGCAATCGACTGTCCAAACAGCATCTTTGCATCTAGCACTGTTGAGGAGAAACAAGGGGTGTTATCATTCATTTGTTCCATTCGGTATAACAAGAATATATACCGAAACAAGAGTGTACGTCTCAATTGCTTTTACAAGAACAGATTATTTTGCGACTTGCAAATAAATATATTTTGCTTCCAAATTTAAAGAGAATGTAAAACATACAGCGTAATTATAAGATAATTTTACGATGCATACATTTCATTTACTTAGATTGTGAAAATTTTATTTGTAGTTGAAATCTGAATGAGATTATGAGGCGCTTTTAATTTCATGCAGAGCAAAGTACTACCAGGAGCAAATGTGTAGTTAATGGGAAGCATAGAAACGCACTCTTGTGCAAAAAATCTTCCCATTCCATACCAAGTATAGAAACGCACTCGGGTACAGAAAATATTTCCATTCTGAAGCACGGTCTTTCATTATTTTTCAGAATCAAAATTCACTTCTGCTCTCCTATCCTATGACGCTTTTCCTTCTACTTTCCTTTAATACATAGTGTATTTAAAATTAATATTACAATACTTCGTCGGCACGGGTTGTGGGTTTCCATCCTGAATTGCAAACGCATATGTGCATATTAACTCTGAAATTTACAATCTTAGTTAAATAAACGAAAATGAATAAATTTACAGCTCCTTTATTTCAATGGATATTTTAAAACTTGATAAATGTGATTCTGTCTTGTGTTAGTCGTTCACATGCTTTATATGGACTAAACAAAAAAGAGACTTGTCTTTATGTAGTCGTAATACAGGAGAACGTGTCGGCATAATATCCGAATATTACTCTACTAACAAAGTACATTTTTCCTTCGAGACAAGTTACTACAACGCTCTTATTATCCACTTTAGTATATCATAAAAGATACTGGGATTTTACGTCGCACTTGATACGACACTTCTTGGTCGTAAGTATATATTAACTCCAGCATTCGCCACCATTACATAAAGTGGTTCTTTCTTAAAGTAATGATTTAACTTGGCGAGAAGACTTCGCATTCGTTGTAGCTGTATATTTCCTTTTTAAATCTATAGAATTGATGCACAGCATTTTGTTATAACGGGCGGGCTAGCAACATATCAAAAACTGTAAAAATGTCAATACGTATCTATCGAAAATTATGTTACCAAGAACGCACTTGAAATGCCGTCAACATACATCACAACAATATTATATTACTGAGCGTATTACTTTAAAAAACGAGGACTCCAATATTTAATTCCTTGTGACTGCAAGTGCAGAAGCGCAGTTCATTCGTGCACTCTGCCAGATAAACTGTTTCCAGCCGTAGTTCTTTTTCCTCTTCGGGGATGAAATTGGCGAGGTGGGCGGGTGCTGGCGTCGTATCTCTGGCGAGCAGCCCCTGTGGGCGCCGGACGTTGGGCCCGAGGCAGAAGGCTTGGGGCGGGAGGGCGGAGGGGGAACGGGGACGATGGCGGTAACGGTGGTGAGTACGGGGGCTGACACGGAGGCGGGTACGGTAGGGGGATGGTAGAGCGGACGGCGGCGAACACGATGGCGGGGACTGTGGCGGGGACTGCGGCGGGGACTGTGGCGGGGACTAAGGCGGGGATTGTGACGGGGACTGTGGCGGGGACTGTGGCGGGGACTGTGGCGGGGACTGTGGCGGGGACTGTGGCGAGACTGTGGCGGGGACTGTGGCGGGGACTGTGGCGACGCTGTGGCGGGGACTGTGGCGGGGATTGTAGCGGGGACTGTGGCGGGGACTGTGGCGTGGATGGTGGGCGGCGACGGTGAGACAGGGAGGGTGTGGTCGGGACGGTGAGGCGGGGGCAGTGGGGCGGGGACGGTGGCAGGGAAGGAAGCGGGGATGGTGGCAGAGAAGGTGGAGGGGACGGTGGTAGGATGGCGGTAGGGTGGGGTCGTTGGCTGGCACGGGGACGGTGGAGCGGACGGTGGCGGTGACGGCGACGGCGGGGGAGATGACGGAGACTGTGGCGGGAACAGTGGCGAGGACGGTGGCGGGGAATGTGGCAGGAAAAATAGAGAGATTGCGGGAGAGGCGATGGCGAGGTATGGGCGTGGAGAAAGCTCTGGCGACGCGACGCTGGGCGGTGCCGACGCCGATAGTGGTAGCGCGGGAAAGGAACGGCGTGACGGGGAGGCGGTGGGCGTTGGCGCAGGCGGCGGCGACGGCGGTGGCGGGGACGCTGCCGACGCCGGCAGGAAAGGGGGACGGTCGGGGCGGAGAGATGGCCTGGAGGAGGGCGAGGACAGGTGCGGGGGTGGGGGCGGGACAGGTGGTGGGGGAGGGGGAGGGCGAGGACAGTTGGTATCGGGGGCGGGCGCGCGCGCAGCTGTCGCCTCGAGACGTACGTTCCGCGAGAAGCCACGCGCCTCGCCATGTTCGCTGCCGCGTGATGGGAGCGACTCGGCGCACTTCCTATAGCGCCAGTCGTGCAGCCGTGCGCGCAGGTGTATCCACTAGTAACTTCAAGAGGGACGCTGCAGAAAGGTATCTTGCCGTCTCACCAGATGGTACGAGTAGTACAGAGGAGCGAGGTATATTGGTATTATTTTTTACGTTGCTACTCACTTCGATGCAAGCTAGACTCATTGGTTCCTTTATTTGTAAAAGTGTTGTTATTATCGGCAACTGTTTCAATGGAAATGAAAATCTGCTGTTTTTCATACAAAGAATGAGGCCTTCCGATTGATGTACTTTCATTACAATACAAATTAATTTTAATGTTGAAATTGATTTGCGAATAATAATAACAATAATACCAACAACAATAATTATTAATAATTAATAATAATAATAATAATAATAATAATAATAATAATAATAATAATAATAATAATAATAATAATAATATGACTATGTTTATTAGGATTCTAACGCACCTGTAACTTTTACCCATCGATATTTCGGCTAAGGAACCGTATTTTATTTACCAAAATGGTTCATAGTCGACTTTAAGCACGCATGTCTATCTACAAACTGGAAGTCTCTTTACATTATGTGCTTTCAACCATTACAACAAACTTTCTCAGTTAAAAAAGCTACAGAAAAAAGTTTTACCACATTTTCCATCGCAGCAATAACATAACGGGCAAATCCAAAATATATAGCTTCACCATCTTCGCGTCTTTTAAATATTGACATGCAAGGTCACAAATAAAACGAAATGTCAAACTAAACATTTTTTACATCTCGTCACTTAAACATTTGAGTACTCACATTTCTAAATTTCTTACTACATTTGTTCACATTCTCTCTGAAAACTCTCCAAGGAAATGGTGGGATCCTAACCAAGGTAATACCTGTAGGTGATAAACAACACATCAGTGGATGCTTCGCCAATCTAAATGGCCTTCCACTAAACTTGAGCTACTAAATTCCTGCGGTCTTGTCGCCGCAGAGAGACTGCGGGCGGGGAAACAATCAATCCCTGGCGCCGCTAAGCAGGGGCGGGCGGGCGGGCGATTGGGAGCGCAGGAAATGCCAGGGGGCGACGCGACGCGCCGCGGAGCGGTCGATGGCGTCGCGCGGCGGTGCACAGATGCAGCGGAGGCCGCGCGCGCGGCCAGCGCAGCGAAGACGCCCGCAGACACAGAAAAAGAGAAAGGGAGAGGGAACGTGGGAGGGGGAGAGAGAGTGAGAGCGAGGGAAAAGGAGGGGAAAGAGGTAAGAAAGAGGAGGTAAGAAAGAGGAGGAGAGAAAGAGGGAGAGAGACGGGGACAAAGAGGAGAGAGGGAAGGATAGGGAGAGAGGGAGATAACGGAGAAGGAGGGAAGGAGGGAGGGAGGGGGATATAGATGGAGACAGAGGAAAAAGAGAGGGAGAGAGGAAGAAAGAGGTGAGAGGAAATGGAGATAGAGAAGAAGGGAGAAGGAAGGGGAGAGATGAAGACAAAGGGGTAAAAGAAGGGAGAGGGGGAAAGGAGAGAGGGGGAAAAGAGAGAGGGAGAAATAGGGGAGGAGAGAGGAAGATAGAGGTAGAAGGGGTGAGAAGCAGGGAAAGAGAGATGGGAAAACACGGGAAAGAGAGGTGTGGGAAGGAGATAGAAAAGCGGGGGAAAGGGAGCAGTAGAGAGGGAAAGAGGGAAATGAAGCAAACATGAGTCTAAGTAACAGGAGGATAATCGTGGCATGACGAAGTCGAACCTGACGTAGCAGAGCATGCAATAAGGCGAGTCATTCTACCACGTGACTGACGTGGAAGGAAGTAGAGATGCTGCATGTTCACGAGGCGAAAATACCCCCGACTCTAAATTCTTCTCGACGGAAGTGAGGAGTGAGACCTGACACAGAAGTTTGCCTTCGTATCCGCGGAGGGTGAGAAATATTGTAGTAATTGGCGAGAAATGAATGGGCTTGGTGCAAACAGTGGATTAAATAGCCAGCGATGGTCACAAAGCATTGAAGACAGATACTTCTGGGTTTTGGAGACAATGGAGCGAAGTATATTACGGCATCAGAGAAAAGAGATATTTCGGTAGATACTGCCTGACCAAAATGAATTAAAAAAGTGGAATGGAATTAATCAATGGAAAAGCAGTGAGGCGGGGTATTGCTTTATAATCTCCTAATCAAACTTTTCAATAAATAATCTATTTGCATAAAACACAGAAAAAATGTATCGATTAATTAATCCGTAAGCAGATTAAAAACCGTGTTTTAGCAAAGTGTTGGAAAAGCATCATTTTAACTTTTGAAAAAATATTCGGTTGCTTCCCCTCCATTGGCATAGACGCACCATTGGCACATTTTCCGCATTTACTGCTTCAATTCTATTCATTTAAAATCGTCGCCTCTATTATTTCAATAGATTTCAATAGATTTCAATTCAAATTATTTCAATACCTTTCGCGGCTCTTACACGCAACCATTGTTTGTAAATGAGGCCTCTAAAGAAAGAGAATTTTGTTGGATACGTGACGAATTGAACTTTGACTTGAAAAATATGAAGGATTTGTTTTAAAAAACGATTTTTGAATCTATATCGTTAAATGACTCCTAAACGAAGCGTTCTACAGCCTTAAAAACTAAAATTTTGTAATCAACGGCCTCGAGGGAACTTTGTTCACGCTGCAATCTACGGGATGAAATCTTCTTAAACATTTATTTATTTATTTAGTCAAAAACAGTCAAAAACTCAATGTTACGTATGAGAGGAGAAAATCATCTGCGCACGCTTTCCCGAGTTTCAGAACCCCTTCCCAACTATTTAACTATTAATAGTTGAATGATGAAAAAATAGTAGTAATAATAATAATAATAATAATAATAATAATAATAGTAATAATAATAAATTTTTAAAAATCGACATATTAATATTTCAAAAACTAGATATTTTCGTTGCCGAAATATAGAAAACTTATTTGTAACGGTAAACGAACGGACGGACTCTATTACACTTTTGGTGGCGCTTCTCGATATTATCCCACCTGCTCAGAGAGTGCAGAATCTGCAACTGAATGTGAAATTAAACTAATTACTTGATATTCTACGCGACTGAATTACATGGGTGTACCTCATTGCTCGGCAATAATGTTAAATAAGAATAGTTTGTATTTACAAGGGTACATTGTATTGTTATCAATTATAAGGAGACATACAGAACGAGTGACGAAGGATAGGAGGGTATTGAAGAAAAATATATTATTATTATTATTATTATTATTATTATTATTATTATTATTACGAGCTCTTAATCTCTTTATGGTCTGGAACTCCTAGTTTCCGAGGGAAGTTCTAGACGGGTTTGTGCCCGTGCAGTTCGGTTGAATACAACTATACAAATGAATAAATTTCACACTTATTAAGCTGGTATTGATTACTACTAATTGAACAATTGTCATGTAATTTGGCTGTTAATACAATGTCATTTAATATTGATAGTTTCCACAACACTTCACTGGTTTCACGTTTCTTCATTTCCACGATTAAGTTTATTTGAAAGGGACCTACATGACGCTCTGCATGCAGTCTTCATCCAATTTCTGCCAGCTGACTCCTTAAAGTTGACCTCCCATCTTTTTTGTTGTCTTTCTGATTTACGCCATCCGATTCTTGGTGCTCACACGGTTGTAGCACAGACCCATTTGTTATTCTGTTGTCTTATGACGTGACCTTCCCATTTCCATTTTTGAGTCAAGGCTTGTTCTGTTACATCTTTTCTTTTTGTTCTATTTCTTATTTCCATACATGTAATGTGGTCTTTAAGAGAGATGTTAAGAATTTTCCTCTCCATTTTTCTCTGGCATCTAGATAATTGTAGCTTTTGTGTTGCTGTTAGCGACCAAGTCTGACTCCCATAAACTAATGTTGATGAAATACAAGAGTCTAATATATCTATTTTCTATTTTAGATCGAGATTTTTTGTCCAATATGATAAAAGTCAGGCTGCAAAACGTTTGTCATGCAAGAGTGATACGTCCGTTTTTTGGATAAAGATATATTACATTTTTAATATGGAAATGGGAAGATATGGAACATGGGTGGGTACATGCAAGAGTTCTCTCACGTGTAAGCTAGTATTATAATTTTATTTAGTCTTATTTCATTTGTAAATTTGGTTCTATGAACATGAGCTTTGAGATCATGGAGGAGATAAACTACTCCTCGGGGGCAACATATGTGGGGTGTTAGTTCTGTGAGATATTGTGTTTTTTAATTATAAAATTTGTTATGAATTCGCAATTGAATACGAAACTTAAATATTTATTTGCGAAAGTAACGTGTTCATTCTAGTGAGGCCAGGTTTCTGAGTTTGTAATGTTCACAGTGATAATATTCGGTCACCTGTTGAATGAAAAAAGTTTATTAAACCTCGTTAGCTTCAATCTGTCTTGATATGTCACGGAATACCCTCTAGCGTTGCGAATAGAAGAGTTAAATTGCGGTTACGTAAGATGTACTTTATCAATGAGAGGACTTTTTTTATCGAATTTCAGAAGTAACAGATACAAATAATATTATACAACCAAAATCATACCTATTTCAAGTTACATTTCGTAGTAACAGAGATAATGAATATCATACAACAGAAATCGAATTCCATTTCGAATTTATTTCGTCACTTCCTTCAGATACAACCATCAATATTTATCGGAGTTGTTCTCATACTGAATCCATTTTGGAGAAAAGCATAATTTTTATTTGAAAGGAAGCGATCTTCCTCAAAGAATCGAACTGATCACAGAAGTGTTGGAAGTACGAGCTTGTGGATGCGTAGAATCACAAATATCCTGTAGAAAAAAACAACAACACAATATCCAAAAGTAACACTAGATTGCAGATAGCACAACCTCAATTTCTATCATTGGATGTTGCATACTGGGAAATACAAATGTTAACACAATAACTATTCGCATTTTTTTATCCGAATGAAAACTCGCCAACAAGCTATTTACAAACAATTCTAAATCAAATAGTTTTTAAAGTTTTGTATATCTGAAAAAAGAACGGTCTTATAGTTCTTTGGAACATGTGTGTAAATGCATTTCTTAACATCAACAGAAAGATCTTCTCAGCATTATTTATACTGAACGTATGATCCAACTGACGGGTAATTTTACACTTGAAGGTTCTTTTCGTGTGTTCGCTTGTTCTGTTCTTACCAGGATCAGAGAGTAACCTCGAACTTAAGAATCATTCACAATAAAAACGTTAACTGGAAGACAAGCAGATGTGATTTCAACATCAACATGAAATACCATTCACAATGACCGTGAACGTCAACATGAACACTGACATTCAGCAATACGAGTATAGCACAGTTATACACCAAATACTCGGCCCAGAAATTCAGGGTACAGTCGAACGACAAGTACAATAGACGCAATCATGTGAGAAGGACAATAATTACTTGAGCGTAATTAGTGGTTCCCTAGTGCATTACATAAACAATAAAGTAGAATTTGTGGTCTTGGTAAAGTGAAATTTGTCGTTATACACTATTTGATAGTGTCAAATCACGTTAACGGGAAATTTGAAAGTTTGGAGTTTGCAAACTTTGACGGTTGTACTTCTTATGTTCACATGTTCGTTCACGTTTACTATTGGTGAACGATTCCGACGAACAAGATGGTTCCGACGAATCATTTGTTTTCACCCTAGTTTTAGTAGACCTTTTGCCCAGCTTGAATCACCTAAGCGAATACGCTATTAAGAGTTTGCGACTTTTGAGGGACTTTATAGCGAATTTTGAACATCTACGCATACTCGAATTTCTGCGTTACGCGAAAGTCAAAGTATAAAACGCCATTGTAGCAGAATTAGCGGCTACCCGCTACAATTGCTACAATTTTGGTGGCAGAGTGAGATGTTATATTCCCGTGATGCAAAAACATCTTTGTGGCCTTCAAATGTACATTACAACTGTACATGGCATTCATATGTAATTTAGTGGAAATTGTACTTATTTAATTATATTATTATATTATAACTTTATATATTATGATGTATTATATCAATTAATTTATGAATTAAATTATTTATTAATATAATTATGTGAACAGATCAATGGTCGGTGGTCACGAGTGGAACAAAAGCGAATCAAGACGACGTTTCTCTTCAACAGGAATTTCACGCACACACTGCTGACAGTTCGGAACTACTTCTATTTGGAGGGAAATGTGCAAAAACTCTTTTGACACTTCACAAACTACAGGTCACATGATTGCTCAATAACATTTTACGCTGCGCTAAGTAAAAACTCTCTTTTATGAAAGAGTCTTTACTGGTCGGCACTCGGCCAGATGGCCAGCGCCGAAGCGGCCGCGATGCACGAGGCGGCCTCGCCCACGTCGCGACCTGCCGCGCCATCCATCCCGACTTCGATGCGCTCGGGCGAAGGGCAATTCCTATAACTGTCGCCACGACGATGACAAATGCTCGGACCGGCGCATCGCGGCGCGGCGTCACGCGGCGAGGAGAGGCATGGCGTGGCGCAGAGGGGCGTGGAGAGGCGACATGAGGTATGAAGAGGTGTGGAGTGGTGAGGAGGGGCATGGAGAGCGTGGCGGGGTGTGGTGGGGCTAGGATGGTGTGGAGAGGTGTGGACCGGTGAAGAGGAGCGTGGAGAGACATGGAGGGGCGCGGAAGGTTGTAGATGGTTGCGGAGGGGCGTAGCGGGGTGTGGTGTGGATTGAAATGGTGTGGATAGGTGTGGTGCGGTTTGAGGGGGTAGGGCGTGGTGAAACGTGATGTGTGGAGATGTGTGCAGAAGTGAGGACGGGCACGAAGGGGTATGTAGGGGCGCAGAGGTATGATGGGGCGCGGAGGGGTGTGGAGGCAAGTGGTGAGGCGCGGGGGAGGCGTGGAAGGCTGTGGCTAAGTGTGACGGGGCTAGGAGGGGCGAGGAGAGGAGAGGTGTGGAGCGGTGAGAAGGGACATGGCGGGGTGCGGCACCGCAAGGAGAGGAACGGGGGATTGGGGAGATGCGTGGAGTAGTCTGGAGGTACGCGGAGGGATGTGGAGGGGTGTGGTGGGGCGGAACCCGGCGGGGTTTGGTGGGGCGGGGTGCGGAGGGGTGTGGGGGCAGGGGGCGGAGAGGTGTGGGTCGGGGGGATATGGGGGCGGGAAATATGGGGGCGGGGGGCGGAGGGGGGTGGTGAGGCTGGGCGCGGAGGGGTGTGGTGGGAGCCGAACGCGCGGAGGGGTTTTGGAGAGCGGCGGGGTGCGGAGGGGTGTGGGGGCGGAGTGTGGAGGGATGTGGGGGCGGGGGCGGAGGGGCGTGGAGGCGGGGGCGGAATGGTATGGGGGGCGGAGGGGTGTGGGGACGCGGGCGGGGGTGTGGTGAGCGGGGTGCGGAGGGGTGTGGTGGGAAGGGGGCGCGGCAGGGAATGGCGGGAATAGTGGCGTGAAGGGTTTCAGACGGGCGCAGCCAGATGGACTCATGGCCCTGCAAAAGGCCCATGGCCCTGCAAAAGGGCTCTGCCGTCCACGTATTTCGTCCTCCTCAAAAAGATCTCTCTTGACTCTTACGATGTCTACTGCACGTATTGAATGAAGAGATTACTGGACGTCGAATATATAGAATCTAAAACGTTTCTTTGGAGCCTAAAAAAGGCTCTTAGCAGACGGAAATGGGCTGCAACATTTCTTAAATTGACTGAATAATTGGATAAAAATAACTTTTTCACTTACAGTTTATTTTAAATTAAGCTGTTTTAATAAAATCGCAATGAAATATGTAAATTAATTCAGATAAAATTGTAACTGTTAAGTCGACTATGGCTTTTTCCACTCAGGATTATTATATACGCATGGATTTTTTATTTCAACACTTGTGACTCGTGAATATTTTAATGTTGGAATAATAAACGGTACATAAATTGTCCTTTTCTCTTCTGATGAGAATTACAGTCAGAGTTATCTGGAATTTGTTATTTAAAACAAATTTCAGCTGCAATAAAAAATTCTGTCTAGGAACCCTTTCAGGTTTATTTTCCATGGTTTCAATTATACCGAACAAACATTTTTAGTTTTTACACGGCGAATAAGCATTTTTAATCTGTAATAATGGAAAAGGAACTTCCAAATACAATACATTTATTTTCTTGACACCATGATTGCGTAATCTTCTGTGGCCGTAGTTTGTATGATCTAGGCTGCCCGAGAAGAGACGCGTCTGTGTCGTGGTAATCGACGTTATGGCCAACATTTTAACATTTTGTGGTCTTCGTTAAATCTGTACCGCTTTCTTGAGATCGTAGTGGACTAGTGTGTGGTTTGCACCGGGTGTACATTTTACCGTTCGCTGACATTTGGGTCGCGTCACCCGGGAAGTCGAGGGCTCCCTCGCTCAGCGAAGAACTGACTCAACCCCCGTGCTGACATACGAGAACTATCGCAAACTCAAACAAAAATCTTTGCTCTCAGAAAACCAACAAATCCACCTCCATTGACTATCAATAACACTCAACTATCCTGGCTAAACAACTTTACCCCTGCCAAATACCTAGGAATATTAATTGATAGACGACTAACCTGGAAAGATCTCATCAAATCTAACATACAATAAGCTACAGCAAAAGCTTTTAAATTGTATCCACTCATAAATCTGACATCTTCACAAAAACTTGAAACCAAATTACTACTATATAAAAGTATTATAAGACCCACATTAACATATGCATGCCCTGCCTGGTTAAACACTGCTCCTATCAATACTAACAAAATTCAAGTTTTTCAAAATAAATGCCTTCGCAGACTTCTTAACGCACCCTGGTTTATTCCTAACAGTCAAATTCATTGTGAACTTCAAATGCCTTACAACTTTGACTATTTAATAAGCTTATCCTCTAAATTCTATTCACTTCTTCCATCTTGCCCAAGCACTTCCTTTTCTCCCCTTGGCCAACAAGCCAATACTCCGAACAGAATAAAATCTCGTTTTCTCAAAGATATTTTCAGACCCCCCTGATTCAAATCTCCCCACATGTCCTCTCATAATATTTTATTTAACACCCCCTCCAAACCTTAACAATTTCAAACTCAAACTATCTTCCTTTCTCACCTCACCATAAAACATAAATTTTTGTCTTTCCTTGTGGTTTAACACCTCAATAAGACAATCAACTTAGGAAATTTTCCAAGAATTATCTATATGTATTCACAACTCTGTAGAACCATCTGGTCGAGCAGATAGAAATAAATTTAAAAAAAAGAGAACTATCGCTGCGTTTAACGAAGATGCTCGAAGCTCGGCTCGAATGCATTCTTGGCACCTCTGTAATATATTCTTATTCTTTTTCCTGATGAAGCGTGGTTTAATCTGAGTGGATACGTCAACAGCCAAAACAACCGCTATTGAAGTGCGGAAAACCATCTGCTTCACGAAGAACGACTTCACAATGTAAAGATCGGAATGTGGTGTGCGTTGAGTTCCACAAGAATTATAGGACTTATGTTTTTCTACACCAACGTTACTGCTGATGTTCACATAAATCAGATGTTGACATTATTCAACGAGCAATCGACACCAGAATAAAGACTCCATGATTACTTTGAACAGGATTGAACATCTGCTCACACTATTGTACGATCCATAAAAATTTAAAATACTGTTTATTGTGACAATCAAATAATTATTTAATGGTTATGGCCTCCTAGATCTCCTCATCTGACCCCTAGTGACTTTTTTCTTTGAGAGTTCTTGAAAGAACAGGTGTATGCAGAAATCCCGCATTCGGACGAAAAGCTCCGACGCTCTATTGAAGAGAAAATCGCCAGAATTCCTCGAGACTTACTTCAAAGGGAAAATCATAATATGTTCCAGAGATGCCCAGAATGCATTCGAGCCGAAGGATATTAACTTCATCATCTGATTTACGGTACGGTAAGCGCAGCGTTAGTTCCCTTAAGTCAGCATGGAGTTGAATCAGCACTTCTCTGGGCGACTGAGCCCTCGACTGCCTGGACGGCCCGAATTTTCGGCCAATGATAAAATGTATACCTAGTACAAAGACAATATTATTATCAATCTTGCTATTATCACTGACATAACTATAGTTATAGCTATAGTTATGGCAGTTATAGAATGTTATTAGTATTAACTTATAGTTATGTCAGTGATAATAGGAAGATTGATAATAATATTGTCTTTGCAAAAAAATCACACAAGCATTTTCCTAAAAATCTGAAGACTGGAGATCACAAGAGATATTATCACAATAATAATAATAATAATAATAATAATAATAATAATAATAATAATAATAATAGTAATAATAGTAAATAAAGAAAACAACTGATGTGATCTTTGTAATCTGTGTATTCTGTAACCAACAATGTTTGTATTGTAAGTAGTATGTTTGAACTTCTTAATGCTTGTAGTTAATCCGCGATATTATTTTTGTTTGTTTTTTATGAAAAAACAAATACTTTGCGAAAAAAGATATCGAAATGTAAAAATTTATTAGAATAATTTTATGAAATGATTATTTTTGTAGTCAAATAAAAAGTCTTGAAATTGAAAGTCTTTCAATAAATATTGAGATAGAATATTTTTCATATAAAGCAGTCTACCTATTTTACCGCCTTTTTAACTAGGTATTAAGTCAAGTAGATAAGATATTTTTTCTTCTTAAACTGTAACAATGGGAGAACGCCAAGTTAAGCTGACGCAAATTCACTTAATTCCAAATAATAATTTACTTTCATATTCACGGAACGGCTTATTTAAACTGGAGTAAAAACAATAAAAGTTTTATCGTATTATTTGGTATTGAAATATTAAACAGTGTGAGAAGAATTTTTGAATTGAACCTGCTTCTCTTGAATATTTTCTTTTGCGTTTACAAACTGGAATTTGCCGAATTTATTGCGCTCGAAAAATAAAGAGCTCTCTTCTCTAGACAGTAGCATGCTTAGAGTAAACAAAACAACTCGTAAACTACCATGCAGCGGAGAAGTGCCCGAGTGTTTTGGGCGGATGGGATGGGTGGGGAGGCAGGAGGATGAAAACTGTCCCGGTCACGGTGCTGTGATTACGTAGGGCTGTATTTGAGCTTTCTTTGCAGACTCGTAGTGGAAGAGAAAGTGGCATTTCGGAATGTAAAATATATGTGAAAACCCTCGTAAACTCTTCGTTCCTTGGTTTTCTTCTGAGAAAGTGGCAGAACGTTTGAATGTGAAATTTGTCTTCGTATTGTACAATTATTGTAACTTCTGTGGTACATCTTCCATGCGATGGTGGTTATTCTTGGCGAAAAAGAATATGCTCACATACGTGGATGTAAGGCTTGACACACTCATATTCGTCAATTGAAAGTTTTGACATCAGTCACATAGCTAGTCTCGTAGCTAACAGAACAAGGAGAAAATCCCATAGGTGACATTTTTTATGGATGATACCAACTAGAAATTATAAAATTTAAATATTTTAATTAAAAATTACATTTATTAATTTTAACGGTAATTTTATAATCTGATTATTTTTTTAAAAATTGAAGATATAAATGTTTGACAAACTTGAAATTAATTTTAAATATAAATTGTAGTACGTATAAATTTCTCCAGTAATTAAATTTTTGCATACCTACCTATTACAAGTACGAAATAATTTTAACGGGCCCAATAAACACGGGTGGAGATCCGTGCAATTAAATCGCACAGGGAGTTAAAAGCCAAATTCAATTTTACTTGCCCGGGTATTTATTTATCGAATTCGCCTAGTCACACAGGAAAATGAATTCAGCATGTAGTGCCCCCCCCCCACGCACCCCCCCTAGTCCTGGCATACACCGTCCGCCCAAAATCACCCTACCTCTTTCCACACTCCTCTCAGTGTGCTGCCTCGCCTGATTCCGCTCCTGTCCATCTTACCCTGCCTTTTTTGTTATTTAAGGTCGCGTCAACATCTAGGTCATCAGCAACCACTATTGGAGTTAACGTTATGGGAACTATGAAAATAAATCGAAATGATGATGATAAGGGGTGGAAGGACGAACACAAATACAACCATGCGCGAAGCGGGACTAGAACCCGTGACCCTTCGGTCCTAGACCACTACGACACTACTGTCTTAGCGATCTCGGTCACCGGGTCGACTTTACCCTGCCTTGTTTACTACGATTAGCGCTGCTAGCATCGTGAAAATTGCATACGACATCAGAAATTACTGGAAATGCAATTTGAAAAACGCAAAAGCAGCTACAAACTGCAATAAACAGCACAACGTAACAGTGCGCATAAAATATACGCTACGCTGCGACTTCGCTTCCACGTACCGCCAGAACTGGTTACATACGTCTCGGAGATATTGTGCTTGATGTGGACAATTTTTCAAATATTATTAATATTTATGTAGCATATGCAAACATGTAACACGTGCAGTCATAAAGTATTCCAGATTTCATGCAACAACGTTCTTGCTGAGATAGATTGAGTAGTTCATTCGTGAAAGCGATGTTTCCATAACACGTTTTGGAAATAATATACATGATACTGTTGTTTTTAATAAAAATATGTACGTATGTTTGAATGTCTGTATTTGGCACTTTGGGTCGACTGTTCGACTAGCTAATGGTGTCCCCCATGCCTGGGTCTAGTTTAATTCCTACGGTTGGGGAGTAAGAGAAACATATAGCGAACATGACGTATTCTAGCAAACTCTAGCAAACGTAACTAGCAAACTCCGCTTGTCCGAGATTTTCACACATTGCTACAGCTACAAAAACTGAGACGACTTTAAAGGAAAGCTACAACTCTACTTTTGTGTCGACCAGAAATTGAACCCCAGATCATGCCACGCTAAGCATGAGCCATTCTAGAGGCTGTAAAAATGAAGATTTGGGTCAATAATAAGCTATGTCCCATTTCTGATGAAATTGAGATATTAGCGTATTTCGACGCCCCATGGATGTACTATCTAGATGTTGAGGTTTTATTTTAAACATTCGCCGAAAGATGGCAGAGTAACTCATAAATTAATTTTCATTTTCGCAATGTGTAGAATGCAATGTCTAAACTTTTATTTTCGTTTTACTCAAAACTTACGTATAGTGGCATATAATGTTAATGCCCCGAAGTCTTCAAATATGTATAACGCATTGTACTTGTATTATAAAAACGAATGCTGAATTGAGGAGGGAGAACACCATGAATATTTACCTAGTGTAGTCAACTTTAGCTATGTCTCTGGTGTTCTCTAACGGTGGCAGAGGCAGTTACGTCACTCGGGATGAGAGATAGCTACGCGTACCTGATCCTGTTGCCACTGCATCTTGCTACGCCACACAAACACACTAGCGGTAGCTCAGTGCATCAACTGATGTCACTGCAGCGCCTCCAACCGGGAGGTCCTAGGTTCGAGTCCTGACGGCGGCAGGATTTTCGACACTAGCTGTTCAGCTAGGTCGAATTCAGCTGCTGTCTGGAGGAGATTTCTAGCGGCCGGCTGCTCTGATCGGTAGTTTTCCGTGGTTTCTCCGATCAACACCAGGCGAATGCCGGAGCAGTACCCTACCAAACGGGCCACGGACCGCGCGCGATCTGTCCTTCCTCTTCCTTGTCCTATCCTCTCCCCTTACTCACACACTTACACTAACACGCACTACACTACCACATATCTCAGGAGACCGGTCGGGAGCTTAGAGCTTGTCCCGGGTGGGGAGGTGCCCTGCTGGTGGGAGAGTCCTGGTTAGGGGGAAACCCCACTAGCCGACGGTAGGTCGGCGCCGGATCTCGCCATCCAATGGGGGAGATCAGCGCCATCTCCCGAGAGAGAAAAAAATGCACTACACTAACGGGACTAATGACCAGAGCAGTTGACGCGCCCGGAAACATGAAAAAATCAATCAATCAATTGCTACGCCACCGTCAGATATCATTCATTAAGTGTAAGAATACGTTAGAAGAATCCTCAAAGCTGAAGTTAGTAAAAAGCGAGGTCTCTTACAGCATCACACACAAAAGTGTAGCGGTAATCATCACTCCCTGTGCAGAATTTTATTTTTATTTAATAGGTAATTATTATACAAATGGAATAACTTGATGCAATGTTGCTAGGCCAGATGCCTTTATACCATTACAATAACTACATCCTACATCATTCTAACCATTAGAATTCTTGTATTTACACTAAGTCGTCTCTCCATCGCATGAAAGCCGCGGAAAAGAGACCATAAGGTATGGCTCAGAAAAAGTACTCTGCAGGGACAAAAACCTGCGGCAGAATTTAAACGCAAGACCATACTAAGTCGGTGTACATTCCAGTCACGTAGATCACACGTATTTTAAATCTGGTGATTTACCTTAAGTATACTAAAAGTAGTTTAAAATTTAAATATTGGTTTATTTGTGACTTGTTCTCGGAGGAATTTTAAATAAAGGAAATAGAGGCGTTGTCGTGGCCAACCTTAATCTTTAAAGCTGTTCATGAATTAAATAATAATGTTGGCCAAGACAACAACACTAATTCTTTTACTTTAACTTTTAAAACTAATGATCCATATTTCCGTTTAAAGTCTTTGCTATAAATGTGTTTGTCAGTGTATTACATGTTCAAATCTCATGAGATAATATAGCTTCTTAAAATTTAACATGGATTGTTGGTGTGAATAGTACACTATTAATCTTCAAAAAGGGGACGGACTAATAGTGTAATAGTTATAAATTTAATTTAGCACAGGTTTACATTAGTATGCTTAGGTTTTAGTTTAAAATCCATGATTCCTTAAATTTAAGTTCCTTAATGCTATTGTTATTATTTCTCATTCATTCTCATCATACAATAGAAGACCATTAATTATTAAAACAAATGTGTGTACTTCTTCATTACGAAACTGCTCTTCGTTGTTAATTCTGGGTCATGGATTAACAGAAGAATTATTTTGTGTTCTGTGAAAACATGTTCTAAAAACTATTATTACACTGTTCTTAGTTTCGTAAAGTTCGACTTTAGATAACCAAAATATATAAAAATAATTATATTTTTGTTATTTTCCTCCAATAATACTACCATCAAAATAATTTACACACATTAGATGAAAACCTAACCATTCGACATTAAATGGAGTACACTTTAGTTAAAACGACGTGGAATAACATTTTGTCCGATAATCGATATGCTTTCATGTTTTAAATTATCATGGTTTAAGTATTTCTTCACTAATATTTTAGTTAAGAATTTTAACGTAATAATGTAGTAAATATGACATCTTTCCATTTATAATAAATTTTAGTTAAACGTTTACATTGCCATAAAAATGTATTTGATCCCTTCTCGTTAATCTAAAAGTACATGCCTCTAATGAAGTAGTGACACACTTTGAAGATGCATGCACACGTGCACATGTTCTGTGTAATAACTACTTTAACTATTACTTACGATTTGTACGTTCGAGAGCAAAAGTTTCTTATAGAATATAACTTTTTCTAGTGGAAGTTTCAATAGCGTTTTTACGCTTTCCCGTGTTCCTTCGTGTGAGTAAAGTGACAAACCTGATTTATGATCCCATAAAAACAAAACTAATATTAGAGCGTACGGCCCCTATCGCAGATTGCGTTGCTCTTGTAATAAAGCTCATAACCTCGTATGAGATGAAATTTTAGTAAATGTCCTGCAGGTAAAAGTTTCATATTACATACGAGGGAGCAGATTTTCCTTTTCCAATTTATAAACTATTTCACTTATTTTTTCAACAATTATAGGTTTTAACGTTCATATCAAAGAGAACACGAAATACATTTTCTTTATACAAAATTTCATTCTCAGACTGAAATATTTTTGTACCATTCTTTAAAATATGCCGAGAGATTCTACTGCATTGAATGATATTAACTTCATATCAAAGACAAAACTCATGAAAACAGAATTTTGAGTTATTTATATAAAAATAATATATTCCTTCTATCTTTTGAAATACTTTCTCACGATTCGACAGTGATTGTTGCTTCATCAAAATTTTTACCTCAAAAATATATTTTCAATACACTGAATCATAACAAAGATGTTGGTATAATTCAATCGTTTATTTAAAAAAACACTCAAGCGCAAAGTTTGCCCATTCCAGGCAAAGGAATAAAAAAATGTTCAGCATCACACTGCATTTTCCATAGGAATTTTAATTTTTTCCTGAAAGTAGTATATATTACAATAATTTTTATTGAAGAAAAAAATTACGCATACCATTTTAGAAAAGTATTCCATCAATAACTCATATTTATCACTTCACTGATATGTGAAATAAACTACCCAATGAATTAAAACAAATTTCAAAGTGTATGGCAAATGTTATATAATGTCTCAGTTTCATAAATTAATAAAAAATGTGACCATCTCATGTGCGAAAAGAAACAAATTATTACCATCATTTATAACACATGGATTCATTCAAACAATAAAACGTACAAATACATGGGATGTTGAGGCTCGTGGTACAGCTGCTAGAGGCATTGTTATTCTGAGCATACGAGAGAAATTATTTAAAAAAAGACAATCAACAAGTCTGAATACGTGTTGTTCTCGGGAATTCCCAGAAGAGGATATTGAAATGCAGAACTCGTGTAAATGAGAATTCCTAAGGTAGGAGCCAAACAAACTGCCTCTGAAAATATTCACAGTACAATGAAACCAGAATAATTCTATTTGTGACTATCATACAAAGAAAGAGGCATATGGAGGTATCAGACGAAGACGAGAGAGAATTTCATAAAAGATGGTAAGAACACAAATTGCGCTGTAACATTTGCCGACATAATTTCTCTTACATTTTTCCATGATAAAAAACAAACTGTTTTGACTCACTGGGTCAGTGCAAGGAAATTTAAGCACTTTCCCTGTTAGTTGTATAGTAACCCCGTTTGAATGGCATTTTTGTTTTGATATCACCCATTGAGAGAGAAAAGCATCATTGTATGCAAAGTTAGTAATTCTCAGAACGCGGGAAATATTGTTCTTTTTCTGGAGAAAATTAACTGTTTATTAAAAATTGTCTTCCTAGATAACTTCACTTTTTTCATTTCTTACTGGATTGTACTTTCACATCAGGTGCGACACTCATTCTGGATTCATTTCGTACAGAACAGGCAAATTTCGTACATTTTTATGGTACAAATAATAATTATGTAATGCACTAAACATTTTGCAAGGTCAAACTTTCAGTCTTCGATCGACTACCGGCCATCCGCTTACCAGGGAGAAAATAACTGATTCTTTCCCACAAAACAATTCATTAAAATTGTTACTAGTCACATTTTACGACAATTTTTTTCGTAAAAAGTTTATTGTATTTCAATAAAAAGTTCATGTATGGTGGTGTTATTAGAATTTCATAACAATACACTTTGCATTGTTGAGAAGTATTCACTCACTTCGTATCCGTCTGAAAAAGCATTCTGGTTGCTTATTTGCGACAACTTCCTACTTCTTCTATTTGGTAGGGGAACTTCGCAATTAAACAAATGGTTAAGTGACTACGGTATAAAATCATTACTTTTGAATAGCCAAGCAGGCAGGCAAACATGGTATGCCGTGATGATTACTTTTCTCTCTTTTACTACATTAAATATATAGTAAATAATTATCAAGTTTCATCAGAAAAGCTTTTGTTCCTTATTATAAAAAATAACTGGTTCGTATAATGTTTAAAGGAAAACAATTATGCAAAAAATGTAATAGTTGTGCAAAGGAAAATATTAAATACAGTTTAAACCTTTTAAATAAATAATACACTTCAACAATTCTAGACCATTTCGTTCTTATACAATTAATTCATTGTTTCAGAGAATACGTTACGAATTGCTCATAGACCCTATTCGCAACCATAGACCCTAAACCATTCCGCTTTTGTGAGGAGCCAGCTCTTTTGGAGGACTTTTTCCAAGATCGCATTTTAATTCATGGACGTGGGGTGCTTTTACATGCCATAAATCTAGTGCGGGGCTGGACTGGGATTTACTCATGCTCTCAAAAAGAAGCTGTTCTAAAGAAATGTATTTCCCCAGCGACCATTTTCCTTGGAAGCTAGTCTGCGAGTCCTTTCCACGTTGATGGAAACGCGTTATTTAAAAACGTTTTAACTGTAAAATTATTCGCATATGAATCTAGTAATTGGGTTGAAGCTCCGTGTATTCACGATTTATTAATATTATTATTATATTCAATATTTCTGTATTCAATATATTAGTTTTTCAATATAGTACAAGAATCTTCAAGATCATTCCTTTAATGTAAAGTAAAGAAAAAAATTATATCCTCAAGTATGATTTAGTTTTGGAAATACGTAGACAAGACATTTCCCCAAAATTAAATGGCTACTCGCTTTATGATCAAGGAGTTTATGTAACAAATGCCCGTAAACTATTTCGTTTTAAAAAAATATGTATACTAATCACTTTCTTTAAAAAAAACCCTGGGGGCGAACATTTCGCAAGCAAACGTACGCACAGAAACAATACTGGAACTGGGTTGTGAAGGTAATGAGATTCCTTATTTTCGGTAGTGTTCACGTCAGTATATTGTGGAAACAATGGTCGTGAGGAAAAGCGTATGCTCGTTTTCATTTAACATATCTTTCATAAGAATCCATAATTACTAAAAGTTTGAAATGTCTGAAACAAATATTTTGTACTCCAGGAAGTGGTGGAACTTAATAATACAATTAGTGTGATTGATATTTTCTGGCATGTCAATTGCTATGGTCAGTAGCCCCCTTAGTGCAGAGGATGTTTTACTGCACGATGTGATAGTGTTCCTACCCCGGTGGATGGTGAGAATCGGCGCCGACGTACACGTCGGCTTGCGGGAGATTTCCTCGTCCAGGTATCTACCTTCAGCAAGGCACCGGCCGAGTCGGTACAAGCTCTGAGCTCCCGACATGTTTAGTAGTGTAGTGGATAAAACTATCTGTAAGGAGAGATGACAAGTATAACGAAGACGAAGGAAGGATTGGGCGTCATCCACGGACCATTTTTTAAGGTACTGCTCCGGTATTCGCCTGGCATTAATCGGAGAAACCACGGAGAACTTCCTATCAGAGCAGCCATCCGCCAAAATTCTCCTCGTGAGAGCGGTTGAATACGACCTATTCATTCAGCGAATATCCAAAATTCTCTGCCATCTGGACTCGAACCCTAGGACCTCCCGGCCAGAGTCGCTACATTGACAGTGACAATGCAGACTATGAGTTTAACTCAGCCGCTGAATCCCCCTTATTAATGTATTCTAATTATCTTTTTTTATTTACTACTCTTCCAGAGGGCAAATTTTTCTTATTTCTTACATTTGTGAATCACATTACAACTGTCCTTTCCTCGTTATTTTCACTTCAATATGATGTTACAGCTTCTGTCGTCTCTTTTCTTTCGCTGTGTGTTGTCCCTAGATTCCTTTTTATTCATATCCACTCCGTCTCAACTTGTTCTCGCCATTTATTACACATTTTTAGTCTTGTTTCTTCTTTTGTAAATCACATAACAACTGTTTTTTCTCGCTATTTTCACATTAAAATGTAATCGCTTCTGGCGCGTCTTTTCTTTTGCTATGTACTGTCCCTACTTTCCCTTTATCTTCATATCCATTTCGCCTAAACTTGTTCTCGCAATTTACGAATTTACGCCTCCTGGCCCTCTTGCTTTACAATCTTGTGAATTCCATGCGCTGTCTCTTTTTCTCCTCCTCGCTCTCCCCCCTCATTTCTCCTCACATTCAGATCTTTCATACACCCGTTCCTTTTTATCCCTCCTTCGAGACCCTTTTCTTTCTTTCTTTTTTTTTTGGTCCACCCCATTCTTCTGGCCTTTCCCGAGCCGGTCATCCTTTGGCGAGGGTTGCCGCCCTCTGAAACATCCTCCGCGGCAGCCGCCAGGGGGCGCCCTTGACCCCAGCCGTGTTCCGGACCGCCCGCGCATCTTTCTTCCGGCGGCGGCGGCGGCAACGCCCCTCCAGGCTCCCAGGGCGCGCCTGTGCAGGCAACGCGCGCGCCGCGCCGGGGCCGAAACCAGGCGAGGCCGCCCAGGGTGCCTTTGGAGAGCGTCCCTGGTGGACGTGGTCCTCCCTCGGAATTGTGCAGGATTGAAACGAAGTTTTAAACAATGTAACAATGCTGCAATGTAAAATGGTGTTTTATTGTGAATTAATTAAATATCAATTTTAATTAATTTTTAACCCTCATTAACACGAATGCCAAGGGACCGAAATTATCGGAGTTCGTGTTATCCGAGTAATATACATGTCCGCATTACCGAAATCCTTTGACAGGACCGGAGTTTTGTTCATGTTACGGCGAAATTCATGTTAAGTAAGTTAGTGCTAACGAGGGTTTACTGTATAATATTTTAGACGACTTCGAGTTAAAATTTAATCTACTCCAAGTAGATAGTTGTAACAATTGAAGAATTTAGACAATATTGTTTAGATGTTATATTTTCACATTATTTAACGATTTATAATAACCATTTATATTCCATACTAGTGGAATATTGTCTAGTGGCAAATTACAAATGCATATTATAAAGCAATATTATAAATATAACGCGTATTTGTTAATTTAAAAATATTTAGAAATTAAAATACACAAAATAAAGTGCATGAGGTTCCTAGGACAGACAATGTAGATTACGACGGCTAGGAATAGCAGAATACATGATGCACAGGTTCATGCGGTTAGTGAGAATTTTCTAAGACTAGGGTCAAACAAAGTCTGTCGTTTTGAGTTCCATTGTGTTAGTCGTAAATTTCTATTTCCGTGATCCCATCTAACCTAACCCAATCTCACACTGTGTCGTAGATGCGGCTATACTTTACATTTCCGCGTCGGCGACGAAGATATTTCCTTCGGGATTCTCATAAAACTATTTTGAGTCTGTGTAATTCATAATTGTCAAAGCTCTTTTGCACAAAAATAATTCTTGTTAAACACAATATTATTATCGTTCGGACCAAACTTTTCTTTAACCAGTATCCTGAGATTAATGCTAACATTAGCCAGAAGAGGTCTGAAAGGATGCGTTCATCTTCATTCATCCGATTTTAACCAAAACCGTCTGGATAATGTGCGAATTAACCAGCTAAATAGAGAATTAGCTAGTTAATTCGCGAATCAGCCATATTTCAGACTTTAGGCATAATTAATACATTAGAAAGGTATCATTACTTTAAATAAATTTCATTAAAAACTGTTGCATATTTTTATTAAGAACCCCTCCTCCCCTGAAATATTTTTTCGGTACCGCCCTTGCCAGTATTCCGGGCGGTCGACGGACCATTCCTGTGGCAAAGGCGACGGTGGTGGCGGCCACGCCCACTCTGCCTCCGTAGGCAGAGCAAAGCCACGCGGGGCCGCGGCGGCGCCGCCACCGCTGATAAATATCCCGTCCGGGGCCTCCGGCATCATTTCTCGCGCTCGCGCCGCGCAGCCATCCTTGGGGCACGCCGCATCTTCCCCGGCGCTCCGCGTGAGAGCGCTCGCGCTCGCCAAACCGCTTGGGAGAGGCACGTTCAAGAGGTAGGGCAGACACAGCGTGCGAGGGGAGTGCGAAGAAAAATATGCGAGCAAACTCGTGGGGATTTTTGTTGGAGGTAACCTATACTTTGTTTTCCGATTCTTTGTCTATTTTTTCTTTTCGTCATCGTGTTCTTCTCCATGATCATCTTCATCACATTCATCATCACTACCCAACCGGGAGAGGTGGATCAGTGCATCAACTGATGTCACTGTAGCGTCACTGATCGGGAGGTCCTAGGTTCGAGTCCCGACGGCAGTAAAATTTTCGACACAAGCTTTTCAGCAAGGTCAAAATCTAACCGTGTCTGGAGGAGAATCCTGCTCTGATCGGTTGTATTCCGTGGTTCCAATCAACACCAGGCGAATGCCGGAGCAGTACCCTAACGAACGGACCACGGACCGCGCGCGATCTTTCCTTTCACTGCCTTATCCTATCCTCACGCCTTACACATACACTTACACTAACAAACACTACGATACATGTCAGAAGACCGGTGGGGGTCTTATAACGTGTTCCGGCTGGGGCGGTGCCCCGCTGGTGGAAGGTACCTGGTTGAGGAAAAAACCCGTTAGCCGACGGTAGGTCGGCGTCGGATCTGGCCATCCAGCGGAGGAAGACCATCGCCACCTCCCGAGCAAAAACATGCTTTACACTTACGGGAATAAAGACCATGGTAGTTGACGCGACCGGAATCACAATCAGAAAGACGATGAATGAGATAATTCTGGGCAAAACATACAGTAAACTGAGTTTAAAAGAAGGTAAGCGTTACTAATGTATATCATCGAATTCAATTCACCAATGATATCTTATTGATAACTAAAATCATAGATCCTTGAAAATAGAAGTGAATTGATGTACCTGAGATCCTTAGCCAATAACATGGGTCTTCGTTTCACAACAATTAAGATTTTTATACTTGTGGAAAATATGTAATTATTTTGAAACGCATTTTAATTACACACAGTTTTGAGACCTCGTATTTCGTGACTCGTAAAAGACTAAGCAAATACTATTCACTGTTTGCCTGAAGAAATCTTGTGCACTCGACAACTTAAGTTCTACGAAAAACGAATTTTCGAGAATCCTTGGCTATAGATAAAAACATCTCTACGTTTATTAAACTGACAGAAGATACAGAATATGTGGAAACATCTCAACCTCCAACGAAGGCGAAAATCAGGAAAGCATGAGGAATATTGCGCCATCATATATAAGTAAATAAAGTAAAAATGTAACAACGTAAAAATCATATTTAATGTCACAGAATATTTAAAAATCATTAAGTGGGGGCAAATAGCATTTTAATTAAATCCTTTCGTGAAGGTTAGGAGACCTCCTTGCATTTCTCCGTTTTGAAAAATCTTCTGCACGGCTGACTGCGAGAGTGAACTCTGTCTGCTGAAACCTTCCAGAACCTCATGCATTTTTACTGAAGTCAGGTCGGTTCGCTCTTATAGTCCCAGCGAATGAATATTTGTGAAATAAAAAGGGTGGAAAGCAACACCACTTTTTGCCGAGACGCTGCTGTACGTCTTCGTAGACAAGCTCCCAGGATTATATTTTCCCTTTGAATGCAAGACCACCGGTCTTTTTCCTTCGCATACGATGGAGGTTTTAAAATGGGAGAACGATAAGGCGAGTGAATTGTGGGAGCTCCATAAATCACTAATTCAATTCTTATATATTGTGGTTGCTGGATATTTTTCATAAGAAATAACTGATTTACTAAATCCACCGTTACTATGAGCGTGTAAACAATTAATTCATCGAATGTAAATAAATTTCTTTTATTTTTTAATAGTTCAAAAATACTCAATTACGAAAATTGGGACTCCGAAACGGATTTTTTAATTTTAAAGAAGTACTTAACATGAAATCTCAAAAACATTTTCAACATTTTCCCTAAAATGGCTTTCGATTTTTGGAATACTTTATATCCCACGGAGCAAAGAACTTTTAAAAATGGTGCAATTTGTATTGTCGGTGAACTTAGACTTTTCTAAAACTGCAAAGAACATACTTTTTTGGCTTCTTCCTACATATGAAGTACTGGAGTAGAATACAGTATTTTCTCAAAATTTTAAAAATCTTCTATGGTATACTACCAGAATCTCCAGCTACCACAACTTACCATCTATGTAATACAGACAAACAAATAGAATTAACTTAAGCTACCCTAAGAACATTTTCAAGCCTCCATGACCATCTGAAAATATAATCTCTCTCCCTTTCCCTTTCTCTCTCTCTCTCTCTCTCTCTCTCTCTCTCTCTCTCTCTCTCTCTCCCTCTGTCGCACTCTCACTCTCTCTCATTCTCTATGTGTGTGTGTGTGTGTGCATACATTTTTCTCTTTCTCTCTGTCACCCCCCCACACACACACACACAACTGTATAACTGCTTGCCAAGCTCATTTTTTCCGTCAATCTAACATACCTATAC
Organism: Teleogryllus occipitalis; assembly: GCA_011170035.1. Classification (NCBI taxonomy): domain Eukaryota; kingdom Metazoa; phylum Arthropoda; class Insecta; order Orthoptera; family Gryllidae; genus Teleogryllus; species Teleogryllus occipitalis. Next base: position 456,304 of record BLKR01000453.1, read on the forward strand.
TGAAAGTGTACTGACACTTAAGACTTGAGTGTGGTTCATTCTATGTTATATAAATCGTATATCAATACTCTTGAACAGCAGAAATGCAGAGCAGGAAGAAATCAAATTTAAAAAATAGAAATAATTCTACGAATTTCATTGTTAAACGACAATGTTTCTAACTGAGTGGAACGCAGTTTTCTATTGTTGTATTTGTTTTGATATGTTGGATTTACAGAATTTGTTTCGTAGAAACATTTATAAAGTGTTTCACTTATATTTACATGCTAAAACACATATAGGTTCGTAACTTAATTTAGATGAATTCACTTGTTCATATATCCTTCTGCAGATTAAAAATCCTTCAATAATTTGGTCTCTTTAAGTAACGTAATTGAGACAAGCTTCAGGAAATTCTTCTTAATTGCATGTATAGTGTTTCAAAAATACTGCCATAATCAGATTTTGTTTTGTAGATGAATAAGAAATAGAACCGTTTCTATGTGTGGATGTAATTTCAGGTTTTCACCTCATTAGCTATTCAGCTAAGTCAAAGATGAGATATGTTAGTACTAACATTAACTGTTTTATAAAAAATTTAGAACAGTTACTAATGAAAAACGTAACTGCCATACGCGAATCTACTGTCCCAATTTAATTGGATTCTACAATATACAATAATATTGTTCAGTTTTTAATATTTCTTTGAAATCTAAAATATTAAATCAACATAAAATTATTGAAAAGCTTTCCATATATTGTTAGAATTTTTACCTAATATCTTTTAATTTATTTATATTTTTAAATTAAATTTCATAATATTTTAATGTTTTAGTATAAGACTGAATAAAATTTATTATTTCACCAAATGCTGAAACATTTAAATAAAGTATTATCAGAGTTACGTACCACTAACAAATCGAACACCCCCTACCACTTTGTAAATCAGCGTAAATCTGCATGAAAACTTTTGCCCTTCTGTTTAGCGTTACGTAATGCATAGACGACCCCTGGTCGCCCACGAGTTCGTTTATGAGATAGGCTGCTCTAGGGGGGAAATGCACGAGTGTAATGCTTTTTGCATTCTACGCCGAGTAAGGGGCAATGTACCTGAAATGAGTTTAACATAACGTTACAAATGTCTAAACATTCCGAGTGATTATGACAACTGACAGCAGCATGGCTTTCCTGTTTACGATGCCAAACTGTGACCACAGGCTGGATTTGCTACGTAATCAAACAACTAATCCATAAGAGATATACTCGCCTATGTATATAGTAATGTTTTTATCATCTAAATTAATTTATTTAAATTATATTTTCATTGAAGTAATTACTTTTATTATCTTTCCTCAAGTTATTACTAACCATTTTTTACATTTTCCTAATTTGAAAAAATGCTGTAAGTACTTACAGTTACGCATTTACGCGAGGTGAAAAATATGTACTGTTCATAAATGTTGACTGCCATAACTTTCGTACACTCACCTGAAATAAAAACAGAAAAAGCATATTACATGGTTATCTATTAATTTTATCCTTAAAACAAAACAAATATATTTAATTTCATATTATCAATTGCATGTTCTTATGTGCTCATGAATATTGTGTGTTTGTATCCTGAACTTGATCAAATGAATATATTTTTGTTTCAGATGTTTACTTCTTTTGTACAAGGAATAATGTGAATATGCAAAATTAATAATGTCAACGACAATAAGTAAATCTTATTAAATGAATATGATTACATTAAAGAGAGTAAAGGCATTCGTGAAAAATTCCACGGGAAATATCAGAATCGGTGAATTCAGTATACCGTTCAATTTCAATAAAAAATGTAAGATAAGATTTCCATAATTCCCAACTATAAGGCTCTAGCTTCGCCACTGGTGTTCAGTAAATACATTATCTCTTGATAACGTATACATTTTTTATGTGTAAGAATTATATGAATGGGATTGAAAGTCACCTCCCCTTTAGGAATAGACGTTACTTTTTATACTCTCGTATTGTTAGGGTTAAATAAGAAGTGTGTCTTAAAATGCTTTACACATCGGAGATCTGCGACCTGGGAGCAACACCGCGAAATTATATTTCTCAGGTTTACGTTTTGCGAGTATTCATATGCAATCACATGAATACCAACACTGTTGTGTTAAAATTCTTGATATCAGAACCAATTACGTTAAGGGTACAGTAGTAAGTGTGTACAAGATAAAGATTTAATAAAATCTTAGACACAAGCTCATACTGAAAGTGCAGAAATCATTAATATTTTCTGAGTGATGGTAGTTCGAAGTTGGCATTAAGTGATAGTTTGGCTTGACCAATAGTAGTGCGAAACCTTATGTGATGATGGGAAACGAAAGGCGATGCTATTATGGCATACGAAAAGCGACAGAGTAGCAAGCAAATTCATTGCGGGTGTACGGAAGCGAACTTGCATTAAATGAAAAGCGAGGACATTAGTTTATTTTTATTTAAGGATGTATGCAGGTAGTTGTGAAAAGATAGTTTAGAAATAATGTTACAAACTTCTGGGACATGAAGGGGATCGAAGATAACCACTTCTTACTGATGAAATGGTGGGAAATTAAATATATAGAGTGTCTCGTAACTTCGACACCTTCTGCAGTTTTTGAACGGTTGAAGTTATTTCAATGGAGTTTTCACGGAAGTGCATGAGGGAATGGGGCTAATTGACACGTGTATTTATTTCTATTTTATCACTTGTATTTTAAAAGATATTTCGGTAACGTTTTTGACATGGAACTACATATATTTTAGTCTATTATGACTAGCATAAACAGATGAATCCACGTATTAGCAGGGGGAACACTGCGAGACCTTGTGTGGCGGACTATTACTTTTAAAATATCCGTTAAACGAAAGTCGCAAAAAAATCAAAACTACTCAATAAATGCTTATCTAACATATTACAATACGTATATCATTGGATTTGTCTCTCTATCTATCATCATGATACACTAAAAAATGCTTAGTTTCATTTGACAACACAAAGTTATCTCGATATATCGTAAAATACAAGTGATGGAATAGAAATAAATACCCGTATAAATTAGCAGCATTCTCTCATGCACTTCCGTGGAAACTGCATTGAAATAACTTCAACCGTTCAAAAATTGCAGGAGGTGCTAAAAGTACGTGACACATCCTGTATATTCATAGTTACTCATGACGTGGAGTCCCTGATGGTACACAACTCATCCTTCCTTGACGTTTGAGAGTTTCTCCAACTTTCAGAAGCCAACAAATTAGTTTCGAATTGATGGCCATGAGGTTTGACGCGTGTGGAAGCAAACGTTAAGACGCAGTCAAGCCTCAACCCGGACAGAAATCTCAGTTTTGTCATTGGTAGTGAGTAGGTCGTCCTATGAGAGCTCGGGTACTAACATGCCGTTCACTTCTGAAGGATTAGATACCTCCTAAAGCGACGCTAAGAGTCATGTATAACTACTATACGAGATACTCTATTACACATTTATTGGCAAAATTTCATCTTCGACCTCGCCTACATGTTGTTGAAGTTCGTAACATTTATTTCGAGACTCTGTGTTGGGAAAAGTCAATAACCGTCACCCGACGCCGTCAGTGACCAAGAAGCAATGAATGAGTAGGCAGAAAAAGGGAGAATAATGGAAAAGGGCAGAGCCTTAGAGGAGGCAGAAGAGATAAGCCAGAGCGGACGGCAAATGGCCGTCGTGATGGTTGAATAAGGGGATAAGGATGGTCGTGTAATGGAAGAAGCATCGTGAGAATGAACTGTATGGAGGGAACTACCGTTTATAGCCATGGCGGGATGAATGAAGGTAGCTATCGGACGAAAATGGCAAAATAGCGGCGTCTGTAGGTTGGTGAGAGTGAGAGAACACATTCATCCCAGCGGAAGCGAGGTGGATGATGGGATGTTATACGCAGGCGTTTTCTAGAGTCCCAAAATACCTACCCCCATCCCTTTGCCACCATTAGTTAAATTAAGAGTAAATTATAAAAAACAAGCGTTATAACCTAAATCTTATAACCAAAAATGTTCATTCCCGTGTAAAAGAAACTATTTTACATTACAAACGAACTACAAATTTAATATCAAATTCATTTTGTGAAAATAACCACTCACCCCACTCCTCTCGCAACCAACGAAGCGAGGGTTCAAGAAAACGCGCGTAGATAATACTAGTTGTGCCGGTGGGAATGCAGACTGAGTAGACGCGATGTTGTAGAGAGAAGGAATTTGCTAGTTTCGAGTTATAATAGTCACGTCGGAAGCGTGTTGGATTGTTCGTAAATGCCGGAAATTCAGTGACGTGCGGGAATAGCTGGGTATTCTCATCATAATGAGAGTGATCTGTGTTGAATAACAACTCTCATGTCCAAATATTCGTTTATTAAACGAATGAAACAAGTTGGTTTCTAAATGCCACCATATTTCTTTGCTCTGTACAGTATGCCAACAATTTACTGAACTTTTAATGCGTTATTTGTTCCGGCTTCTTTTTCATGTACAAAAATTTCCTTTACTTTAATTTTTCGACATTCTTAGTAAATCCTCAAATTAGCTGTTACTATTACATAGTTAAGATTTTGTTTTACCAGTTCCTTTTAATTATGTAAAGATTGGCATGTTCCTAGGTAAATTATGCGAATTTGTATATTTCATTTGTTTATTTTTACCCATTGTGAGATATTTGAATATATTGTACAATTTCTTATCCTCTATATTTAATTACCCTGCATTTCCTCGTATTCTAATTTTAATCTCAATACGTTTTTTAAATTCAAATGATATTTCGAAGTAGTATGTCGTTTCGGACGATTGCGTGTGACGAGAATTGCATTTTATATTTTTTGTAGAAAAGGTGATCACTCACTCGCTACCAGAAATATGTACTTGTGTAGGCCACACAATGAAGTTCCATGATGTTGAAATGCAGGGTTACGATTTGCGTATCAAACGACATTAGCAAAATTATAAATAATTTTTATCTAAATAAAAAACCACGGCGTTCGCAGTGTGTCTTATTTATGTATTCAGATAAGTTAAATGATTCCATTTGTTCTCAACAACGAAGAAAATAGTTAATTCAGAGCGTTAGCTGGAGCAGAAATATGACGTAGTATCTCCGTATGTGAACTTTTTCCATTTGTTCTACTTCCATATACTATAATAGTATTAAAAAAATGAAATTTAAAAATTGAGCTAGTCAAGTCGACTGTCGAATATTTGCAAAAAATTTCATTTTTTAGTCATTACAAAAATATTCATTGACAATTATAGAAGCTTATTGATTCAATTTTGATAGGAATTGATAAGAAATTTCATTTCGCTCTTTCGTAAAAGGTGGTGGCGAATAGAAGGACAACTCTGAAAAGATTCTATAGTGAAGAATTTTTTTAGGACAGCCACTGAATCGTGTAGGTAAAAAACCGCACATTGAATGTCCCTGAATATATCGAGCGTGGCATCCTGAGAGGAGGGATCGATTTCGGCGCTGCCATGGCAACGGGGCAAATCCTCTCTCGCGTCCTCTGTTACACACCCGACCCGTAACGTAGACTTGAGGAGTGAAGGGGAAACCCCCTGAAACACGAGCGAAACGACGACTCTAAATATTTTATGAGAACCGCACCCCAGCTGTGGACTTAGGCATAGGGCGACGTAAAACGCTTTATGAGACTTTCCAAATTTGAATGTAAAGGGAGATTTTTCTTCCCGAGTTCCAGCCAATTGGAGGTCCACAATTTGCAGCGTTGCTCCCGGAGCAAACGGGTCCGAGAGTTTTAGTGCTGTTACCAGCAGAGAGATGGATAGTACAGCGCCTACGGCAATGAGTTGGTGTGACTGGTCACTTTTCAGAGGATATGAAAGCAACGGCTGGTAGATAGCTGGGCATAATTCAACCGCTATCTGGTAGAGTATTTTAGAAGACCGCTGCTTCGTTAGTTTTAGGTGTTTTTTTTTCAATAGCAAGCGAATTCCGGAACAGTATCCTAATAAACGGACCACGCACGATCTTTCATTCCTCACGCACTGCACTATCGTTCGTGTCGGGAGATCAGACGGCATCGTCGAGTTTGTTCCGTCTGCGGCGGTGCCCTGCAGAAGGATACATGTGGATGGGGAATCCGGCTAGCCGACGTGTAGGTTGGCGCCGAATCCAACGTACCTGCTCACGAGGAACGTCACAACTCACAGCAATGCACTACAGACTTTCGCGGGAAATCATATTTCTTACGAAAAATAAAATTTCCCTTTTGCAGGAATGTGCAAAATGACTTCATTAATATTGTACAACTTGACAGCGTATTAGAAACAGAGGAGAGTTCTACAACGCGTAGTAGAGCCAATTGCATCCAATACATAATGAAAAGTGGGAACCCTGAATGCAGTGCAAGTTGATGGGCAAGAAGTTTGAAGACTGCTTAATGAAATACAATAAGGTTGGCCGAAGAGAAACATACTCGTTTTTTTCGTTACTAAAACTCAAGAGTACGTAAAAAAACCGCTCTACATATTTGCACAACTTTGCTACTATACAACTGACAAATATAATTATATTACTTAATATAATTGACGTATTAAATGTGAGAAAATTAATGCCAATTTGATTATTTAAACAGATTACAAAAATGCAAATAATTGAATTCCATTGACGTAAATTAAAGATTTTCTTTTTAAAATATTTTCCTCCAAGAGTATAGAATTAAATAAATACAGTTTCAGTGCATGCGTACATTTTATAAAAATCACGGTTGTATTAGAATTTTGTGATATTCGCTTTTGGATATTCATTATCTAAATTTAAAGTAGACTCCAACAAATTGTTATCAGATCACGTATTCAATTATAACTTCTAGTGAAAGTAATGAAATAAACGCATGAAATGTTCTGTGGGAAATCAGTTCTCAACGGAGACGTGGCTAAATTCAGAGCCACCATTTCTTGTTTTCGTAACAAAATTTTGTATGTGACGAACGACTTTTAGAAACCTTCTACTCTTCTTAAAACCCACAGAACATAACCTAGACGCATTCAAGCGCTGTTTTGTCCTTCTGGTTCCCCTTATTTTCTATATTTTATATACATTTTTTCTTTCTTCATCGCATTACTCTGTTCTTTTTCACTTTCCCAGTCTTTGCAATTGGTCTCTTCCTTTGTGCTTTCCTTTTCACACTCGACACCAGCATCATATTTGCGTTACAACACTCTCAACCTAATACAATCTAAATTTCACGCTATTGAATCTCATTTTCAGGTCAACTACTCTAATCATCACATCGCTCTCTTTTCCCTATATTCTCTCCATCTTCATCCTACACTGTTTTTCGCCGTCTCCTTTCCCGCCGTCCCTTTCCCGTCCTCCCCTTCATGTCCTCCCCTTCACGTCCTCCCCTTCACGTCCTCCCCTTCACGTCCCCTTCACGTCATCCTCCCCTTCACGTCCTCCCCTTCCATCCTCCTTCACGTCCTCCTTCCCACGTCCTCTCCCTTCACGTCCTCCCTTCACGTCCTCCCTTTCACGTCCTCCCTTTCACGTCCTCCCTTTCACGTCCTCCCTTTCCGTCTCCTTTCACGTCCTCCCTTTCACGTCCTCCCTTTCACGTCCTCCCTTTCACGTCCTCCCTTTTTCGTCGTCCCTTTATCGGAGCATATTTTTCGCAGACTCTTATCTTTCTTGCATCGTGTTCTTTTAATCGTCTCTTTTTCATCCTCCCTTTCTCACCCTCCTCCCCCCTTCTTCCTCTCTATTTTGCTGTTTCTCTGTCTCTCTCTCTCTGTTCTTCCATTTTCCCTCCGCCCAAGGCAAAGCCGCGCGCGACAGCATAGGGCCATCAGGCGCCGCGTCGCGGCCGTCGGTGTCCATCAATTATTCGGCGCCGCCGCCATTAGTCGCAGCGAGGGCAGCGGCGGGGGCGGTGCGCTGCAAGCGAGATCAGGGTTCGGCTGGCGGAAAAGCTGGCCTCATCTGGGGGAGATGGGGGAAATTCATCTGCCCCACGCCCTCGCTCATCCCGTTTTGAAACAATTATAATTGGGTGTCAAACTTTTATTTGTACAATTTATGAAGCAATAATTAGGACATAAAATATATTGCTTTACGAAAAAAACAGAATGCAGTCCCGTTTATCACATCTTCATTAAATGAGGGTCATAGCTGGAAAAGAAAATTGAAGCATAAATATTCGTTAACATATTTTATAATGCCAGTATATCTGCGACACTTTATGAAATTATCGTAAACACAACACAACTCGTAATGCACTTGTATCTTTTTCTTTTAATATGCTGTTATTTACAGCTAAAAACTATCCTGGCACGAGCGCTGTAGTTTTCGTGACTGTCTAAAATTCTATCGTACATCAGCTTTTCGACATTCGAGAATATCAGGTATTCCTGGGAGACCGTGAGATGAATGAAAGTCACTGGTCAGCTGACGCGGTCGCGCCGATCAATTGCAAGGGCTCTCCTAGCCGACACACGAGGGGGAAATTTCCAGTTTGCATGCGAGCGTAATCGAATATGCATAGAGGGACGTTCAGAACTTTTTTTCCGGCTCGTCGATAACACATTGTCCACCCCCATCCCCTCGTACACCTACCTAACCACCATACACCCCGCCCTTTTGTGACATCATTCCTTCTACTGAGAGCGAGTTTTTCCTCGGTTTCTGTTGCCAGGTAGTCCTACCTTTACGATGTCATTCTCACACACTTGCTCACCCACTCTTCGCTTGCACTTCTCGGCCTGTCTTAATCCATTTTCTCTCCTATTTTCTCCGTTCATTCTATTTCCCTATCTCGAGCTCGTACTTTTCATTTTCCTCGTCTTTTTTATGTGAGGTAGTCCTGAATTTACGATGCTATTTGGATACAGTCGCTTGCTCATTCTTTGCCGGCACTTGTCAGTCTGTGAGAGTTTCTTCCGTCACCCTCCCACTTGAGCGTTTGCTTTCATTTGCCCGTTTGTCCTACAGTTGCCCGCACTTTTCATCGACCTTCCTAGTTCCGCTGTTCACTATCCTCTGCCTCTATCTCTCTCTCTCCCTCTATCTCTCTCTCTCCCTCTATCTCTCTCTCCCCCTCTATCTCTCTCTCTCCCTCTATCTCTCTCTCCCTCTATCTCTCTCCCCCTCTATATCTCTCTCCCTCTATCTCTCTCTCCCTCTACCTCTCTCTCCCTCTCTCATACTCTCCTTCTCTCTCTCTGACACACACTGACACCCTCTTTCTCTCTGTGAGAGTTTCTTTTGTCACCCTCTACCTTCAGTGTTAGCCAGCTCCCTCTTTCATCCGTTCGTCCGCCCTACAATTGCCCGCACATTTCATCGCCCTTCCTAGCTTCGCTGTGCACTCTCCTACCTCTCCCTCTTCCTCTCTCACTCTCTCTCTCTCTCTCTCTCTCTCTCTCTCTCTGTCTCTCACACACACACGCACACTCATACACACACTCACACACACACACACACACTCACACACACACACACACACTCACGCGCATACACACATGCACACCCTAATTCTTTCTCATTGTCACCCTCCTGCCCTGTCTCTCACTCTTTCTCTCTCTCGTGGCCGCGTGGGGGCAGGTAGCCAATCAGACGCCTCCGTTTCCATCAACCCGCAGGTGAGTGCGGGAACTTGCGTAATTGGATGCCGGGTCGATAAATTAGCAGTTTAGATTAGTGGGCGGGAAAACAGAGAGAGCGAGAGTACCAGAGCAGTAATGTGGAAAAGAGGGCCCAGACAAAAGTATGGTGTACAAAATCCTTATTTGCGCAAGCCTGACTACTTCTCAGTCCATCATTTCCCTGTACAATTATACTACTATTTGCGATATTAATAAAAAGTAGTAGAATTTTGATGTGAAAAATATAAAAAACAACATTAATCGAGTCACAACATATGAAATCATTTATTGATATTACAACCTCCATCCAAATTAAATGTGACGTATTCCACATCAACTGTCCTCGTTACATGAAAGTTCTAGTATTTAATTAATTACATTTGCCAATTAGCAATGGCAAGTTAAATGTTTCTTGAGATCATAATGTGGCCTAATTCGTAGCATTTCAGTTAATCCATTAATCAATCTCGTGCGGCAGCCACTACTTGAACGCGAGCCCTGCAGGAAGTGGAATAGACAGCTCAGAGTCCACTAATCTACATAACCACAATCCAGCTCAGAAACTTCAGCAAGCAACGATAAACCGATATCATCGCCGCAATATGATCCTACGCGTCCACAACGATCAGGAAATTAAATTACCGCCAGCCATCTCGCAGCTTCGCCACTGCGAGCGCGAACAGCGTACCTTAATTAGGCAGTCCAACTGTACCCGAATTAATGCGCCGCATGAGGAGTAAGCCCGACGTTCTGGAGACGCAGAGTTTCTCGATAAACAGGGGATTCCCCTCAGGTGAAGAGATGTAGAGCTCGGCCGCTCTCGGTAGCTCATGCGATTCCAGCGTGTACGCGGTGTTATTCACAGTGCGAGAGGTGCGAGAAGGGAGTAGAGGGAGTGAGAGACTACACACTTTTTGTACACCTACGCTTAACCCTGGATTACACAGGCAAAAAACAACATACGTAAAACACAGGTGGGATGCCACAGCTCCCTAATTAAAACTAGTGGTGCGACAGAATGACACAGACTTTCTCGTAGTAAAGTTTTCTAATTTCCTTGGTGTGGACTGTCTTTACGGTCTTAGCCCATTTAATTGCTAATTGCCATCTATCGCCGCCCAAAGTACAATCATTTTTTTGTCAACTTTTCTTTTTCCTAATAGTAGAAGAGAAATATTACTCTAAGAATATTAAAAAAGAGTAAAACCTCGTCCTAAATGGCAATTTTCATTGAAAAACTTGGATCCATTTTTAAGAAAATGGCGTTTAACCGTTACTGTAAAAGCAAAATTTAAATCTCTTTTCACTTCACTTTTAAAAAAATTAATATAATAAAAGTCATTTAATAAGCATCGTGGGGAGCCGACAGAAATGTTATGCATTCAACATACAAAGCTATCATTCGTTCTAAGAAATACCTATGGAGCATTTATTTACCAGTCAGGTAAGTCAACAATATCAAATAGTTTTAATCCAGTCCACTCAGCCGGATTAAGTTTAGTGCATATCGAATATAGATTCGCGCATATCGAAAGAGTCCGATTTCGAGTATTCTTGTAGAATCCAATGAAAAACCTCTTCATATCAGAAGAAGAAAACTATGTTTTTCACAAGCCAGAAAAATATCATCCACTCCTAATAACCCTGTTTATAAGAATGTTTTCTTCAGAAAATATTATGATAAGTATTCACAGAAAAAATATGCTCCGAAACAAGTTTATTATCTCCTGAACCAGTATCTTGAAGAAATTCACTTCACATTTCCTATTATTCGAACTACCATGATTAAAAAAATACCACCATGGATTGCTTACCTAATAAACATCAACCTCAATTATCTTCCCAAAAAACCAACACGTTAATTGACTAAGCTTAGTTCAACGAAATTCGCAACAAATACATTCGATATACACATATCTTCACCGATGGCTCCGGTAAAGAAATTAGAGCTGACTGTGTAGAACAAATAAGAAACAATACTGCGGTGAAGGTTAAATGGTTATGGCTCTATTTTTTACTGTGAAGCACATGTCATTATTCTCACCTTTAAATATATTTAAGAACAAACCGAAGACAAATTTGTTATTTTCAAAGACTCCAAAATGGGCTAGAGCTTAAGTAGTACTGAAAACCAGGAACCTATAGTAAATGAAATAGCTAACATATATTATGACTTATTACGAGTCAGCATCGCACCGAGGTATAATTAATTAGGTGATGAAGCAGCACAAGATTAATAATTCATCTATTGAAGAGCATCGAGTTTTCCACAATGACATCAAAAATGAACTTCATCAATGAAACAATGATCTTTGGAATACTGAATGGACCAAATCCCCAAATCAATTACATCAGATCACGAAAAGTATTTTCGATGACCACCTTCCTTGCCTTCACAAGACAAAATATCAAACTGTACTCAACCAATTAAGAATTGGCCATTCCAAACTTGCCTATCAGCTACTACTAACAAAAGAAATGCAATAAAAATGTGACCAATCTGCCCTCTCTATACCACACATTGTTCTGTTTCATTTACAAAGATATCTGCAAAACTATGCAATACATCTCACTCTCCCAGAAATACTTAGTAACAAACACAACATTGAAAATATTTTTTAATTTTTTAAAGGAAATCAACCTAATCAATAAGCTTTAAGAAACTAGGAATATGTTACGTACCGATATTTTTGCAATGTTTTGTCATATAATGCACAATATGTATTCTGATGATTATCTTTTTCTGTATCTCTATCATGTGTTGAATGTGATTGGGAATGATCGTCATGTAATGTTACAATTATTTTCACAAATTATGTGCTTATGCTTTAAATTTAAATATTGTTGTATGTTCTGTCGTACTTTGTGTATACTGCCTTTTAATTGTAGTCGCTAATAATCTGGTAGTTCATCTGACTTAATTAAATAAAGCATAATTTTAAAAAAATACCCTATCCCTAGGGACATGTTTTTTTCAATTCTTACTTTGAAATGATCTAAATATAGTGTGTATTAATGAAATAACAAAAGTGTATATTTATGTTAGTAATTACATGTGGGAGTTATGTGCACTTCACGTGGCACAGAAAAAAGAACATACCTTTTTCTGGGACACTTTTTACTTTCTCTTTTACTTTTTACTTACGTACACTTCACGCAGACAGAAAAAAAAGATACCTTTTTCTGGGACACTTTTTACTTTCTCGCTACGGAGTAGAGGAAAAGTTATGTAAGGCTGTGAATGCTGAAAGTTATGAAAGAACGACCGCGGCCCTTTCAATTTGAAGCCGATATTTTAATTTTGGGGGGTACATGAAGACCCTGGGTCATTTTCAAATTTTTCAAAAAATGGCTCTATTTTATTAACTTTTGTTGGTGGATAGTGTGAAAGACGTTTAAGAGAATGGTATAGGTCTCACGTTCACTGACAACTCTGACTTTTCAAAAATTGAAAAAAATCTATTTTTTTCGGCGTCTTCCTACAACTACAATTATGCAGATAGAATTTTTCCCCTTAATGAAATGTGTTCCTTAAAGATAGATTTTGAAATAAAGTAATGTATAAATTTTCGAAAATATGTGTACTTTTCGCGTAATTTTGCGTGAAAACAAGGGCAAAAAAGTGCTGTATTAGCACCACTGGTTATTTTGTAGTTCGGGCTGGAGTTTGTAGAATCGGAAAACCTGTAACATTTTTGTGGTTTCAAAACCGTTTCAAACTTTTCATGCAGTTTCATGAAATCTCGTTGCTTTTGTAAACGTAATTATGGATGTGTAAGACAGAACTTCATGCTACCACAGCTTGTATACTGCTACAGACGAATATTACTGTTTTACTGTTTTATCGTTGACTGTTTTACAGACGCCAATATCACGTGAAAGTTACGCACAATAAGACAAATGAACATGCCCGGCGCATTAAGATTGAAAATTCTCTACTAGTTGTTGCATTCGTTGCAATTGGGAACTGTTCTTAAAGTCACCTTTCAAACTTCAATAGTTTTGGATCTGCATTAATTTGGCAGGCAGTTTTATTTTATACACCAAAATATTTCAGACAATATGTAATAAAAATCCCAATTCACACTTATATTCATAATAATTTCCATGACAATAAAATATTAATGTATTTAAGAGCAAAATATTTATACATTTTTAATTTTCTTTCGATATTATTATTTCTAAATAGATTTTGACCGTACAAATTATTAGGTCAATGCTACACAGTTGTGGTTTACATACTCATAATTTTGTAAGTTTAAATCTTCTTGATACCTACAGATTTTCGTAGGCCAACAAGGATTTGCCTGCAGAACCAACTTCAAAATATCCTCTATGATAGAGCAAGTTTCTGTGAGTTGCGGCTTAGGTTTGCAGTTTCGATGTTGTAACGATTAATCGTATCGGTAAAAAATCTTCGTACGGCTTCTTTCGGAGGGAAAGTGAAATCGATCGTCCCATGTTGTAGATTTACTGCATATAAGAGATCCCCATGCCTAAAAGAAGCCTCTGAGCTAAATTCAAAACCATCTCTTTCGTCGCCCGTGTGATACATTCTCTGTTAGACGGTGAAAGGATCGTAGAGGAATTTATGTGGTCAGACGGAAGTGCAGACCTGATGATCTGAGCCTCGCCCATATAAAATAAGGCATCGCTGTTTGATTGATTGATTTATTGATTGAGTGAGAAAAAATAAGCATGCGGCATCAAAAGGAAAGCTCCGCGTGAGTTGTATTTACTTCACACGGCCCCGTGGTAAAAACGCCAAGTTAGTTACTTATACACTTGAAAACTCTCCAAGATCTGAGCAAAAAGAGCCACATACTTGTAATTCTGAATGTTTATAAATAGATAGTTGTCAAAATATGCTTGCATTACTAGAAGTCACACAAACCTTATACTGAAATTATTTGAGTGGAGAGGGAAATCATCTCTTTAAGACTTCTTAACTATGATCCTCATTCTATTTAAATATTATCCACTCGCAAATGTATTCTTGCATTCATACTGGAATCAAGAAGGCGAAGTCTCATGATATACCCAACTATACTTGCCTAACCCACAAAACCACAACCACCTTCTTTTAACATTAAAAAACAAAAGAGACGTAAGAGCGTTCTGGTACTCTATCGATTCCAAGCGATAAGATTGACTGCCATTTTTCTCGCTAGGGACTACGTCCGCCCTTTATCCCAGAGACAATTCTGGAATATAGAAATTTCTCTCTCCCATTTTAGATCCTTGGTCGCTAAGGTTTGAAAGAACGTTCAATTAACTGATATCGATCATATGAAGTTGAGCTGAGTCAGAAGTTCATATCGATGTTTCTGAAAACAAGTGAGCTTGAACCTCACATCGATGACCCCTTCCTCTTAGAGCAGAACAAAGCATGTCTTTGCTCCGTTAAAGAGGTACAGTTGTTCTTGGATCTCAGTAGACAACCGCGACGATGTGGGAGTGCCATAAGAAATTTCGAGGTTAACTTCCACTGATCTACGATAAATGTAGTAATCAAACCGCGCCACGTCATTGTAGTCTCAAGTCTCTCAATTTTATTATTTTGCCCCTCTTTCCATAGCCATTTTCAGATGTTCCACTTTTATTACATTTTGGTAATTGAATTTGTGTACATTCTACAAGGTGAATTAGTTTCACGACATATACAACTGTGCTTCCGATTTTTCGTATTTTTAAAGCAACTTGCTGAATCCTTGCAATAACATATCATAAAAAAGAAGCATAAAAAATTACAACAGAAAATTACCACTTTACGCTACAGCCCTATACTACATAGAAAACACTATAGTATTACACTATACTATATGGAAAATCGAATACTCCAAAAATAAGGTTTCGTGACATTCAGTACGTACTCCACAAAGATGAAATGAATGTTTACAGAATGTGGGACAAAATATTCACTAATTATTTTGAAAACAGAATGAATTGAATATAATGTTTTAATAGAATGTTTTAAATAGAATACTTGAATAGAATTTTGAAAAATTCTGAAAATATAGTTGAAATGTTTTATACTTGCCAAGGTTTGTACAAGCGTACTATAGTAATCTATTGTAATAGATCTGTTATGCACCTTACTTAAAACCGCAATTAAACAAAATAATTTTAATCAATGTAATGTTTTGTAAAAGGACACATATGTCAAACTATTCCTGGATATTGTGTTTATTTACATTCACTAATATTTGCCTTCAAAATACTCAATCTTGAGCTTAAAAATCTGGCTACTTTAGTTTCCCTCATGACGAAATGACAAATTTGTTTGATGGCTAAATTGCAACTCGCAAAACAAAAATATGACCATTTACAAAAGAATTGGTATTCCAAATGACATAATGAACAAATGGCGAAAGGTAAGCATTCATTCTATTAATTTTAACATTTTATTAAAATTTAGTGTTTTTATTAAAAAATAGTTAATAAGAATACGCGATAACACGCCTGAAACCTTAGGTCCACTACCTTTTATTTCATGCAAAAATTACATATGATTCTAAACGAAAGCATTTGGCGTTTTAAATATAAAGACGTTTTTATTGATTCCAAAACGTGTCTTCTGGGTAGCGGTACGTATGCAGATCTTTTTGTTCTCTCTTCCCGTTGCCTTAAACGCCAGCGTTCCGGCGTTCGCTCTCGTGGCTGCACCGGATGCCGCATTCCGATGGACGCTGGAGTAGCGCGCTGCATGCCGGAGCTGCCTGATGCGTGCTCCATTAGAGTCGGAGGTGCACTTGCGGACTGGTCCGAGCTAGCAGTAGAATAAACAAGGGCAACCCCTCAACGCTGGTACAATTAGGAAAATATTTCAAATATGTTTCGTGCTCAAATTTGCCAGGTGTACAATAACTACTAGGTGAACCCCAGCGATCACGTCGCAATAAAGAAGAGTTCTTGAAAAGTTCTACATATTCACGGATATGGAAAATCGAAAACTGAAGAAATATAATTTAATGTGGTTCAGTACATATTCTCTAAAAATAATTGTATGAGACGTGTTCCCAAATTCTGAAACAATACAGTCACTATTCATTGTGAACAAATACATGTTTCTAAAACAGCAATTGAAATATTTTTTATTTACCAATATCTGTATATGTATGTAGTAGGAACTCCGGCAAAAAGAATTGAATTAAAAATCACTCTTCGAATTTAAACTCTCTTTTCTCCCTTTGTCTTCTATAATCTCACACTTACGAGCTTGCTCGCACTACATACGGAATATCGAGTAATTTCAAAAGATCGATTACAACTCACACAATGAAATAAAGATCAAATAGCGGAAAGAAGCATACATTGTATTAATTTTTTAATATTATAAAACTTTAGTGTTTATACTATAAAATCGATTAATACTCGTAAGAGATGACATATCTAAGGCCCACTTCCTTTCACTTAAGGAGAAAAAACATGAAATTTGATTAGTAGAACGCTCAAACTTCTTTGTTAACGAAACTCCATGAATTTTAAATAGAATTATGTGTATTATTGGGTATGGTAAGTACTAAAATAGTGAGTGACTATAATACAGCGATGTCATACGAATTTCTAAGCCTCGGTGACGGAGGAGACTCCCATCTTCAGATTCTTTGCTTTCTCGATCATGCGACCAAGCCTTTGCTTTCTACCGAATGAAGAAAGGTAATTATGAAGGCCGAATGATAAATTATTATGGTTTGAAATAATTTCAGGTGGGAAGTGTGGTGGTATGAGAAAAAACCCTATACGCGGAAAAGTTCCATGTCTCACAAGGAACTCGAACACGCACCTTTGACATTTTCATTCTGAGACTCTGCATCTCTAGTGGTACTGAGCTAGGCACTAAAACTACACAAGTACAATATCTGAAACTAGTAGCACACTACAGTCTGCCATGTATTAGCGGGAACATTCAATGACACACAATGTTGAATGGAATAGGTAGAATGGTAAAGTCGTAGGCATCCGCGGCCAGTCTTGCAAATGCTCTTGGCTGTCCGAAAGATGCCGCGTCAAAGGATGTAACACTTTAGATAGAATGGCAACAAAAGGATAGGAGAACAGAGGAGTGAGTGTGAAGTGGAAGAGATATGAACGTTGTCAGGAGCCTGACGTTGTTGCACATTTTTCATGAGATAAACGTTTAATGGTTTGTGCGGTTGGGTAGTGTGGGTTGGTAAGACGAGCGAAGGAAGAAAGATAGCGACCACTAGAACGGGCGAAACGGCCGAGTTAGGAAGAGAAAAATATATTTATGCACACAAATGGGAGAAACATACCTCGACGACCCAGTTAAAGAGGGACCAAACCGGGAGCGGTAGCTCAGTGCATAAACTGATGTCACTGCAGCGCCTCTGACCGGGAGGTCCTAGGTTCGAGTCCTGACGGCGGCAGGATTTTCGACACTAGCTTTTCAGCTAGGTCGAATTCAGTCGCTGTTTGGAGGAGAATTCTAGCGGCCGGCTGCTCTGATCGGTAGTTTTCCGTGGTTTCTCCGACCAGCACCAGGCGAATGCCGGAACAGTACCCTAATAAACGGGCCACGGACCGCGCGCGATCTTTTCTTTCTCTTCCTAAGGCAATAACTTTGTAAAGTTTAAGAAGAGTGTCTTTTTGCGTATTATGTTTTAGAGTTTGCTTTAACGTTCCAAAGAAGTGTGTGAAATTATTTAGCTCTATTTTCAGATCTCTTGATTTAATATAATTAATTATAATATCCGAAATATTTAAATTCATTAATATGTTCGTTATTTGGTCATTTATAACTATCTCTCCTATTCAAGGTCCAAGTCCTTTAAATGCAATCACTTTCGTTTTATATGGCGACATTTTCATGTCCTATTCATTAGCAATCTGACTTAACGTGCGAACTGCTATTTGGATTTTACGGTAAAATATTCCTATGATAATGATAATGATGATTAGAAACCGGAAAAATATGTAGTATGAAACGTCAAAATATGTACATAATTAAAACAGTAAGAATATGTAATAAAAATGTAAAAGCGAATAGAATATGTAATATTAAAAATATTATAAAACACATTTACATAATATGAAATTACATTTATAACAATTTTCGTAAACACATTTTTAAAATAGTACAAAAGTTTTAAAATTTATTTGGAGAACATAAGTTGAAGCACATTTTGCACAATACAATTTTCCCGTCAGTAGTAAAAACCATCCATTGCTATCCATGACTATTCTTTAACAGCCAGACTAGAGGCAATAGAAGCCATCGTACAAACTAAGACCAGCAAATAATCGTTGCAGCGTGCAGCACCTCGTCGCCGATCGCCAAAGTTTCTCTAAAGTTAACGTTGAAGGTCACGAAACGCGGTATCAGTGATACTTTTCACGCCTAAAGGTGAAAATGATCTCGGTCACTGACGCGCACTTGAAAAATCGCCGCCACTGACAAAACTAAAGCACGCATGCTGGCCTCTGAGAACATCCGACCGCGTATTCACTTAGCGTACCTCGAGTAGACAGCACGTTGTAATAGAGTAGAAAAATGCTGATATTTAAAAATGCTTCTTTTCATATAAAAATTGTTATAAAATTGAAGAAAATTGATAGAATAAAAAATATTTTGTGAAAATATCAAAATATATAATATAGTACTAAATATGTAAAAATATGTAACGAGAATATTGGATGTTGCGTTAGTACGGCGACGATTCGCCAAAGTTACAATTTTGAGAACGGGAAGTAGAAAGACAAGAACTATGTAATTACATAAAAATCCAGTCTCTAATGATGATACTTGATACATACAAAACGTAAATAACAGAAATCTATCTCGTAAATCTGACTAGG
The DNA here is from genome assembly GCA_011170035.1 of Teleogryllus occipitalis. Lineage (NCBI taxonomy): Eukaryota > Metazoa > Arthropoda > Insecta > Orthoptera > Gryllidae > Teleogryllus > Teleogryllus occipitalis. The sequence goes on from BLKR01000453.1 coordinate 475,748, forward strand.
CTCATTGAAGCTTTCATAGTCCTCTTTCTTCTTTTAGCCGTCCCGTCCGCACAAAGCTCAGCGTAAGTGTGCAGGGAGAACCCACCATTTAGCCGCCAGCTCCCCTTTTGCGAAAAGAGCGGAACCGGTGAGGCAGGACAGTCCGTGAAGAGCAACATAAAGAGGCAACACAAGATAGTAAAGAGGACTGGACGAGCAGAATGTGCGAGGCGGTCCGGCGGGAATGCTGGCGGCAGGATCATCCAGATATTTGCGAGCGGGCCAGACGGGAGAAGCCGGGTGGGCGAGGCGGGTGCGTCTGTGGGAGTGCGGGTGGGGAAGCGGCTGTGTTGTCCGGGGCAGGCGTGGGCGGTGGGGGTGGGGGAGGAAGACGCCCCGGCTAGGACCGGGGCGCCGTCCCCGGTCGCTGCCCTGGGGTCCTGCGCGGGATTTATGGGCTTGTTTGCCGCGCCCCGCCCCCTCGCGATGTTCTGGGGCTGAGACGGCGGCGGCGGCGGCGGCGGCGGCGGCGGCGGCGGCCGTGGCCCCGGAGAGCCCGCATCTTCAAGAAGATAGCCTCCCAGTGTGGGCCATTTCCCCAAGACACGGGGTGTCCTCCAGATGGGCACCCGCAGGAATGAAACACACTAGTAGCTCCTCTAAGAACCAGGACGTAATTGGAATAGAATCTTAATTTTATATTTAAGCTATCGAAATTAACATGAAATTTTCTCTTTTAAAGCAATTTGATGCCTTGAGCATACGAATAAGAATTTTGAGAAAGTGATTAAGATTGAAGATTATAACGAACTGGAACAATAAAAATGAATAATAAAAAAGACCCACAATACCTCATTTAAGGTATTATGGTATTTTTTTGGTATTTAAGGTCGCATCAACATCTAGGTTATTAGCGACTACTATTGGAGTTAACGTTATGGTAACTATGAAGATGAAACGAAATGATAGTGATAAGGTGTAAGAGAACAAACAAACACAAATACAACCATGCCCGAGGCGGGACTCGAATCCGCGACCCTTCGGTCCGAGTTCATTACTAGACTACTGCCTTAGCGATCTCGGCCACCGGGCCGGTACACGGTATAATTTGATGTTTGCGTATTCCATAGTTAATATATTTCTCTGTGGATATTTCTGCGAATTTTTATTGTGTTATTGAGTCACAAAAAAGTGTAAACATTACTGTTGTTTCTTCTGAACATCAGAAAAGGAATAAAAGGTAAAATAAAAATAATTAAAATGACAATTTTATGTTGTTCCAATTTGTTAGTCATCAGAGCGTTAAGAAACGTAACATTTTCGTAACAGTAAATCGTCTCAGAAGCAAACTTCTTACGACACGATTCACACAACTGAAAATTTGGTTGAAACACGCTTTTTTTCTCGCTCGTCGGCACATTTCCCATGCAAATAGCAGAAACGTTCGCTACATTTTTCCTTTTCCTCAAATCTTAAACCACCATTGCTCACACAACAGTTCTTCTCTCTCTAAATTCGTTCCCACCATCTTAATATTCCGTTTGACCTAATATCTTCCTTAACCCACCTCCCAAACGACTACTGCTTCCACTTTGAAGTCTTTGAATTAAAGCTTTTATTTCCGTCCCCTAACCGACTTTACTACCCCGCCGGCATGCTTCGACAAACTGGCTGTCTCCACCGTCGTTCCGGTTTCATCACTGTTCTCTTTTAAAAAACATGTCGCCGACTTTCTTTAAAAATCACGAAAGTCACATTTTGTTCAGCTTTTATATTACACAATGAAGTTTACAGCAGAAATATTGTACGAGTATAATGTGATTTTAGTTAACTGTTTAAGAAAGTTTTATGTAATTTCTCACAAAATTGTTTGCTTAGACTTACGAAATTTTTAAAGAAAGGTGACAATATGACTGTTTCCAGCTGATATCCCTAATGTCCACTACAACCGTTGTCCAACGACCTTATGAGTATTTATTGTACCTTTACACCTGTCATCTAAGTGCTAAAACACATTTAATTCGCTTCTTTCCTTGTACATTTCGGCGGTACAGGTCTCCTTTAAACCTTCGATCAGCTTCCTCTGCATCGCCTTGCACAGCTTATTCTCATAATAAGTATCAATTGGCTCATCCTTACGTCATCACAGGATCGTTCAGACTTCGCCCTCTCCTCCGACTGTTTGGAAGCGCAGCCTTGGTCACGTTGCCACTACGCAGCCACCTGATTAAAAATTCTCGTAACGCCTCCCCCAGTGATAACGACCATCGCGCCCGCCGCCTCCGCGGGGTCGACGCTCCTGCAGCAGCCGCCCCCGGCGCGCGCCGCTACGTAACAGGACGCCCGCGCCCCACGCCCGCTTTCATCTGCGCGCGGCAGGAGCCGGTGGGAGGGGCATTCGCGTGGGCGACCAGGGGGGGAGCAAGATGACGGAGTCTGGAGGAAACTGGTGGGGTGGTATGAAAACCATCGGGAGAGGTAAGAGTTGGTAGGTAAGGGAAGAGCGGATTGATTGATTGCTTGATGAATTTATTGATTGATGAATTTATTGCTTGATGAATTTATTGCTTGATGAATTTATTGCTTGATGAATTTATTGCTTGATGAATTTATTGATTGATGAATTTATTGATTGATGAATTTATTGATTGATGAATTTATTGATTGATGAATTTATTGATTGATGAATTTATTGATTGATGAATTTATTGATTGATGAATTTATTGATTGATAAATTTATTGCTTGATGAATTTATTGATTGATAAATTTATTGATTGATGAATTTATTGATTGATGAATTTATTGATTGATGAATTTATTGATTGATGAATTTATTGATTGATGAATTTATTGATTGATGAATTTATTGATTGATGAATTTATTGATTGATGAATTTATTGATTGATGAATTTATTGATTGATGAATTTATTGATTGATGAATTTATTGATTGATAAATTTATTGCTTGATGAATTTATTGATTGATGAATTTATTGATTGATTGGTGAATAGCGGATTTTGATTGATTAATTTGGGATTCCGGACACATTAATTGACAAGGTTGTTAGTTCCGTAAGTGTCGTGCATGTTTTAATCGCGTGAGGTGGCGGTGATCTTCCTCTGCTGACTGGCGAAATCCGGCACTGACCGACGTCGTCTTGCGGGGACTTTCCCCAACTAGGTATCTCCCACTAGCTTCGCACCGTCCCAGTCGAGACAAGGTATAAACTTCCGGCACGTGTGGTAGAGTATTGCGTGTACATGTGTATGAATGTAAGGGGTGAGGATAGGACAGGGCAGCAGATGAAAAGATCGCGGGCGGTGTGTGGCTCGTTTGTTGGGGTACTGCTCCGGCATTCAGTTGGTAGTGAGAGGACGAGCCACGGAAAAATACCGATCACAGTAGCCGGTCACTAGAATTCTCCTCCAAACATCAGATGAACTCGAGGTAGCTGACAAGCTGGCAACGAAAATCCTGCCATTGTCGAGACACAAACCCTATGACCTCCCGTTCAGATACACAGCAGTGACATCAGTTGATGCCCTTAGCCACCTTTGCCAAAATGAATAGTGGACATGGGTGAGTACGTACGAATGGGCATGGGCGGGAGTGAGCGGGCATGCCGAGGGGTGGCCGAAATAGATCGGGAAAAGTGGGCGTGAGTAGGGGCGAGGAGATATGAGCTAAGGCGAGTAGAATGAGGAAGGGGAAAGTAGGACCTGATGAGAGAGAATGAACTGAGGTGGATATGGGAGAAGCCGTGCGGGACCAGAATGAGGCTGGGGTAATAGGTGAGGACGACTGTGAGAGGGGAAGGCAGGGGTGAGAGGGACGATCGGGGCGTGTCGGATCTGGGGAGCGAGCGACATGAGAGGAAAGGATGATGGTAAGAGGAGGTGAGGGTGAGAGGGGTTAGAATGGGAGAGAGTGAGGGTGAGAGGGGAAGATGCGGGTGAGAGGGGAGTAAGAGGGTGGAATGGGAGGATAAGAGCAAAGTGGACGGGTGGGCTGAGAGGGGAGGATGATGGTGAGAGGGTGGGGTGAGGGACATAATCGGGGGTGAGTTGGAGAGAATAAGAGGGAACTGCGTGAAAGGAGTGAGGGGGAGGGGGAGTGTGAGGGTAAGGATGAGAGGGGAATGTGAGGGTGAGTGGAATGAATGACGGTGCGGGGGAGTATGAGAGGAATGATGGGGAATGAGAGGGAACTGAGTAAAAGGAAAGGATGGTGTTAAGAGGGGTGGGTGGCCGAGAGAGGGGAGGGTGGGGTGAGAAAGGAAGATAGCTGTGAGAGGTGTGGCTGGGGCTGAGAGGAGAGTGTAGGTGTAAGATGCCAGAGAGTTCGTAAGGGGGAAGAGCTGGATTTTGGGGGGTGGACGAAGGGAACGAGAAAGAAGAGGGAGTCGGGGAAAGTGAATGGTGCCGGAGGACGTCTGTGGCCGGAGGCGGGCCTTCGCGAGCGCGCGTGGGACGACTACTGGTGAGGGTGGGCAGCCGGCTCACGCGCAGGCTCCTTCCCACGCACATTTCCGTTTTCCCTCTCATTACTTTTTGCCAAATATTTTTCTCGCTTTCCCTTCCGCGGCGGTGGCGCGGCCTGTTTTGCGGCCTCCCGCTCCGCGCGCATTAACCCCCTCCCCCTCCCTCCCCCTCCCCCCGCTGCCCACACGTCGCCATGGCAACGCGCTCGCGCCCGCCGCGCCGCATCTGCCGCGGCTCCGCCGGCGCGGGGCGCGTCTTCCCCCGATGTGGCTGTTTCCGCCCGGTTCCTCCCCGCCGCGCCGTTCTGGCTGCCGTATTACACGCGCGCGTTTTCTTGAGCCCCGGTACCAAATTAGAACCAGGAGATTTTACTTCGATGACTTGTTTTAATGGAAGGGAATAAATGGAAAAATAGCAAGAGACGATGACCTTAATTTTTTATTTCCTTCTTTACAATCGATAAAAATATATTATTAACATAATTCTTATACGTGACCAATTAATAAAATATAACTCGTGAGAAGTTAATATAATAACTTATAATAATATAGTATACTTGACCTACTAATAAAATATAACTCGTTTAATTAATTACTACATTTAGAAATGGAAAGCCGACTTGGATTGCCGAGGTAGCTAAGAGCGAGTACCGACTCAGCGCTTCGGTCTGAAGGGTCGCGGGTTCGAGTCCCGCCTTGGGCATGGTTGTTTATCCCTTGACTTTATATGTGTTGTCGCGGAGGGCCTTGCGTTCTACTGACCCCAGATCAGAGGACCCCGCAAGTGTGTTAGTGTAGTCCATGGTCAAATATGCGTCCCATCGGGACGGGAAAGGGTAACCGGCTGCTGGCTGGACGAAAGCCCCAGAAAAAAAAGAAATGGAAACAGGACGGGAAAATTCCTCCTGTTTCATCATATTTAAAAATCGATATTCTAAAAATTCGATGTTTTTTATCGACGTTTTCATGGACGTTCATCTTTTTGTGCTGTGTCGAAGTATCGATGTTTCGCTAAAATTTGTCATCAGTAAGTGTATTATAGTCGCATGATTTCTTGAGCCCCGAAATACCTATCCCCACTCCTTTGCCAACATTAGTTGAATTCAGAATAAATAATATCAACGAGCATTGTGGACAAAATCGGATAACCAGAAATGTTCGCTCCCATGTAATAGAAACTATTTTGCATCGAAAAACGAACCACAAATTTGATATAAAATTCCTTATCAAAATAATCAAATTCCCCACTCCTCGCGCAATGAGCGAAGCGAAGGCTCGTGAAAACGTAAGCGGATATGTCCATTACTTTGTTGCTTGCCGCTGTTTCCGACTAGGAGTCGCTCACACGCGTCGTACTTTTTGAACTATATGTGTGTCTCTCTCGATAATGCTTACCAATTCGCGCTGACACCATAGAATAATCTTTCATTTTCTTCTTATGCCTATGACTATAGCATGAAAACTACTTTTATTTTTTCTTGCATCCTTTTAGTTGCATATTATTTGTTTTTTGTAGTTTACTGTTTTGTATCTGAAATCCGTAGCTAATACGAAATCATGAGGAATTACGAGTCATAAGACCACTTTAATAGCTGCCTTGTCATTCTTTTACTTGTAGCTGATGTTACATCTCTTCGTCTGTGACCATATTGAGGTACTGTTTCCGATTGTAGCATGCTCCTCACGATGCATGGCGTATCTCTTCATGGAAGTAAACCAATTCCGCTGAGGGCTTCTTTCTGATTGTTGTTACACTACTAGAATATTAAGCTAATATTGTTTGTACTTTGATATTTCCAGAATCTCCAGCACGTTCCGTTTTATATTTCACGATTCCAGATCATTAAAGGTGATCTTTACCGAATGATGTATTCATATTTATCACTGCTGTGATACCATCATTACAAGCAATTTCTTTCCAATTCTCTCAAAGTTGTCAACCCTGACTCTTTTATATGCCGGATTTCTTATTACGATTCTCAGAACCTAATCATTTTTTTCTCATTCTTAAATGAATGGAACTGATGGACGAGTGATTATGCTGATGTTGATCCATGATGTTTTTCGAATAACGAGACACGGTCAAAGGAGAAGACGGGGAACAGAATAAGCTAGAAATAACTTTCTACTAACCCGATTAGTCCACTATAAATTCCAAATGGTCTGCCCGGGAATTTAACTCCAGTGCCCAGAGATGCAAGGTGAAGTGGTCAGACTGCTAGTCTGACCACTTCACCCCTGACGTTAGACTACTTCATCACTCTTATCCACGGTTCTCTTGTCTCACTCGTCCCTTGCTCCCGCCTCTTTTCATCTAGGCAACACGTTTCTCCCGTGTAATTCGCCACTTCCCTTTACTCCTCTTCTTAGAAAAAGCGTTTTCACCTTCGCTACACGAGAAACAGTTTTTTTCGCGCCGCCTTTTTTATTTATTTATTTGATACTGTTTGCTGTGCGTCTAAGCTGAGAAAAGCTGCTTAAAATCGCCGTTAATGCTTTGGTATTATTGAGACACGTCAGATGGTTTACGTTTAGACCTTTCTGTTGTTCTAAATATATATGTATCAGAGAAGAAAGAAATCCGGAAATTTCATACATAAGGAATATAGCTTAAAATCTTAACCTCGCCAAGGTTTCAGAGCAGATAAAGGGTTATAAATAATGGACATAAGCACTTGAGATTTTAAGCTTATTAGCAAATAACTATCGATTATACCGTAACTTACAAGATGAACTTGTTTGTTGGCAAACTGATGAATTATTTAACCAATACTCCAGCTTCGCATTATTATGTAATAATAATGAAAACATTTGGGGAATTTTGGGGATGTTCATATATTAATTTATTTATTTAATTATTGTTAAAATTCAAAGTCAACGTAATCATTTCTCCGTAGAAGAAGGTAAGATGACTCATCAGGAAGATGAAGTAATAATGATTTACTTGTTAATGTAATGTAATTATTCCGATTTTAAAGTTACACCTTACGAATACTGTAAATTAGTTTTGTAATAGCAAGCTTTCTGCTATTCCATTTTGATGTTTGGCCTTTCCATCTACCAATTATCACTTATGGAATTGCGATTATTATATTTCACCTCTCAAGGTCACCTCTTCTTCTGTTTTTTCTACAATTAAGGAAGTTTTGGAGAAACCGTATATACACTTGACATTAACTGAAGAAAAAAACATAAAAACTCACAGTCACACACAAATATATATATATATATATATATATATATATATATATATATATATATATATATATTATTCATATGAAATTTATATATTATAAATTTTAAAAATTTATAAATTATTCATATCCCATTAAATTGAAATTAGGTGTTCCCATTATGAATCTAAATACAATTAAAACAATCTCTTTAATATTTACTTTTGTTCTAAGTGATTAGATTTGTACATCCGGAAATGTAAGAGATTCACAATCAATTTCAGGCACGTACTTCAACTTTTTTATTGCAAAATCCGATTTGTTTTCCAACAGCTTATTGTAGCAAGCATAAGTTCTCGACTTGTTTTAAGCTGTCGGTTTTTAAACCGTTGAGCCGCCACGAAGTGTGTAACAACTTTAATTCAAAATTAATTACTGTTCGGGATTTGTCACAGGTAGCGAAGTACGTTGTGCACACAATTCAGAGGTAAGCTTCAAAATGAAGTGTTAGGAGATTTACTTCCCGGACGTGAAATTAATTGATGCTTGAAATCATCGCTTAAGTTTGAATGCAATTAAAAGTGAGGAAGTACTTTTTTATCTCTCGCATGATAAGAAGTCACAAATCGAAGCTTCTTTCATTTTCTGATTCGAAATTCGATTCCCATTACCAGCTTAATTTAATCCGTTTTCTCATTCCTTTTATATTTTTTCACTGCAATTGTTCCAAGATGTTAACTTGCCGTAATTCTACAGGTGCATTATAGGACACCTGACTCAACAGTTATACTTTTGTGCTTAATTTAGTTATCAATTTAGGAAAAATAATTCTAGCGACTTTCAAATAAAATATTGTCTTCATTATGTTGGTTATCACGTAAAAAAGGTATCCCTTATATTAAAAGATTCTGATGAATTCTGGGTTCATACTTTTCTAGATTACAAGTCGGAACAGACATACACTTGAATATCGTTTAGTACAAAAAGAACAAAGAAATGAAGGGTGTAGTACATGACAACATAAATGGAAGCGCTTCCGATGTGTAAGAAAATTAAAATATTCGTTGAAAGGGTTTCAATGGTTATTAAAAATAATCACTTTGTGCGTTAAACTAAAGTATTTGAGTCCCATTATGTGTGGGCAAGAAATGGCACGAGTCAATAATTACGAAATTACAGCACGAAAACAAAATTTTAAAGGTTGCCGTCTATTACGCTCGAGTTTATCATTGACGCTCAGATGCATTAATGTAAAGAACAGATGTCTCAGAATAAATGCTATAAACTTCTAGGGCATGTAGCGAGGGCAAAGATGATCAATTTTTGGCAACGAACACTTAGTGGGAAATCTCAAATAATGACGTTACACCTGTGACACTTAGCCCTCATTAGTACTCAACTCAAAGAGATCTCTTGTTTGGCAAGTAGTTGTTTTGATGTAGTAGACGAGATATCGTATGCCTGCCAAACACCAGTTCAACATGAGGTAAATATAAATCGTGACCAATCGTCACCAGAGTATGTTCGTTACATAAAATTTCGATAGAAGCTTTATTCTACAACTGGGCAGATGTTGCCCGGTGGCAGAAATCAGAAATATGAAAGTATAGTTACAATTACAACTAAAAGAATAATGTATAAAAATAAATATAAAAACGAATTATCTTTGTCATTATCTAGAAATGTAGATGGCATTTACATTCCTGTACTACAAATGAAAATACATATATACTAACATACAGATAAATAAAATTACATATTACACAAATATGCATACATACATACATACATACATACACGCGTATACACATACACATACCAAGGAACCCTCGCACACACACTAACCTGCACTGATTCGTTCATATTCACAAAAACATGGATAAACATTTTTACCTACCACCTCAGTGTAATAATATACAATACTTATAATAATTATTATATTCCTTATACGTAAAAAAAACTCGCTCCTATAAATAAATAAATAAATACCAACGTTTGTCAGAATAGCCGGTAGAAAGACGTTTTCGACTAACGAAACCAACAGAGAAAATGAAATCACTTCACTTCACTTCATTGCACTGCATATCACTTTATCTAAATATTAACTGTTCAATACTTTTTAACTGTAGACTACGCATAATCGCACCTTTCACTTCACATCACTTCACTATGCATTTTTACCCTATTCACTTAATTCCTAACTTTTTTCTAAAACCTCCCGCTGAATAAGGAAAGGGCTCAAAAACTGCCGCAAGCAAATCATTCCAATCTACTATTGTTTTGTTTACAAAGGAGAATTTGCCTACGTACATTCTTTGTATTCTTGCTCTAATTTTATATTTGTGATCAAATCTATTTAAATAATCAGGTTTATCTGGCCTTCCCCAAATTTCTTACCAGACAGCGACTGAATTCGACCTAGCTGAAAAGCTAGTGTCGAAAATCCTGCCGCCGTCAGGACACGAACCTAGGACCTCCCGGACAGAGGCGCTGCAGTGACATCAGTTGATGCACTGAGCTACGGCTTCCGTAGAAGTTTACAACATTTATTCTTAGCTGTACAGTTCGCGTGGAAGTCTCTTTGGAGAAATCTGCAGTTCACCAAGTTGCAGGGCTCCGCGCTGCCGTGCGTGCCTACCCGAGCGCCAGGGTTTGCTAATGAGGAGGATTCGCGGGGGATTCCCCGCCGCCTCCTGCGCCGCCACAGAGCCGCGCGTCGCAGCTGGCGGCATCCGCGCCCGGCGCTCGTCCGCCCCTCACCCCCTGCGGCCACGCCCACCTCCGCACCTGCGCTGCAGCCTTCCGCAATCCCACCCCCGCACCCCCGCTCACGGCCTCCGCGCTCCCCCGCCGCCTAGACCGTCCTAGTGCTCAAGCTCGTCTATCTGAGCTACAGACAGACATCTGCACTGTTCCCTCGAGTCTGCCTCTCTGCCCTTCGAGTAACAGACGCGCACCCGCGCTTCAGATTTCTCCCGGTGCTCAGTCACGAGTCCGTCTCCCATACACGAGCCGCTCTTTTGCCTATTTCAGCACGTGCGCTGCAGTCTTCCACCGTCCATTCTCTCACCAACCCATGATCTCTTCCATCGCCACGCCGCCTAGTGCATCCTCGTGCGCATTCTGATCTCCTTAAGCTCCTGAGTCACCCACCTCTCGTTGACTGATTTATTGGTGATGCCGGGTGCGTCAACTACTATGGTAATTAGTCCAGCAAGTGTAGTGCGCGTTTTTGCTCGGGAGGTGGTGGTGGTCTTCCCCCGCTGGCCAGATCCGGCGCCGACCTACCGTCGGCTAACGGGATTTCCCCCGACCAGATATCTCCCACCAGAGGGGCACCGACCCATCCGGGACAAGTTGTAAGTCACTCCCTCTCACTTTCACACACTCCCCCTCACTCTCACACACTCCCCCTCACTCTCACACACTCCCCCTCACTCTCCCTCACTCTCCCTCACTCTCCATCACTCTCCCTCACTCTCCCTCACTCTCCCTCACTCTCCCTCACTCTCCCTCACTCTCCCTCACTCTCCCTCCTCCCTCACTCTCCCTCCTCTCCCTCACTCTCACACACTCTCCCACACACTCTCACACTCTCACCTCTCCCTCACTCTCCCTCCCACTCTCCCCTCCTCTCCCTGCTCTCACACACTCTCCCTCTCCACCTCTCCCTCACTCTCCTCTCCCTCACTCCTCCTCTCCCTCACTCTCTTTGCACTCTCCCTCACTCTCGCACACTCTCCCTCCCCCTTTCTCTTTGCCTCTCCCTCCTCTCACACACTCTCCCTGCTCTCACACACTCTCCCTCCACTCTCACACACTCTCCACTCTCTCCACCTCTACCTCACTCTCACACACTCTACCCTCACACTCACACACTCTACCTCACCTCACACTCTACCTCACACTCACACACTCTACCCTCACACTCACACACTCTGCCTCCACCTCACACCTCTCCCTCACTCTCCCACACACTCTCTCCCCTCCCCACTCTCACCACCTCTCCCTCACTCTCACACTCTCTCTCCACTCCCTCACCTCTCCCTCACTCCCCTCCCCACCTCTCCCTCACTCTCACACCTCTCCCTCACTCTCACACACTCTCCCTCGCTCACACCTCCCCATCACTCTCACACACTCCCCATCACTCTCACACACTCCCCATCACTCCTCACACACTCCCCATCACTCTCACACACTCCCCATCACTCTCCACTCCCCATCACTCTCACACACTCCCCCTCACTCTCACACACTCCCCCTCACTCTCACACTCTCTCCCTTACATTCTCGCACTTACTCATTCCCTCTCTCACACCTACTGTATTCCTCTCTCTCTCTCTCTCTCTCTCTCTCTCTCTCTCTCTCTCTCTCTCTCTCTAACTCCATTGCAGATCCTCAGTATACCTTCTCGTTCATTTTTAGTACGAATGGCTCTCCTTTACTCATAACTGACTACCAATGATTTCGCTCCCAGCCCCTTATGCACCAATACTTACCATAGTACGAATCCGCCATCTAGCCAGCATTTACAATTTCTAGACTTTTGCCCGTGCCTTAGTCACGGCCTCATCTCTCACCCTTGTGACTGGTCGCTCACCTATCTCAGCGGATGTGTTTTATCTTTCCGCCCTCGTCCTCACGTCTGTTCCACTGCCTACAAGCACACCCTCAGCGAATGCCTTCTCCCTCGTCTCACAGCTAAGTGCGCTTTCACGCACTCCCCTCGAATATTTGACATAATTGAACACTGAAGATTCGTCCTCCACAGGAATAATGGTCCACTCTACACTAAAGATGTCACTCTCTCTTTTCTATTTTAAACATTGTTTCGTCCCTCCCTCCTTCACCATTTCCCCACCTACTTTAGCACCTGCGCTGTCGCCTCTTGCACTCACCATCATACCTACTCCTAGATTTCTTACTCTCTCCCCGTTGCTTACCTAAGCTCTCTTTACTCACTCTCGCCTTCTCCTTCTGTGACCTCCATCCATCCCAAACTGACTCACCGCATCCTAGCTATCTGCTCCTATGAACTTCCTCGAACCCCATTCTCAGTACGTGTCTTCCTCACACCCAAAAGCACTTCATGTTTTAATTAAATCAATATTTAAACGTAACTTTTAACACGTAACAGTTTATTGTCATGAGTGTAAATACTTCTGTAGCAGTACAATTTCATCCGCTTTCTCTTTCAGAACTACAATCAATAAGCAGCAGATGCCTTGGAAACTCAGAACTGTTACATTGTTGCATTAGTGTTACAACATTCGTGTTTACAAGTTTAATAACAGATCAGTCGCGACTTATCACATACATGGGCCTGGGCTCTCGCCCCTTTCAGAATCAGCACCATATCCATCCCCGCTCAACCTCACACCTGTTTCAGCGTCTCCAAGCATACTCTATTTAGTTCAGCCAGTTCCTTCTCTCTCATCCCTGGCCTAAGTATTTTTTCATGCTCTCTCTCTCACCTATGTAATACAAACATACTCTTTACTCTCTCCCCTTAATCACGTCTTCTTCGTTCACTTATTTGATTGTTTGATTAGTGATTAAGGGCGTCAACTGATAAGGTCATTAGTTCCTGAAGTGTAGTATATGTTTCTTCTCGGGATGTGGCAGTGATTTTCTACCTCCAGATGATGAGATCCGGCGCCGACCTACCGTCGGCTAGCGTGGTTTTCTCACCAGCGGGATGAGTATAGGACATGGAAGAGGAAGGAAAGATTGCGCGCGGTCCGTGGCCCATTTGTTGAAGTACTGTTCCGGCATTCATCTGGTGTTGTAAAGGGACGCCACGGAAAACTACCCATTAGATCAGCCGGTCGCTAGAATTCTCCTCCAGAAAGCGACTGCATTCGTCCTAGCTATTCAGGTAGTGGCAAAACTTTCACAGACGGGACTCAAACCTAGAACATCCAGATCAGAGGCATCGCAATGACATCATATGATGCTCTGAGCTATTTCTTCCGGTCTTCATTCACTCACTCCTTCCTCAGTCGATATGATCGGGAGCGGTGGCTCAGTGCATCAACTGATGTCACTGCAGTACCTCTGACCCGGAGGTCCAAGGTTCGAGTTCTGACAGCGGCAGGATTTTCGACTCTAGCTTTTCAGCTAGGTCGAATTCAGTCGCTGTCTGGAGGAAAATTCTAGCGGCCGGCTGCTCTGATCGGTAGTTTTCCGTGTCTTCTCCCATCAACCCCAGACGAATGCCGGAGCAGTACCCTACCAAACGGGCCACGGACCGCGCACGATCTGTCCTTCCTCTTCCTTGTCCTATCCTCTCCCCTTACACACACACACTTACACTAACATGCACTACACTACCACATATTCTGGGAGACCGGTCGGGAGCTTAGAGCTTTTCTCGTCTGGGGCGGTGCCCTGCTGGTGGGAGAGTCCTGGTTAGGGGGAAACCCCACTAGCCGACGGTAGGTCGGCGCCGGATCTCGCCATCCAGCGGGGAAAGATCACCGCCATCTCCCGAGAAAAAACATGCACTACACTAACGGGACTAATGACCTGAGCAGTTGACGCACCCGGAAACAAAAAAATCAATCAATCAATCAATGTCAGTCGGTATGTTTCCCATCCCACTTTTACTGACTTACAGCGTCCCAGTTATTTGCCCTCACGGACTTCCTCCCTCCAAGCTGAACAGAAACCTGTACACACACCACACTTCTTTCTCCGCGTAGTTCAGGCATGGCCTCTTCTATCGCCCCTGCGCATGACCGCAGAGGAGCGAGAACTGCCCACCTCAACCTACCTACTGCAACCTTTCCCGCCCGCCTTACAACTGACGTTAAATCTCGTCGCTACTTTCTTGTACTCAGTCACAAACCCCACAAATTCCGCAATAGAATCACAGCTTTTCCTCCTATCTTCAGAAATGACGCGCAGATTTCTCTCCTCCCCCCCTGCTGATTTTCATCCCGTCTCTGAGTTTTTCTACAACGCACGTCGTGGCCTGCTGCAGGCACTGCCGCTGGAATCTTTGTTCCCTAGTAGCTCGTTGAATGTTTCTGACGTGCATTGTGTCTGTCTTCTCTGAATGTTCCGCAACCCCGGCACACAAATTAATTCGGAACATATTCTTTCGCTTAGTTCTTCTTAGAAACATCGTTCCCATTTCTCGCTAAATGCTGCTCACGTCATCAGTTTTCACCTCCGTTGGTATCTTCTGGAAGTTAGGTTTTGTCAACTTTCTTCATCTATCAGTGTTCTATCCATCGTCGCAAATAATTTTTCCTCGTTGTCAATAATACTTTGACTTTCTAATTTTATGACAATCTCGGTCCATCTTCAAATTAAAAGCATATTTTATATCATTATGAATGTCGTCTCTACGTTTGACAGAAATATAACGGGTTTAGAAAGAAAGGTTTTAAGCGCGAGTCATTTGAATTGGCTGCAAAATAAAACAGACAAGAAGTCCGTGTTTTGAGAATAACTAGGGCTGCCTAGTTTCATTATAACATTTTTACTTTATTTTTCTCTCGACTATATCAACAGACCGTTTGTGTCTGAATTCGTATATTTTTGCAGAAATACACAATTAAATTGAAACTACTGTTGACCTACGAAACGTCAACAAACGGTTCGTTTGTCCTCCACTTGTGCTTGCTTGTTCACCTGACTTGCTATGCAATTGTCGTAACATAAACGATCTCATAATTACTTCCAAGACTTCAAGCGCATGATTCTAGATCAGACCTCACTGCGTTTCCTCTGACTGGTTTATGCAATCTGGTTTAAGCAAATCTAGCCTACTTTTTTAATTAAACACCCAAAACAGAACAATAAGATCGAACTATAAATGAGTGATTTCATTCGGGCGATTGGGAGTCAGTACTTTTTTGCTTCAATCCGTTAACCTGAAAAAAACAAACAATTTTTTGAGTTCATGAGATGATTCAGAGGCAAAACCATTGCTTCCGTAGCATCGTCCATGGTTTCGACTCGGGCGGATTTTCGACACAAGCTACATAGCTGGGTCGATTTTAATAATTCCTTAGAGGAATATTGTATTGACCGGTTGCTCTGATCAGAAGTTTTCCGTGATTTCTATCATCTATACTAAATGAATATCAGAGCAGTACTCTACCAAACAGACTACGTACCACGCACAGACCTTCGTTATTCACCCTTGAGCCCTCCTCTCACTTTATACTACACTACACACACACACACACACACACACACAACTTATAGGCACTACACTAAAACAGTATCGGAGGACCAGTAAGGAGCTACTCGTAATTGCTTGCCGGGCCTACGGCGGTTTCTTGCTTGGTGTGATTCCGGGGGAGGGAAAAAAGGCAAGCTGGCATGTACTGTCGCCTTCGGATCTCACAATTCAGTAGGGGGTGGGAGAGGGACACCGCCACCCTCCGAGGTATAACATGAACTATAGTTACAGAAATAATAAATCTAAGTAGTTACATTAACACGCAATCAATAAATTGTAAATCGTATTCATGAGAAAAAATAATTTTCTTATCTAAATGACTTTCGTGTACTTAGGCAACTATTTTGAAGTTACTGCATCTTTTGAACGGCTAATGGCGCGTATAAATCCTGCACCGCACGCCCCAATCGTCATAACCATTCAGCGCGCACGGCAGTGCAGTCTGCTCATCGTTTTGAGGTTTTTGAAGAGTTTCACCTAATATAAGGAAGATAACATCTAAACAACACCAAATCATAATAAAATAACTGTTCTTAATTTAAAAAGTTAACAGACAAGTATTGAAGCTAACGTAGAACAATTAAAGTATGTGCACTTTATATTAACTACTTGGCCAACTAATGACTTAGGGCATTTCGCCCTGAGGAAGGCCGCAGAATGGCGGCCGAAACTATGGCGCCTATCTTATTGATTCCGGCCGAGGACACCTGCGCTCCCGAAAACATTAAATATTATCAAATCAGGCCCAAGCCGCTGTTGATTCCAATATTAGAAAAATAACCATTATAATAAAATCTGAATTCTTAATTTATGGTCATGAACGTGACATAATCACAACGAATAAATTGATTGTTGTCCTTTTTGATAGGAATAAACCTGAGTTGTTTAAATTACGAGGTCCTGGAAAGCTCAGTGGGAAATGAAAGAAGTCATCATGTCATCACCCGCATTGTTTATCTGCAGAACTCCCGAGAGAGGAAACGATGAGTCGACATCCGGACATGTCTTTCGCGCGGCGACTGGGCGCGCCGATGCTCGGAGGGACAGGGGGAGATGTTCTCCGTCAGGCGCGTTCGCTAACTGATGAAGTGCGAACTCGAAAGCGCTTTATCTTGCTCGCTGGGAGACGAGGTGCCGCCCTTCTTGTCAAACGATCACGCTTTTGAGCGACGACTCTTTTGAAGCGACTTCGCATCGCGAGGTTTGATCATATCGTCTATTTAGAGAGAGGCTATTTTCGCCCAGAGCGAGAGGTGCGCGTCTCTGCTGAGAAGGTCTGGGCCACGCAATCGGCGAAGCTCGCGTCAGAGCTTATTGCCTCGAGATTGTTCATAGAGTTGAATTCCACTGTAGGAATTGCGAGGGGAGCACCCTCATTGTAGGTTCGGAGGCCTGTTCATTTGAATAGCCACTTCTGATTTTTTGTGGACAATTTGATTTGTGAGTTTAGAAAGCATGTTTTGTAGATCAGCCACAGATATTTCTGTTTACTCTATATTTTTTTTCTCTCTTTCTACCCCTCTTTGTTTCTCCCCCTCTCAACATACCTCTATTTTCCAATCCCTCCATTTATCTTTCGTTATCTCTTCTCTTACAAAGAACGACCGAATACAAACAGATTGAATTTTTATTCAGACCAATTTCACACAAAAATACGGGTTAACACTTATTCGAACTATTATGTGCTCACCTTACACAGATAATGATTTATAGGTGCTGATTTGTATTATTAGTAATATGTTATCGCATAGGGCACCTTTAGTTGAATCGAAGAATTTAAAATTATCGACAAAGTTAAAACTACAATTCCCGTTCCTTCCGAAAGATATTTTATCAGCTTCTTATGAAGTAAAGTTATAAATTTTCCATTACACATATATTTGTAAAACATTCAAATAGATTTGGTCATTATTCACACATGTAAATAAAATAAAATAAATAAATATTTATAAGTAACATTCTGTATTTGCCATAACTTGTTATTGTATTTCTTTTTTAATTTAAGAATTAGAACGATTATGTTTACTAAAAAGACACAGAGATTTATTCCGACATCATGTGTTCTTTAGAATCAACTTCATTAGACACATGATGTTCAATTGAATTTTACATTAATTAATTAATTAATTAATTAATTAATTAATTAAATCTGTTTACTCCATTGTTATTTCGGAGTTTCTCAAGACTAATCTAAAGTGAGTTATTAGAACTTTAAATATTTTGCTGTAGGTATGGGTGTAAAATACAAGTTAAGGTCGTACCCTTGAAACTGCTTTTGGGTTAACATGTGAAAAACGTTCTTTCAAATATTTTTTGTCAAAAAAGCTCTACGAAATAATTAGATTCCAATAAATTCCAACACATTGGTTTTACACTATAATAAATATTCTGCAATAATAATGTCTAAATGGACCATAGTCTAAATAATGTCTAACGAACAAATAGTTTGTCACAATGTTTTTCATTCTCTGAATTTCCTACGTCACACGCATAAGTACAAGCAAAAGCACAATGCTGCGGGCATAAGTACTCCCTACAAGTCTTGAAGTATGCATCGCATCGCTGCCACAGTCTTCCTCTTATCATCCTCATTGATGCATCAAATAACTTGTAATACATAATGTAATAATTGTTGAACTCTTGGTACATCATTCGGGCTATTCAAGTAAAAAAATAATGTTTTGGAAAGACTATCCTTCGCAATAATGAAAAACTACATAAATACAGTCGTATGTCAGAATTAGGGCCAGGGCCAGTATTTTTTAAGACATAATTTGTATCAACCCAAAAACTAGAAATTGTTTTACCATCTAGAACGAGAATATTTTGAATAAAAAACAAAACAAAAATAATGTTAAGTATCAAAAATAAAAATTGATCAAAAATACTTGCAAATTTGCTGTCATAGTATCTGAGGCACTCACTGGCCGATAATCACACTAATCTTTACCTCAAAAAGAGTAGCACTATATTAATGTTTGGTTAACCGCGATTTAGGAAGATAGGTAGGGGGGGAGGATACATTATCGCGCTTATAGTTAAAAAAGAAATCGGAGTGTATCTCAAAATACAAGGATAGCATTCGAGTGTTAAAGAAATATTACATACATTGATTATTTTTTAATTAAAAGTCGATATATTGCGAAATTAATTGAAAACGTGTTGAAAATGAATAGCCTGGAGCATTTGATATTTGGCGATTATGGACAGTCCGTTTATATTCAACGTTCATGACCTCACTTTGAAATCCTCTTCAGTGAATTCATATTAAGATTCTCACATGCTTTTCAAAATGATTTGCCTTAGTTCTTATAATATTAGGTACCATGTATATGAACTGAAGGTATCGGAACAAACTAAATCAGTCGGAAAAACTATCCCTAATCCCAGATACACTCATTGAACGCATATATCTGAGGTATTCTAAGCTGTCGTTTGAGTCAACTAGTTGGCGGAACAATATATTTCGCAGAGGCAAACCGGTCAACTGTTTCCTCTGCTCCTCCTCCTTCTTCTGCCCATTTTCCTTCGCCACCTCATCCTAATTTTCCTCCTCTTCCTTCTCCTTCTTCTTCTCCTCCTCCTCCTTCTTCTGACTTGTCAGGATTAGTCCTGAGGCCTGTTCCGATCTCTCCATTTCTTCCTCGGTCTTCCTACTCTTTGTTGCTAAGTGCATTATATTCCAATGCTTGTTTTGGAATCCTTTCCAGTGGTTTACAAAGGGCATACTCTTTTCATTCTTCTTAATAGTGGATCGCCTTTTCGGTTTTTTATTGTATCCTATCTTTTTCGTTCATGATTTTTTTATTTCGATTTTAGTCTTCTCTAGTGCAACCTTTAACGGATCTAGGAAATTTCATTTATTTCAGAGTCTTCCAGCTGTTTAAGATCTTTATTTCTAATTGTTCAGGATTCCTCTCCATAAAGTAAAATGGGGACTGCCATGAACTTGTAAACTTTTAACTGTTTATTTTCCTGTTTTTGCTTTAACAGTTTTTCTAATTACAACGTATATTTATTGATATGTATTAATCTTCTTCTGCCTTGGACTTCTTTATAAGATATGTCAAAGCCCAAACACTAGATATGAAAACCTTTTCTGAAAAGGCCATTATTGTTGTTTTTGTTATGAATATTTTCAGGTTATAGATTAGACTTAAATCGTTGAGCCTATGTTGTGCCATTTGCAATTTTTTTCGCTATCTTGCATGATTACTTTAACATCAATGAAAAGAAAGGTGTTAATGTATCTTCTACTGCTTTTTAACCTGTCAAAATAACCTCTGCAACCAAGCGTAACGACCGCGACGGTGCAGGAACAAAGTTGAAGGCGTTGGCGGAGTCGTAGTGGAGCGAGTTGCAAGCAACGGGGACAAGAAAGGGGAGAGCAATGACACCAACAGCAACAGGTGACGAGCAATCGATACTGGCATTCGACCGCATGACCGCCCCTCCGTCACTGCCCCTTCCGGCAGTGCCCCTCCTCCACGCTCCCCGCCCCAATCCCCTCCCCACCCGCTAGGTATGGGTTTGTCCCGACTGTGTCTCCACCCACTTCCCAACCCGCCGGCAACGCGGCACCGCATTCAGTCATACCGAATATTTTGCGGGGTGCTAAAAAGCATCTACTTCACATCAAGACAAAAGAAAAAAGAGAGAAGCCTTTCCCCTGTTTACCAGTAGGTCGTTGGGGCTGGAGATTGAATTAAAAATTAACCAAATCCCCAAGCTTTCTAGCGGACTCTCAATCGCCACTGTAGTAGGACGGGGGGGGGGGAGAGTCATGTGAGAACCTTACGTCTTTATATATTATTATATAGCTCAACTAAAATTCCTTATCAACTACAAAAGTCGGCTATCCCTAACAAATGCTGTTACAATTTATAAAGCAATAGTCAGACCATTAATGCTCTACGCATGTCCCATCTGGACCAATGCATCCATTTCTAACATTAATAAACTTCAAATCGTACAAAATAGATTCCTCAGATCAGCAACACATGCCCCATGGTTCATCTCCAACGCCCAACTTCATAAAGAACTGAATATATCACCGATCATCAAACATATTGCCCATCTTTCCAATAATTTTTACTCCAACCTAAATACAATAAACCGAGCCGTCCACTACAACCTGGCCACTATAAATGACTTCCCTACTAGAATTAAGAATAGATTCCCTCCCGAAGCGTTCTTGAACATTTTCTCTACTAATTGTTCATAGTAGGGGCTCTTGTAGTTTCCTACACCTCTAGTAAGGTAGTTTAGTTTTAAGTTTTTAGTGTTAAATTTAGTATAAGTTACAGTGTAAGCCAGCAAATGCATATGAGATAGTAATCTAGTACTGATCTGTGTAATTTTCTATCACTCAATAAATAAATTTAAAAAATATATATTATTATTAATTATGTATTGAAATATGTATCAAAATATAATATAATATATTACAATATCGATAGTGATATAATATACTTAAAAATAAATAGTTAACAGCTCAATTTTAGCACGAATGAATTTGAGAAAAATGCATAAAATATTAAGTATTTTATAAATAATGAAACGTAACAATACATATATATGTAACGAAATATTAATATAAGACGAGTTGGGTTGCACATAATAAATAATACCATCCTACATTTTGCGTGAAAAGTTTGAAGTTATTGTTTTTATAAAGGTGAGTCAGTTCCAAGCTAGTTTATGAACAGACGAGAATTGATAATTATAACACATTTGCACGTCGTATTATAAGCAGCGCTTTTAATGTAAACAGTGGTATCTGATTGCATTTTTCTTCAAAACTTGTCAGAAACTGTGATTTACACATGAATGATATAATTCATCTTGGTAGCCTGGCACAATCATCTTGTTTACACATATTGTGCCTTGAATCTGCTGCGTATTAACTATTTATATTACTCGATCTTTCCATTTTTTTAAAATTTTTTTTTGCTAAAAAGTGTAATCAACCGTTAAGTGTAATTGCAATTGCTGATGTATCACTCATTCCAGCTATTTTTACTTCACCACTTCCTTTTCTGTTAACATTCCCTGCAACTCTACGAGTAAAAACTATGCAATGTCAATGAACAATATTGAATGGTGTCCTTCCTCCAGTTCCATTTTAATCTTCCATTATTAACACATTGTTTAATTTTGAACCATTTTTATTTCATTAAATTATTGTATCTTCAACGTCTCTCATTTCTTAAACTCTATCTCTCTAATACCTTACAAATTACAATTTTATAACGGGTTTAATTCTGATAACGAGTTTATGTCTTATACATTTTTTTGCATAAAATGTGATGTTCCTCGTGTACCTATTTTGTAATTTTCTGATATTCAATCAAATTTGTGCTACCTTAGTCCTTTCTAGTATTCCTCTCTTCGTTGTTCTTGACCTTCGCGTTCATTGACATTCTTAGACACAATACAAATGTGTGAAAGCATTTTGGGCGTCGAAGAGTGGTGAATACGAACTGAAATATCAAATGCAATACCGTTATATCTTCTCGACAGAAAACTTCTTCCTTTACGACGGGATAAATGTATGGTAACTGTTGGATTTAATAAATGAAAAGTGAACATTTTTTACTGCAAGTTGATTAAAATTCGCACAAACTTTAGCTTTTCAATTGATTGGCACTTTCTACACTGAGTTTCCAGCAAAAATTAATAATAATATTCATTTAAAGAAAGATAGAAAATCCAGTATTTGCTTTGTTGAAGGTTTTTCGGCCTTTTTATGAAAATACAAAGAACTTTACTGAACAATGATTATGCTTGAATGATAAACAACGATTCTGGTTGGCTTGTCAGGAAATTCTACCTTCTCGTTATCATATGAAACACTGACATTTTTCAGTCAATCAAATTCTTTTTCACAAAAATAAAAAAAAATGTTTCGTACTGCGCTGAAATAAATCAGTAAATAACATGTATTATTACGCTTTTCAATTTATATACAAACATGTTAATATTTTGAAAGAAAATAAATTATAATGTCTCGAAATGAGAGAATTAATAATATTTTTCATTTTATTTATGGATTATATGTTCATCTAACTAAAACAACTCTCAGCGAGACTAGAACACTTGCCAAAGTCTCAAATAGCCAAATATAAAGTCATCACAATTAAAAGACTCGAAGGACATCTTAAAAAGTTACATTCATTGTTATATAATTATTGTTTGGACATACCTCTATATACGCACAAACAAACAAATGTGAGTACTTGTACTTATAGAACTGACCATGATAATCGATTGCCGCAAGTAAAATGTATTTATATTATAAACAAACTACTTAAGTAACTGCAATACTTTTATTCCATTTACCATCTTAGATCTTGCTTCATCTTTTCTAGCTTTCAACTCTTGACTTTCAAATGATGGTGCACTTGTCATATAGTGCCACTTCGCTTTATTCAGTTGTTGTTTGTCCCAATTGTTTCACTTAGGCGTAATTTGTTTTATTTGAAATGACCTTCCTTGATCTCATTGCAGGTCTGTCTTAAAGATCGAAAAGAGAAAATCGTACAGTAGCTAAGTGTACTGAAGATAGCTCATTCAATTAGAACTACGCTAAAAATCAAGGATCAACAAACAATAATTAAATTCATTATATGAATAACACTTACGCCAAATTTCTGTTTACCAAACTTGATTTAAACATGCAAAAATTTTCTTTAACGAATGAAATTCCCCTATTTTTAATGAAATAGGCTGATTAGCTTCAATTGAAGTTTATGCTTTTGTGAATGGATCTTGATAGCATTTGGTTCTGATTTCTTCTCAGCCTACACTTCCTTAAGCCCCAACATCCTTCTCTGAATTAACACGACGGCGGTAACCGCGAATCCTCAGTGTTTTGCTGAAGTACCAGAGCGTAATGCGTCAAAGCTCCATTTTTCTCCTAATGAATCTCCGCTTCGCCAAGTTTGAAGTGGCTCCTCGGCCTATGGCGGGGCAGCTTAACAGCAGCGCGAAAACTCGCGAGATACTGGAATCCCTCGTCGCCTCAGGCGCGGAGGCGGTGTTCTCTCCAGGAAGAGGCTAAGCGGCTCCTCAAGGGCGCCTGCGTGGGACGCGCCGCCGCCCTTCGGCGTCTTGGCGAAGGGCGCGCGGCGCGAGGCTCGCGGCGACGGCGCGGAAGGGAAGGAGGGGGCGGGGGGGGCGTGGTTGTTGCCGCGGCTGGCGGCGACAGGCTGAATACTTCATAAGTTGGCGTGGCCTCCGAGAGCCTCTTCGCCCGCCGCGGCCTGCGCCCGTCGAGGGGCTCTCTAGCCGCGAGCGCACTCGCTTTGAGCAGCGGCCGCCTTCGCTGCCCTTTCCGTCCCTGCCCTGCCCCTGCCCTGCCCCTGCCCTGCCCCGCCCCAAGTTCTGCCCCTGCCCTGCCCCGCCCCCAACCCTACCCCCCAACCATACCCCAACCATACCCCAACCCTACCCCCAACCCTACCCCTAACCCTACCCCCTCTACCACTACCCCAACCCTTTACCCCCAACCTACCCCCTAACCCTACTCCCAACCCTACCCCCAACCTCTACCCCCAACCCTCAGCCCTGCCTCAGCCCCTGCCTCAGCCCTGCCTCAGCCCTGCCTCAGCCCCGCCTCAGCCCCGCCTCAGCCCCGCCTCAGCCCCTGCCTCTGCCCTGCCTCAGCCCTGCCTCAGCCCTGCCTCAGCCCCCGCCTCAGCCCCGCCTCGGCCCCGCCTCAGCCCCGCCTCATCCCTGCCTCAGCCCTGCCTCAGCCCTGCCTCAGCCCCGCCTCAGCCCCCGCCCCTTGGCCCCCGCCTCAGCCCTGCCTCAGCCCTGCCTCAGCCCCGCCTCAGCCCCGCCTCAGCCCCGCCTCAGCCCTGCCTCAGCCCCTTGCCTCAGCCTCCCGCCTCAGCTCCTGCCTCAGCCTCGCCTCAGCCCTGCCTCTCAGCCCCGCCTCAGCCCTGCCTCACCCCGCCTCAGCCCCCGCCTCAGCCCCGCCTCAGCCCCGCCTCAGCCCCGCCTCAGCCCCGCCTCAGCCCCGCCTCAGCCCCGCCTCAGCCCCGCCTCAGCCCCGCCTCAGCCCCGCCTCAGCCCCGCCTCAGCCCCGCCTCAGCCCCGCCTCAGCCCCGCCTCAGCCCCGCCTCAAGTTTCCACATGAATAGTTTGTCCTCCCATGATAGAAGTGTTGGCTTAGCTGTATTGATTTAATGTGACTATTGAGAAAATCTTAGGAAAGCAATATTGCTTCCGTTTGTTACTTCGGAATACTTCGGAATTGAAAGAGAATCATGACTAACGTCCAATTTAACCTTTTCTCAGAATTTAATTTGTTTGTACCAGTTAGTTCGCATGAATGTCTGGCTTTCAGCACCTACATTTCTGTATATCCTCTTATGTTTGTCTTTTATAACTAATTTATCAGATCGAAAATCTTAACACACAGTACGTATAGTAGTGTGTCTATTTTCCTTAAGGCACTAATGTCTAATGTACTATAAGTCTGTTTACCTTCCGTGCCTTAGTTAACAGCGTATGAATTTATTTGCCTAAATTTGTTTAACTCTCCAATAGCCTTGCTTCGGCCTGCTGTATCTCTCATCTACAACTTCCCACACAACTCTAAGGCCGCTTTCGTCTCAGCTGCGCGCCTGGAGAACAAACTTCTTGTTCTCCAGGCGAACAAGTTGTGCGAGTGGTTAGCACTTGGAGAGCTTGTATTCAGGAGAGCCTGGTTTGATTTTCGAGTCGGTTTCCCTTAGTAAAAAGTTTTGGGATAAAGCTCAATCTCATTATTTATTCGAATACGTAGGCTTCATTTTTTCACTCTATATTCATTTCGCGCTATCTTACGAAATATTCTATTACGTAAAATTTAATGAATTTCTTGAACAATTTCTCCCCTCCTTTAATTAATACCTACTTATCCAATAGATATCTCCTCACTGATGTTAGATACAACACATAATATATAACAATCATTAGACTAGATAAATATTGAAAATGAATATTTTCATATATCATTGATATATTTTAACCATCTTGGAATTTGTATTAGAAATTCGTCAGAAGGAGTTAAAGTAAGAAACACAGGAAAACGGAAATAAGATATATTTCAGGTCAATCCCGTCTATCATTGCCATGACATGACATCATTGACGTGACGTTTATAAGAAATCATCTACACAAAATACCGCAAGTGACGTACTGCTAAATAGCGTATTAACCTCGAGCCCTGCATGAAACAGATTTAAGACGAAAAATACAAGTTTGCAAATTACGGGAAACAGGAGGCGCATGTGATAACCGTAACATGTGTAACGTTGAAACATATAAACACCTTTACATCCTAAATTTTCTTAGGATATTTTGTATACCTTTAAGAGTTTTCGTCTCCCCGAAGGAACAGGAGATATGTTTATTTTACGGTAATTCACAAACTAGCGCAGCATTTTGAACTTAATTATATTTGAAGGATATCTCCAGTATTTAGCAAGGATTTTCAAACAATCGATTAATCAATGATGTCTTATTATAAGTGGTGGTGCTCAGACCATCATGGCTGCTCTTCTACCTGACCACGTAAATACCGCTACGCTCATTTCACCATCTAGCAGGGAAAGAAGGTATCACTCGGGCGACAAAACAGGCAAATTGAATTTAGCCCCGACTTTAGGATCTTTTACCTGCAGGAAATCTACAACATGGGACAGTCGGCTTTACTTTTCTTCCAAAGGAAGGCATACGAAGGATTTTTTCACCCTTAAATGTCCTCTTCTGCAGCTGGATTTAACGTTATTATACGTTAATCATTACATCACCGAAGAAGCCGAACACAACCAAAGCTATCGTCAGTAACATTTGATGTTTAGTGCTAGCTAAATTCACTTTCAAAACCATGATTTTCAAAGCGCGTAATATTTCACGGCTTTAGGTATTAACTATAATACCAAAATTATTTTTTAAAATTTAATTTTATCCTTGATCGGAATATTGGTCTTCTAATGAACTTAATAAATACAAAGATTATACGTAATACATAATATTTCAAAGAATACTCCATGAAATAACCTTATATATCGTTTTAATCGTATTGAAAGTGACTGAATGACTTATTTTCTCTTACAGAAGCAAAAACTATTACGATAATGTCATTAATTTTGAGCGTTATTCAGATGAAAGTCGTTAAGAAGAATGCAACAATTCGTAAGAGTACCCTTATTTGTCTCAATTATTTTTTTTTAAATTTTAGTACATCATTGTATAATATAAAAAATAATTAAATATTTTCCCGAAAAATTCTGAAATGCATGCGGTGACACTATTTAGGATGTTATGGAAAACAATATGAAGTCCGAATTTCATTAGTGCAACATTTTAATGTGAAACTTTGAACAATCTACAGCTTCGTACAGCGCGCCCAAACTGGCACGCTAGGCAGGTAAGGGATACAGCAATTCAACTACCATTCCATTCTTGTTTTCTTGAGTCATCGCGGCCCTTTCCCTTACCACGCCGTCGTTTCGCCTCTCGGAGAAACTGCTGTGAACTTTGAGCGCACAAACACACACACACACAGGCGAGATGTTGATTCTTCGCGCCTTGGACCAAAGCGAGAGCTTCCGGCATCGCTCCCTCCGCCTTCACGCGTCGCCGCCTCGGGATCTCTCTCCTCGTCAAAGCGCGTCTCCTCGCGCGGCGCGGCCCCGAACACGTGAGCCACGTCTCCAGGTTCGCTCCGACAGTCGTCTTTGCAATACCCCTGCTGCCTCCACGGGCTGACGTGAGAAGCTTTCCCCTTCAGGCGAGTTTTCCTTTGCTTGATGGAGTGAGGCGCCTCCACGCATGGTAAATTAAGCTTCTTAAACTGCTTCACTGCTACGAAATGTTTCGTTTTAGGTTAATGATGGGGTGTAAGCTTCACTCTAAATTAATGCTATTGAACAAATTTTCCCACATTATTTGGAAAAGACAGTTCAGCTATCACGCGCATCTTCAGATATTATCGTGAAATTGGTTAAACATCTGAATTTCGTAAAGCTCTTTTCCAAACTAGGTTTCAGTGTAATAAGTTAATGCAAGTAGATTTGGGAAATGCTTTAATAATAGTTGAAGTACTAGTAATTGTACTAAGAGTTAATTTTGTGGCACATCAATGGTTTCAATATATACATGTAAACTCATGTCACAAGCAGTAAAGGTGTTTCAGAGTAAATGTTACAAACTTCTACGGCATTTTGAAGGCATAGAAAATGTTGCACATGTAGCAATTTCCCCACTTCTTACATGACAGTGCCTCTCTAACGCCTGAAATCATCCAACTCCTTGCCCAAAAATACCTTGCTACTGTTGCCTAAAAACCAGGCGACTCCGTAACTGAAAGGCCTGCCTGACGGTGCCTGAAAATCAGCCAACTCCTTCGCACGTGTCATATGTGTAACTCCGTTTTGAACTGAAAATGCCCACTAAAATTTGGAATTGGAAAAATTTAATTGGAAAAAGAAATAAATTTTCATCCATCTAATTGTTGTAGAAGTTTCAGACATTTATTTTGAGATATCCTATAAAAGGAATGGGTTGTGACCATTATTACTTTGTCTGTTTTGATGATATCTTAAACACGCTTCAATATGTTGATCTAGGTTCCAATGAAATGAAGAGTGATTGAATTGGTAACTTATTTTCTGTAATGAAGTTGCTTAAAAAACAATGCACAAAATATTCACATTTTATCTAACTCCGAAAATTAATTTTGAAATGAAATTCCATACATTTTTGTAGTTAAATTCTTAAAAGTATATATATTTTTAATACGTTTACACAAACTGTACTCAACGATTTAAAGAATGAATGATTTTATTGGATTGCAGCAATTCTCGTTTTATAATGCTACAAATATTGCAAATTCCATCAAGTAGCATAAACAAAAAATTATATTGGATGTTATTCAACTGAGGCTGCCAGGAAAAAATATCACTAACTGCAGAATAATCTTCGATTTTCATCATCATTAGCAATTATAACCTTAGCAAACGACGGTAGAAATAATTTTTCAGTAGTTAATTGATTTCGACATTCAAGCAAAAAATCACTTCAAATTTAATAATTCTAAATTAATTGGTTGAGATAATTGAAAATTGACAGCGTGTACATGTTTATTAAATTTTTAAAGTAATTAAATTTTTCATTAAATGGAAAGCTGGCCACAAATTGCTGTTTTTGTGAACTGTAAAGTTTGAGGAAGAGTGACACAAAGATAAGCAAGACGTATAGGTATAACCGGACAAGATCTAAGCAATAATTATATTAATAACTACTTAACTACTTAGTAGTACCGGAAGACGCCGCGTCCTAGGCACAGGTTTTGGTATTTCGGCAAATGGGCATTTCGCCCTCTGGAAGGCCGCAGAGCGGCAGCCGAAACATTGTCACTGTGCTTAGGGAGCGGCATCTCCCTCACAGTCAAGTAGTTACTGATTCCGACCGCGGAAACCTACACTCTTAATAATTATATCGTCAAGAAGTTCAATATTGTTAGTAATTTCATAAAAATACGCGAAGATAACTATTACATTAATATTTATTCCTTACTATTGTGTCTGAAGTCCTCACAGGAGTTACTGATTAGAGTCATGTGCCGAGATAGAACAAATACTATTTTAGTGAAACAATCCGATTCGAAGATGAAATATTTTAATCTCAGATTATTTATGTCATGTATTTATGTCTGTTGTTAAATAAAATGTTTTCAATAGGTGTGATTACTGGTTGATTTTGTCTTGAACTTGTCAACTGTTCACGTTATTTGCTAATAACAAATTTAATATAACGTATGAATATGGTAAATATATATATATATATATATATATATATATATATATATATATATATATATATATATTACTCAAAATAAAATGTTTAGAACAATCCGCGTTACATTATAATGTATAAGAGCGATTTTCATTTCGCAGGAGGTAACTGTGCGACAAATAGTAATACCCGTTGCGAAGACATTACAAAATTACTTTCCCGTGCCTGGACACTCGCGATGAATAAGTGACAAATCAATTCTTGAACCTTTGAAGTGTAAGGAAAGATTCAAATCATTAGAAAGGTTTATTTAAGTTTCCTTCATATTTCGCTTTTATAAAACATTTATTTTGAGAATAACTACTTTCATTTTTAGGATTTCTAATAATTATCAAATAGCTGTACAGACGTGTTGGTATTTACTTTATATTTCCAAAATATCTTTTTTTGTTCAACGCATTCTGTGCATAAAAATATATAAATAAAATTGCTGGACCCTTTCAAACATCCTACTTGTTGTCAATCATCGTTTTAAAAGTGAAAATAATTTCATAATGGATCTCATAAACGGTCAGGCATTGAAACGCGCGTTACATCATATAGAAATGAAAATGTGCGTATGTTTTGAAGTTTTTCTCCTTGTTTTTAAAAACAGAAAGAAAAACTTATTGTTGGTTCCGCGCGAATGAATTGCTCAGAATATCAAATAATCAATATTACATTGGTTTCGAGAGTTTGCAAAGCTTCTGACCACCTGTGGAATGACGATCTCATATTTAGAAGAGTAAAAACTTTTAAATATTAATAGTTCTAATTTAGTAGTTTAAATAAAAAAGTTCTAATTCTGCAAATATTCTAATAAACTTAACTCGAGATTTTCGTGGCCCATTAATAGAAGCATTGACAAGCCTGCAACGCCACGTTTTTTACTCCCGCAGAGTGGCTTTTTGCTCGAGTATTACAATGTCACGTGCGTTGACTGTGCGACTACAGGAATCCCTACAGCATGATCTACAAAATTCTACATTTTACTTTCTCTCTTACATTTTACGTAGTATAAAATTATTTATTGTTATTTTGCAGTGAAAAGGCCATTTTCGTCAGAAAACTTGTATTTTGAAACAGTGATGCCGAAAAGGGGATCATCATTCTTCTCATGTGTATAAAGAATTTCCTACCGAAAAATTGATTTAGGCAAAATGTCGGTCCGTCTCGAAGGCGAGATGCAGGGCCGACCTACACGTCGGCTTACGATGTTTTACTCAGCCAGGTATTTCCTCCAAGGGAACACCGTCTCAGTCGGGGCAACCTCTAAGCCTTCGACTGATCTCCTGACATGTGTGCTAGTGGAATGCATGTATATGTGTGTGTGCAAGGGGCAAGGAAAGAACATGGAAGAGAAATGAAAGATCGCTCGCGGTGTGTGACCTGTTTGTTCGGGTACTACTCCGAAATTAGAATGAAAATGATCGGAGAAACCACGGAAAACTACCGATCAGAGCAGCCGGCCACTAGAATTCTCCTTCAGACAGCGACTGAATTCGATCTAGCTGACAAGCTAGTGTCGAAAAGCTTGCCACCGTCGGGACTTGAACCCTGAGACCTCCCGGTCAGAGGTACAGCAGTTACATCACTTGATGCACTGAGCCAACTAAACCGGTCCTATTCTTAATGTTACTACGAAATCATGCACCGTTTAACGGTCGTGGTCCTTGTGTGAACCCTTATAGTGAATGATGTATTTCGGGCACTTACTAGGTGATTAGTCTTGAAAGGGTAGTGTTTATTATATTCCGAGACTGTGTTCCTCCAGCGCTAGAACAGAAGATACTGTGCTGACGTACACTTCGTATTGCGGATATTTCTCCTTCAGGTATAATACTAATACTAATACTAATACTAATAATAATAATAATAACAATACCAATAACAACAATAACAACAATAACAATAATAATAAGAATAATAATACTTAAAGATAATTTATTTATATAATTTACAAAATTATGTGAAGTATCTCCCGCGTTGGGCTTCGCCCTAGGCGGCACAAGCTCTATTGCCCTGACTGATCTCACTGACTGATCTCCCTCACTGATCCCTCACTGATCTCCCTCACTGATCTCCCTCACTGATCTCCCTCACTGATCTCCCTCACTGATCTCCCTCACTGATCTCCCTCACTGATCTCCCTCACTGATCTCCCTCACTGATCTCCCTCACTGATCTCCCTCACTGATCTCCCTCACTGATCTCCCTCACTGATCTCCCTCACTGATCACTGATCCCTCACTGATCACCCTCACTGACCCTCACTGACTCTCTCACTGATCTCTCTCACTGACCCTCACTGATCTCTCTCACTGATCTCCCTCACTGATCTCCCTCACTGATCTCCCTCACTGATCTCTCTCACTGATCTCCTCACTGATCTCTCTCACTGATCTCCCTCACTGATCTCCCTCACTGATCTCTCTCACTGATCTCTCTCACTGATCTCCCTCACTGATCTCTCTCACTGATCTCTCTCACTGATCTCTCTCACTGATCTCCCTCACTGATCTCCCTCACTGATCTCTCTCACTGATCTCTCTCACTGATCTCTCTCACTGATCTCTCTCACTGATCTCTCTCACTGATCCCTCGCTGATCTCCCTCACTGAGCTTTTCCCGACTGTAGCGATGCCCCGCTGGAGGGGGAAAACAGCAAGCTGACATGTAGGTCGGCGCTGGATCTCGCCATCCAGCGCGGCAAGATTACCGCCATATCCCGACATAAAAACATGCCCTACATTTACGGGGCTAATGACCCTATATGTTGACGCGCTGAATCACTAATCCATCAATCATTCAATCGAGTTCGTTCAGGTCAGTCGAGGAATAGCAGTTTTGAAGCAAAGCATCTAAAGTGATTAGGAGCTAGCGCTGACCACAGACGGATAGTTTTAACGTCAAACGATATTTCGCTAAGACAAGTCTACAATACTTAGATTCTGACTATACAACGTGATAAATGTAATTTACTGTAATGTACTATATGTATTTCATGTAATGTACTATAAGTAGTATCGTGTAATTTACTACTTATAGAATCCAGATTTATCCACTTTTTCTTTACCGGTGCCCGGAATGAGAGTTTGTTAGTTTTTTTCGCAGAGAGGAGTTTTCCTCTGTACGATTACGTACTTTATCTTCTTTTGAAGTAAGGCTAGAAAGTAAACCTGTGTAAATAATTTTGTAACAGACGGTTAGCTAGTCATTGCAACACACCATAACAATTTAAATATACGAAAACATTACAGAACTTAAGAGTTATCAGAAGTGAAACGTAGATATCAAAAAGGAAAGGTCTGACAGAGCCAACGAGGGTATCTTTTTAAAACATCCACAATTTTATTGGGTGTATATTGATGATTTCGCGGGAAACAGGAACCGCTGACCAACCGACAGCATTATGCGTCATACGTTGTGCAGATGGTCGGTTATTCGAACAGACAGGTGATAGTCAAATGACAAAATGGAATGTGGCAGGTCAAAGGATTGAAATGTGGCACATGCTGGTTTCACATACCACATATTTAATGTGTAATGAAACACGCTTCAACGGTGATGCTAGAAATTCCATTTATGTGACTTCTAACTCCCAAAAGGAATTGATTCTTTCTACAACAGAAAATATGTTAAATTCCTAAAGCAGATTTATTTGAATTTATTAGAATAACATTTTCTTATAAAAGGCGTCTAAAAGACGTATGTACACGAAAATACGAACGTAGTGTCATGTTTTAAATCATGCAAATGGTGTTCTGATCACCTCAATTAAATACAAGGTATACTGATGCTTCAGTACAATGGAGCCTTTTAATAAATATTTACCTTACATCAATAACTAATACTCACTGCCATGAGAACGATAGAATGTTTACTAGTTACAGATATTCCAGAAATCAAGAAGGACGTATTTTCCTGAGCTGAGCAAGACGAACTCATAAGTTTGTAACAACGAAGTTATTGTATATTCTTAATATTGTTGCTAATGTTCAAAGATTAAAAAAATCAATATAACATAGACGTTCTTGAGTTGTTTTTTAATTAAAACAAGACGAAAGCATTTCAATTGGTGACGTTCAAGATTAACCTCAAACACATTAACTATATAACTAGATAAGTAACAAAACCGGGAGCGGTAGCTCAGTGCATGAACTGATGTCACTGCAGTGCCTCTGACCGGGAGGTCCTAGGTTCGAGTCCTGACGGCGGCAGGATTTTCGACTAGGACACTAGTTTTTCAGCTTGGTCGAATTCAGCCGCTGTCTGGAGGAGAATACTAGCGGCCGATTGCTCTGATCGGTAGTTTTCCGTAGTTTCTTCGATTAACACCAGGCGAATGTCGGAGCAGTACCCTAACAAACAGGCCACGGACCTTCCCACTTATAAACTTCCACCTTCCTTCCTCTTCCTTGTCCTATCCGCTTTCTTTACATACACACACACACACACACACACACACACACACACTTACACTAACATGCATTACACTACCACATATTCCGGGAGACAGGCCGGGAACTTCCAGCTTGTCCCGGCTGGGGCGGTGCCCCGCTGATGGGAGTGTCCTGGATAGGGGAAAACCCCAACAACCGACGGTAGGTCGGCGCCGGATCTCGGCATCCAGCGGGGGAAGATCACTGCCATCTCCCGAAAAAATAATGCAGTACACTTACAGGACTAATGACCAAAGCAGTTGATGCGCCCGGAAATACTAAAGGCAATCAATCAATCAACAAATGCGCGCATCTCTCTTCCTCCATTTTGAAGAACAAGACCCGGTTTATGGGCGCAAGCGTAGACGCAATTTAGCTTCTCTGCGATGCAATGATACTAACAAATTGCATTATGTAATTATTAATAGTAAATTTTATTACGTAACAAGGTGTTCATAGAGTCCAGAATAGAGTCATTGTATTATATGCAGCAAAAATAAATTAATTTTTCAATGCAAACCTCTTAAAATCGTCGTCTTTCGATCATTTCTCTTTCCAATATTCCTCTATGGACCTGAGTCAGGGGGTGCTCCTCAATTCTGGCATCAACAATCTCCAGGTTATCCAAATGTAATGCCTACGTCAGACATTGGTAATTTCCACTCGCGACCGTATTCGAAACGGTCACTCGTGCAATGTGCGACCACCAGGCACCCATTGGAGAACGTATTCAAAAACGACGATTGCAATGGTGCAGTTATGTCTGTCGAATGAGCGCCACCCGACAATCACACCAACTCCTCTGGCGACAACGACTGACCCAATGAATGGTCTCATAGAAAACCTGGCTCTAGAACATCGAGGAAAATCTAAAATGCCGCAGACTCAACATCAGTAATGTTAGTGACCAAGCCATAAACCGCCAGAATTGGAAATATGTCCTATCCAACGTTCCAAGACCAGCGGCATCAACAGAAGTGTCCTGGTTATGGTTCAGCCCCCTCCACCACCCGCCAGCTAGGAACCAGAAGAACCAAGAAGAAGAAGAAGAAGAAGAAGAAGAAGAAGAAGAAGAAGAAGAAGAAGAAGAAGAAATTTACTCTGAACATGAATTGAAAGTACACAGACAATTTACAACATCAATCCATGACATAAGTCTGTATCTAATGCATTTAATGTAAAATTAAATTTTTCACTTCCGTTCAAAACTTCTTGCACGGTACACTTTACAATGACGTGCTTTACTTGCTTGTAGCGTTAACTGTCTCAATATAGCAATATCAAGGTCAAAGTTTTGGAGGTATAAGTTTCAAAGTGTTTCTTAGATGTTCTTGAAGCAAGCAGTTAAGAGGAGACCTAAAAACAGGAAACCTAGCAACCTGAAAGGTCCAAGTTTGAGAACTGCTTTGGAAGTTCTCACTGGAAAAGAAAATGTTTCTCGAAAAGAAACAAGCGAATGTTTTCTCGGCAGACGGGTGATGTTGTATTAAGGAAAAACGTCTATTGAAAAGCATAGTATATACAAACCCGTGGTGTTGCGCTCCAAGTTACGTAACATGATATTGAAAGCACGATCGAAGTAAAATATTAGGATACAATTGTTATTGTATTCTTTACAATTGTTTACTTATATACTTATAAATGTTTTTATTATTCATTACCATTAACATCCATGTGGACAAGGTCCTCCTTGCTAGACATGGTGGCTTACATTGAAAAAACCTTCTCAAGCAGCCCCTTCGGGAAGAGTATTTCTTAATTGCTAACACTAGTCCATTGATTCTTAACAACATTTGTTATCTAAAACCATTAATTAGTTTTTGAGTTTGTATTTTCACCACTTGCGCACTTAACACATTATTTATTGGTTCGTTAATAATTCGCACCAAGATTTTCATTCTGCTTGATGTATTGCCACTCTCGTTCATTGTACGTATATCTTTTTAAAGTCGTTTTCCCATCTTCCTCTGTGTCCTACATTTCAGCTGCCTTCACCCTTTACATAAAAGTTGATTTTGAAACTTTATAATAAAGACTTCATATCCGACCTGGTTAGTCGAGGACGCTAAGGCTAAAGAGCCATAGCTGCCTCGTGTCTGAAGGGCTGCGGGTTCGAATCCCGCCCGAGGCATGGATGTTTGTGTGTGTCCGTACATCGTTACCCTAACGTTACTTTCAGTGGTCGCGATTTGACCTTAGTAGTTGAAAAGTGACCTTAAATAACTAAAGTGAAAAAAGTCTTCACGGATTTAAAGTCGTTTTCCCATCTTCCTCTGTGTCCTACATTTCAGCTGCCTTCACCCTTTACATAAAAGTTGATTTTGAAACTTTATAATAAAGACTTCATATCCGACCTGGTTAGTCGAGGACGCTAAGGCTAAAGAGCCATAGCTGCCTCGTGTCTGAAGGGCTGCGGGTTCGAATCCCGCCCGAGGCATGGATGTTTGTGTGTGTCCGTACATCGTTACCCTAACGTTACTTTCAGTGGTCGCGATTTGACCTTAGTAGTTGAAAAGTGACCTTAAATAACTAAAGTGAAAAAAGTCTTCACGGATTAATTGCTTTCCCAAGCGCTTTTTGCTGATGCTTGAACCGCCATTTATTTCCGTTCTAATTCTATTCTCGTTTCCCGCGAATGCTAGTAAGAGCTTCGGCCCACTCGGTCGCCTCAAAGAATTTCGAGAGCCGTGCCCTGAGGAAGCCTTGCTTTCTTTCGTCGGCGCGCCCCGAGCGAGACAGGCGGTGAAAAGGGGGCGGGGCCGGGTGCGGGGGCGGAGGCGACGGTGTTTTGCCCGCGGAGACACTGGACGAGCGCCAGCGCTACATCGATTGCGAGGGGGCGCCGCCGTCTCCGAGGGCACCGCCCGCCTTGGCGGGGGCGGGGGCGAGGGTGGGGGCGAGGATGGGGGAGGGGGAAGGAAGGGGCCAGGCGCTATCGCACAATGTGGCCGGCGAACACGATTTCCGAGCTGGCTATTCAGCTTATCGACGCTGTACACTTCGACTGCTATAGCTTTGCGGTTGATCGATTGAGGTAAATGCTTTCGATGGTTCGACCAGATTCTCTCGAAGATTTGTGCTTTCAGATAACAGTCCCTGAGCAATATATCAAACAAAAAGGCCTTTCGTGACGTGCATTGGAAGCTGTACGAATGTATCCAAAATTTCTTTTGATAGTAGAGAAATGATTTTGCCGATGGATATATACCAACCATCAAACACTAATTATTTACTTTTTGCATGTGAAATAAAACATTAAGAAAGATTCAATCTTTAGATAGAATTTGCAGTTATTTACTTTTTTTCTTTAAAATCTTTTGAATTATATTTTACCACTAATAATTCGTATAGATCTACACATTTTATCATAAATTGATCATGAGAAGTAATATCAATCAACTGTTATTACTTGAAGTATTTTTTTATATTTAATAAAATGTCATGTTTTTAATATTACCGGCAATAGGTGTTCTTTCACATAAACTTAGAAAAATTGAATTTTTCTCAAAGAACTAATTTTTGTAGGAAAAAGTGTGGTATTGTTCAATTTTTTATACTTGTGAAAATACACTAAGCAAGTGAATGTCGTATTAGGCGTGAAATAAATTATTACAGAATCGCACACATTTACAATATTCAACACTAAAAAGCCCAGATATATATTTAAAAACAAAATTGTTTCTCAGTCCTTGATAACGATGTAGTGGGAGTAACAGACAAGTGGAGTTAGCACGTTAAATGTAATGGTAATAAAGATTTTACAATCCATCGATTTTGGGGACTCAAGAAGGACTGAAGTCAATATTATTCTCACAAATATTTGCATCTACCAGGTATGAGATTTAGAAATACGACATTTGTTTTATCTGCTCATTACTAAGCAATGGTGTAATGCCCCCTTCGCGAAAATATTCTACCAGAAAAACCTTAATTGATTAAACCCTACGGTTCTCACGAACTTAAAGCATACATAGTTAGGGCATTGACTTTGAAAATAAGATATATGTTAATTTATTCATTATTCATTATTCTTCGATCGCCTGAGGTCTTCGATGAGGAACACGAAATGAACATTGAAAGCATCTCGCTTGGAATCTTGGAAACGATGTGTTGACACCACCGATGGTGGAGAGGGGGGGAGACAACATTGGGGGGAACAGGGCAGGGAGAAGCGAGTCCGGGTGGGATAGCGGGGAGTAGAGTGGGGAGGGCGGCGTGGGGAAGGGAAGACAATGGAGCTGGGAAGAGGGGCGATGAGGGTGGGTAGGAACGGTCCATAGCCTAGGCTATGGAAGCTAAGAGGTGCCGTTATTATGGAGAGCAAGTGGGATTGTGGTGGGGGATGACGGGGTTGGGTGGGGGACGGGTGGGGGATCGATGGAGGATGGGCGGGGGATGGGTGGGGGATGGGTGGGTGATGAGTGGGGATGGGTGGGGATAGGTAGGAAGTGAGTGGGGGTTGGTTGGGGGATGGGTGGAGGACGGGTGTTTGATGGGTGAGGGGCAGGTGGGGGATGGTAGGTGAATGGATGGGGGATGGCTGGGGGCGGGTGGCGGATAGCAGGGGGAGGGGTGGGGAATGACTAGGGGACGGATTGGAAATGGCTGGAGGGTGGGCGGGGGGAGTCGAGTGGGAAAAGGCAGGAATCGAATCAAAAGACGAGTCGAGTGGAAGGGGTGAAAACGGTGGAGCGG
Organism: Teleogryllus occipitalis; assembly: GCA_011170035.1. Classification (NCBI taxonomy): domain Eukaryota; kingdom Metazoa; phylum Arthropoda; class Insecta; order Orthoptera; family Gryllidae; genus Teleogryllus; species Teleogryllus occipitalis. Next base: position 514,551 of record BLKR01000453.1, read on the forward strand.
GAGAACCGGCAAGGTGGAGTGGGGACGTGACAGGGTGGAGTGGGGCAGGACGGAGAGGGGCAAGGTAAAGTGATGAAAAGAGAGAGAGAGAGAGAGAGAGAGAGAGAGAGAGAGAGAGGGGAACGAGACGGTGGGACAGGGTCAGCAGCGGGACGCCACAACGCAGAGTGGTCCGCACGGGGCGGGGCGGGGCGGCGCTGGGCGGCGCCGGGCGGGGCCGGGCGGGGCGGGGCGCGGCGCAGGAAGCGGTGTTGAGTGGGAGCGCCCTTCCTCTTTAACTCGATTAGAGCCGCGCCATAACCGCCCACGCACACGACGCGCGCGCCGCCGCCTCCGCCGCCTACAGCCAGGGCGGCGCTGCGGTCAACGTGCGTGGCTGTTTCTCTCCCACAATGTGCTTCCATTGGTACTCTTCCCACCAAGGCCTACCTCGCCACAGCCAGCGGCCCGTACACTCTCCTCTCATACTTTCCAGGCTTCCCCTCACCGTCCCCTTCCCGAAATCAGTGATGGTCGAAATGTCATTGCTATGGAATTTTAAATATATATTCACATTTTCTTATTTTCTGTATTCCCCATAGCATTATCGAAGGTGCTGTGTGTGCTTTGGAATTTACCTGAGAATTCCCTAAGCAGTAGTAATACCACATGATTCCTATTGCCGCTACTGAATTTATTTATTGAGGTTGTTCCACTAATAAAGTGTCAAAAATTAAACATTTTTATATATCTATAATATGTATGTATATGACTGTATATACAAATAAAATAATGACATTATTTACATTTAGAACAACATTAAATACTATCCAACTACACATGGCTAACAATAAGACAAAACGACAGAAAAATTATTTGAAGACAATTATTAAAGACACTTTTATACTTCAAGTTTAAATGAAACTTTTCCAACAGACGTTTTGGATATAAACTGATATTTATTTAGTTATCAAGGTTACAGCAGTAACCTTTCTTTTATTTGGCATATTCTGAAGAAGTTTTCCACTCACCGTTTTCGCGTACGCAATTTGAAACTTGGGTTAGTTTATATAACTCCATGCTGAATTTTTAAATTTTTTTTTTCATTAATTTTGATTCCTCACCATCTTGAAATTGTCCTTTAGAACAGTCACTAATAATAGAGTCAACAGCAACCTGAGAGTATATTCAATCTGCAGAATTGTATGTCTTTGTAATAAAAATGATGTATAAATTTAATTAATATCGGCAATAACTATCATTGGGATTGAAATGAATATACCTCGGAATATATCCCTGAAATTGGGATAATGAAATAATTATGCTTTTGCATTCATATCGTATCTTTATCGGTTTGTATGGTCCAAATTATGCGACACTATTGGCTGAAACTTCATCACTAGTATAGCATAATTATCATTTGTAATAGATTCCTACTGATGAATTCATATCGATATTTCAACAAAGCATTTCCGTTCAATATGAGTGTATAATACTATATATCCCTTAAAAAGTATCCGCCCTTGTTTAACAATGGGAAAATATTTTTATAAAAGATTCTTTGTTCACTTTATGAATTCTAAAAAATACACCTCTTTTGTTTACATTTATTGAAAAAGTGAAAGCGATTGTTGATGTGGTTATGACATTTGATAACAAGTGAATGAAATGTAGGTTGTGTGATAAAGTTGATGGATTTCTGATTTGCTGCAATAATATATTTTATTTCGATGTAATTATTGAAAATAAGTTATGATACTGATAATATATTAAGTGTTTCATGTTCGTTTTTATTTTTCAATCTTTATCATTAAGCACCTTTGAAATGTCAATCGCTGTCAAATTTGCAAGCACTGATATTATGATCGGTTTTATCATTCTTTCCACATATTATTTTGGGTACAGGTAGAAAGCTTGATTAAAAATGACGAGCACTGTTCGTGGCATCCATTTCATTGGTGACAAATCCAGCCTCTGTATCTCCGCTTATATGATTAAATATATCGGTGATATGGATGGACGTTCATTTATTTTGTGAAAGAGAAACGCGAGTTATGAAACTCCAAAACCCGCTTTGCTGGTTGCATGATTCGTCCAAATGAAAAAGAGCAATCGGGAAGTCTAAATTGAAGATTCGTAATGAAATCAGTTGTGACGCTGTTAGAATATGTTAGCTTTATGGAAATGTTTTTCAATAAATCTTCTCAAAGGAAGTGTTACCAATTCAGTTACAACGTTCACGTTTTTAGAAAGGCAGAAAGAGCAAATACCTATCCGAAGCACGTCCCGGCTATTAATCTCTTACAAAATACTTTTATAAAAATTCCAGTAATTATTTAAGTTACTGACTTTGATGATAATTATGAATATCGACCAATACGTAAGAAATGTGAAGCAATATAAACATGATACGGAGATGATAATTACTGACACCTGAAATAATAAAATGATATTCTCTACGAATACGCGAAATAAATTCTTTGTGCAGAAGATAAAAAAGTGGGTAGTGACATAATACTTATGCTATTAAATGTGGTCAGAAATAATTTCAGTTGCTTTTATGGACGTTTGAGTAGTACTCAAGATATCACTAAAAGCGTTACAGTAAATAAACATTTTAAATGTCATCTGAAATTTTATTCCAAGTGTTAATTGAGAAGTGAGTCAAATGACGGCCTGATCTTACTCTAGAAGTATTGCAGACGCGAACTTATTTAATTTTGTACCGTTAATGTTTTTAGCTGGTCGTGTCTGTGAATCTACCTACATAATTTATAAAATCAATAACTAAAATAAAATAGAAAGTTATCAGCGCATTTTGATATGAACAAGAGAAAACTTACTACGAAGTTGTCAAATATTTATGTTGCTTTCTTATATATTTTGTGACGTAATCTGTTCCGTTCCTGTAGCGAACGAGAGCGACGGTTATTGTTAAAAGTCAGAGTGTTGCTCTGTATTGCGTGATGTCATCTTATAAACATAAGAGAGAAGTTTTCTGCATTCGTTGTTGATAGAGCTTCACATTACGTGATTAACGATCACTGTTTGTTGAGGATAATACTGTAATATTATGTAAGGTATTGCGTTGAAATACGTAGGAGACCATAGCTCAACTTTGAAAACGCTGGGAAAAATGGTGCACTCTTTGCAATCTTTGTTGACTGGAGTCTAGCTTTACGAATGTGGCCTTTGTCATGAAGTTACAGAAATTTGAAAGTCAGTGAGAAGTATGAAACCAAGACATAAGGCATTCGTTTTCAGTAAAATTCCGTCGCAGATATCGATTACAGTCCAAAACATTCTTAGCGTTTATTTCTGAATAATAATAATAATAATAATAATAATAATAATAATAATAAAACAAGGCGTAGGGATGTAGCGACCCCATCGCCCTGCACTTCCCTACCAGAGGGTGGGGAATGCAGCAATCAGCCTGGTTTCTCCTACCTATAAAGGAGCAGTTGACCGCTGTCCTCGCCTTTCAATGTATCCATCCTTCAATGCCATCCTTCCCTACCCGCGGGACTAACGGGTGGATCGAGTAACTCTGAGGTTCCGTGTCCTTATGATTTCCTCCCCATCCCCTTCCCACACTAGGGTTATTGGATCCCTACCGAACTCTACCGAACTCAACCTGCGCAGCGCCCGTAACGCGACCAGGGGATGTATTCTACTACTGACAAGCCTCAAGGAAAGAAGCCGGACCGATTTGAAGCCGAGAGGAAAGAGAAACATTGGAAGGCCAAGAATGAGATGGAAAGAGGCTGGAACAGGCAATATGTCTAATCCGTAAAGGGAGATGATGATGACAATGATGATAATGACAATAATAATAATAATAATAATAATAATAATAATAATAATAATAATAATAATGGCAATAACAATATGTGCATGTTCTATTATCACATACAATCAAAAATAATCTGGTGAAAAATTGCACCGCTGTAATTTCAATTCGCTGTTGTGTTGCGATACGTGAAGTAACACGAAAATCCAGTACACTTACTTTTTAGACTCTTTGAGGCATTCCATACCGAAACTTCTCGCAGCCATTTCCTGAAAACACACGATCATGTACGCAAATAATCTTGTTAATATTGCTCGCTCTCAAGAAATTCAGTGGCGATGGCGTTACAAGAGTTTCCCTGTAAGCGTGATTCTATCGAGCGCGTGGAGCTCTCCAACCCGCTTTCCTCCTCCGTTCGCGATGCACAGATCGCCCTTTGATGGCGTTAGGTGCCGACGGAGCGCTTCATCACATCACTTCGCCGCCCCGCCCCGCCCCCTTTCCTCCCCTCTTTCCCGCGCCCCGCCCCTCCTCGCATCCCCGCCCCACGGCACCACGCCCAACAACGCCCCGCCCTGCTCCGCCCTGCTCCGCCCCGCCCCGCCCCTCCCCGCCCCGCCTCGCCCCATCCCGCCTCGCCACATCCCGCCTCGCCACATCCCGCCTGCCCTGCCACTCCCTGCCCTCCCACCCCGCGCCACCACGCCCACCAACGCCCCGCGGAGGCGTTGATCTTGAGCTGCGAAGATCGCATGCATCGTTACCTCCTCTCTAGGCTGCTCGGCGCAGTCAACTGGGCGCCGCGCCGCAGGGGGCGTTCTAGCTGGAAGGGAATTCTTTCCACGTCGCAGGCGGCGACGATCTGAGCAAGGGGTTTAGATAGGAAGACGGAAGAAGATGCAATTGCAAATACATTACACTCAATTAATTGATTGATTAG
>BLKR01000454.1:0-58482 GCA_011170035.1 Teleogryllus occipitalis
TTGATTATCTTAACTGCTTAACAACACAAAAGTGGCAAACACTTGGCCGCTACCCTCGTGCCTAGTTACCGGCACGTCCGCTGCAGCTCCGTGAATTAAAGTCTGTCCGCACTTGTGCGGCAATCGGGCTGAGCGTCGCTTAGTGCGCAAATTTTACTCATCTTATGCTTCTGCGGCGTGGTGTCAGCGGCGGCGGGGATGGTGCCCCGGAGCTGGCGTCGGGCGGCTTGGTGCTTTCACGGGCGGGATCTCCACAACAGCGCGCTCCCTCTGGACCCACTGCTGCTCGTTGTCGAATACATTTCTCGACACGCGTCCCCCCCGGTCACAACAGCTCGTGATCAATTAGACAGGAAACTCCTTCCAGCATCGAAATTTTAAGTTCTCGTAACATGAGACGTTATGCGGAGCCGAATTCTAGGCTGACGCATTAAGTTCCCGAACACGTCTTGAGTGACATGGTGAACTCGTCGGGCTTCAAAAACCAAGTGCACTAGTCGAGTGACAACTGTCAAGTCGGAGAGGTCGAGTGCCAACTGCCAGGTGACTTGCACGAGTACCAAAAATCAAGTTAATTCGTCGGCTGCCAAAAATCAAGTCAGTTGCTCGAGAGTCAAGAATCAAGTCTCTCCTTGGGCCACACGCGCCCGCGGACGAAGGCACGCCTTCCCTCTCCCGGATCGGCGGGTCTCTTCCCCATTCGCTGGCCCTTTGCTTACGTGGCGACGCTTGAGCCAATTGCCCGCGAGTTTGATATTACAATAAGTAGTTTTTTTGAAGATATGCTGCGCCCTCCGCGGATAGACACTTGCGCATGACTAACAAGGTGGTTCTTTCATCGCGGTACGCCCTGTCAGTTATTTGGATTTCCCTGCCTTCGCGTCCCGGTCACATCGTTTTACCTTATTTTTTTTTTACGGGTGCTGGGCCCGTCCGTCCTTTTCACGGATGCACACTTGTGCGTAACTAATTTTGTAGCCTATTTAGCACCACGTACGCGGATTGAAATTTACTGGGTCTTCGGCATTCGCGGGTGCGGCACGCTCCTGGGCGTCTCAATAACAAAGCGCCCTGGCGGTTGTAAATGTGTCCGCGAGTTTGCCGGGTGAGGGAGCCGAAGGTTAGATGTAGCCGGTGTCACAACTGGCGTCAATAATTGCCGCGCAGCGTGAAGAGGCTATCGAGTACTCGAGCGGAGCTGGGGGAAGCTTTTGTTAGAGCCGGGCGGTCGCAGGCAAGGGACTCCCTTTAGAAAATTGAATTGAATTGAATTGAATGTGCCTTATTTTACGTGGCGAGACTCAGGCCATGAGGCCTGCTCTTCCGTCTGACCACGCAAATTTCGTTACACTCCTTTCAACAAAAAGAAGAAGGTATTACTTGGGCGACAGGAAACAGGCGATTTGAATTTAGCTCAGAGGCATCATTTAGGCTTGAGGATCTTTTACATGCAGTAAATGTACTAACATGGGACAGCCGCCTTTACTTCCCCTCGAAGGAAGGCGTACGAACTGATTTTTCGCCTTCAAAATCCACGGCTCGATCGGGTTCGAACCCGCAAACTTGGGTATAACAGCCCGATATGCTAACCGTTACACCATCGCCGCCGCCGCCGCCGCCGCGAAAACGAGTTATGCCGGGGTGGCGTGTGGTGACGTCGTCCCGAAGGCGGAAGGGCCTGGCCTCGTGATGGGGGCCGGCACGCGGTACGCGGGTCTCCCAATTGTGACCTATATTTTCTTTATTTATAATTTTTTTATATTTTTATATTTTCTCGGAGGACGTACCGTTACAATATATAACAATATTTTTATCTTACTTACCATAGGTCAGCCTGCAACGCCCCTTTCCAGAAAGAGGCACAAGTAGCATTCGCCCAGACATCTCGTAATCCGAATCAAAGTTAATAAGGTCATCCGTCCCGGAGAAAAGAATTGACATATTTGTTTTGTCGTCGAAGTTAAACCTGTAAAAGATATGTGGTTTTTCCTTGAGTCCATAAATCATATCGCTTATATATTTAGAAAAGGAAATATGGAGAAATTCCTGGATAGAAATGAGAAGTAAGTAGCATTTCATTAAACGTTATTGACACTTCTAAAAAGTTATTTTCTGGGAAATACTATAACATTTTTCACAAATGAGTTAATGTAAGGATTGTTAACTCAATGTTATTCAATAAATTACACATTAAAATTTAATCCAGCTTAGAATAACTGAATATTGTGATGTAATGGTCATTATTAATTACATTATCAACATAAATAGCAAGTGTGGAAATTGTTTAGAATGAAATCAAAGGACGAATCAAATCCGTTTTGTGAAAGTCAGCTTGGACCTTTATACCATAGACATACCTTGAACTATTATATCTTGGACCATTGGACCATGATTTTCCTTTCCTAACGAATACTTTTGTAGATATTTTTAGCCTATTAGTAAAAAGTTTTGAGTTTTCATGACTACATTATTTTGATGTTAATCAACGTAGTCAAAACTTCAGATTATCTTCAGTGCCTGATAATTAATTAATATTTGAAGCATGACAAATGGAATTGAAATTTAGGAGTGAGAATGCTCTATGAAAGACACGTGCAATATACTCTTAATGGGTATTTGGAAGACCCTGCAGCAGTGTCAAGAGGAAGTACATCACTTCCAGTAGAAACTTGAGGCACAGTGTTTGCCGCATCAATAAAGAAAATGGCACATTAGCAGTGTAGATTCTTTCATGTTTCCGGGTGCTGCAACTGTCATTCGTCTCGTGAGTGTAGTGCAAGTTTTTTTCATCGGGAGGTGGCGGTATTTTCTTTCACCGCTGGATGGCGAGATCCGGCGCCGACCTACCGTCGACTGGCGGAGTTTTCCCCTAACCATGACTCTCCCACCAACGGGGCACCGCCCCAGCCGGGACAAGCTCTAACCTCCCGACCGGTCTCCCGGAATGTGTGATAGTGTGGTGCATGTTAGTGTAAGTGTGTGTGTAAGAGGAGAGGATAGGACAAGAAAGAGGAAGGAAAGATCGCGTGCGGTCCGTGACCAGTTTGTTAGGGTACTGCTCTGGCATTCATCTGGGGTTGATCGGAGAAACAATGCACCAGTATTGCTCTGGAGTCTAAGCTATGCCGATTTATATCGTATGAAAATGTGCATTTCAAGTGTTTTAAATGAGTGCAGTTAAGTAGACAATGTCATGTAGAAGGTAATGTACATCTAAATTAAAATGTATGCAGATAAATTCAATGTTTTTGACTAATTTAAAATATTTCTTCATGCAATATCTTGTTCTCGGACACCTTCCACTTAGAACACATGACATTTTCCACTTAGAAAACTGATCAGGAAATTATTTACAAGTTTTTTCGGAACTGATCCAACGTTTGTGAATATGCTCACTCAACCTCTCCAGATAGTTTTTTTATTTTCTCGCCTTACGAATTCTTCCTAAAAAATGAAAGTTATGGAATGGTGCGTCTGAAAATGTCGAATTCTCACCAGAAAACTCTTATACCTGTTCTCTGGTAACGAAAAAGTTGGTAAATCCTGTTGCTAAATTTAGAAAAAAACATTCCTCTAACTCGTGGTGTACCCAAAATCCATTTTTTGTTGTTTTTTTATACCAAAAAGTTGATTGACGGCAAAACGTCTGTCTGTTCGTGTCTGTCCATCAATGGTCAACGCTAGCGCCTAAACCATTCAGCTGATTTTCCTCAAAATTGGTAAGCCCCAATCATTCTGGCTGATGTCGCGGCTCCTGGAATTTGAAAACGATATTTTCATTTTGGGGAGTACTTTACATGAAGCCCCACGGACATTTGCAAAATTTTCAATTTTTTTTCGTATTTTCAAACATTTTCAAAATGTTCAAAAATTGGCTCAAAACTTTTAAATTAAATTTTGTTGTGGAAAAGTGTAAAGAACGTTAAAGAGAATTATGCAGGTATCATTTTCGTTAATTTCACAGATTTTCGAAAATTTGAAAAAGCTATTTGAAAATTACAAAATTGATGAAAGAGATTTTTCCCTCATACAAAATCTTTTGTTCAAAATTACCTCTTTAAAAAAGGCCATGTACAATTTTTTTGAAAAACGAGAAGTTTTTGCGTAATTTGCGCTTGAAATTTACAGATATTTGTTTCTCAATAACCGATCCAAATTTTTTCTTTAAAGTTACTCCACATATGTAATAAGGGACGGTCAAAAATACGGTAATAAGGGACTGTTGAAAACACTTTTGATGGTTTATGTAGTAGTAAATTCCATGTTAGAAACAATGCGAGAAGTATGTACTTAGGCAGCAACACTAGTTTTCTTTTCATGCATGTAAGCATAGCGACATAGCTAAGCACGCATTACTATTTGGTAGAAGCTATCTAATGACTTTTTTAAAACTCTTGTGTGATTTTCCATTTTGAAACTTTGGATTATATTGGAATCCACGAATAAGTTTCTCGTTGTTGGCATTTTTAAGGAAGAGTATTTTTTCGAGTTTATGATGACACAAAGAGGAACCAATTTAAATGCTTAGTTTTTATAACAATGATGCAATTCCAATCAGATCCCAAAGTAAACCAATCAGATACCACAATAAATTATGCCGGATGCAGGAATTCCTTTTAGTACTTACTTGACATTGAAGAACGTTGTATTAGTAAGACCTGTTACAACAATATTTGAAAATTTTAAACTCAAGGAGACAGGTCCTCCGCTTTGGCCCACTTCAATCTCTGTCACTTCTAAGGGGTCAATAGATGGAATACCTAATTCCGGAATTCCTGTTGAAAATAAGGACAAATTTTCGGTTCAAAATGAGGAACAGATGTGAACATCTTAACTCTAGAAGCTAATTGTGAGAAAGAAAGGAGCGAGGAAAATATATAATGGGCAAAGATTAGACAGAATAGAGCAAAGAACTTTTTAAACTATCTTAGCAACCTAATGAGTTACGATGTTTTAAAAGATACACTATTTTTTTCTCTAAGAAAATAATCAAGCGGTTGTATTGTATATGATATTATCGCTTGAGAAGAAATTTGTTTCAACGGAAAAGCTAGGCTTTGATTTGTTTTCCTATTTGAAACATGTTTTTTGATTTTATTTTTTCTAATGTCCTGTGTTTCGATAAAGACAATGATTTGATAAAGTTAATAAAAAGTTCATTATTTTACTTTACTCAAAATGTAATTTTCAATACAATTGAACTGAAAATGAAAATTAGGCATCGTCCACTTTTACAGGGCAACTATCTGCTGTTTTGACGATCATGCAGTTAAAACTATTATTGTTGTTTATTCCTATTGATTGATATTTCTTGTTATTTTTTAAAGTTCCCATAACATTATTAAGTGATTCTCATGAAAAATGTATGATCTCTATCCAATATTTCCAGTCCTTCTACTACTATGACATGTAAATCTGTTGTGTTTTGGAAATAGCAATAATAATAATAATAATAATAATAATAATAATAATAATAATAATAATAATAATTATTATTATTATTATTATTATTATCCACGTATCTAATAAACATTCATGAGAAATTATGGTCTTTATGTCTCATTTATGGTATTTAGCAATACACAGTGATAAGAAAAAGGTGTGGAATTTTAAAAGAGGACCTGGCGATGAAAAGTGTAGCTTATGAACGAATAATATCAGACATTCATCAATGAAACTAGGTATGCTACGATGTCAGAAACATTTCGTACTATTGTGTAATGAATACATCATGTTACAATATTGTAAATTGAATCCTTCATTATTCTGCCATCTTATGAAATACACAGTTGAGCAAAGGAAGTTTAGAAGGTTCGAAATGGCAATTTTTGAATTTGGAATTCCTAAAAGTTCACAGGCCACATTAAAATCTTACTTATATCACATTTATCAGCACACTTTTCACTACTTACGGAAAAATATTAACAAATAAAACTTGATCATTAATGGAGAATGAAACGCCGCTCTTAATTTTCATTGGCCGCAAGTTTATCCGTAACACAAACCCGGCCCGGTGATTCTAGTGCCCCGGAAATTAATTTATAGGTTTCCAACCTAAAGAAATTCACGCAAAATAACTCAAAATTGTTCCAAAACGACTAACATTTTGAGAATTTCTAAATAATGTAATTGAAGATTCCTGTTAAGAAATATTTTCATCATCAAAGAAATCTGTAGCAAATTATTTAACCAAAATTTTAATTAGAATATCACTCAAAATTATGCGATAACCACTCTTTTTTTAATTATCAGAGAATATTTGAAGAGATAATTTTGAAGAACAGATGGGTGGTTTTTCTGTGAACGGTTAAGGCACCAGAATTGTTCACAAGCACGTGCATAGAAATTTTTTCCACTGGATCCACATCCTTTTAATTTGCTGTGCGACCGAAACTCGGAGAGGAAAATGGATGGGAATGGGAAATTACTACTTTCAACATAGGAACGTAGCGCTCGCCCAAAACATTTTAGGTGATAAAAGATTTAACTTCATGAAAGAATTAGGAACATTTCTAGGAAAGGTTCGGTACATTAGAGAAACTGAAATTAGGGAGTGGGAAAACAGCACTAGTTCGAGCAGACCCTAGACTGGAGAGAAATAAATAAGTCAATAAACTAACAATAATTAAGTTAGTAAGTAATGTGTCATAAGTTGTAGTCAATTGTTAAGTATAAGTAGATAAATAAGTCAATAAAAATAAATTAACTTAAAATAATTCAAATAAATTAAATAAATTAAAATTAAATTAAATTAGAATAAAATAAAAGGAAACGGTTAAAATAAAACACAGGGGGCGAAGGGAAGTGGGAATCGGAAATGTTAGGGCAGAGGCGTTGGTGCGGATGATTTTCTGTGGTGCTGTTTGTTTTCAGGTGCTGAGGAGGACAAACACTGGAAGGAGAATGCCTGACGCCCGCGCCAAATAAATAAATAGTTTAAAAATCGGATAGATTAGCATGTACTCGGCTTCTGACGGCAGGTTTTTCCCCCTTCGGGGTATTTTTTCCTCAGCCGTACCTTATGGTCTCTTTTCCGCGGCATTGATGCGATAAAAAGACCATTTAGGGTGAATACCAGAATACGAAAGGTTAGAACGCGGTAGAATGTAGGTATTGTAATGGCTTAAAGGCCTTCGGCCTAGCCACTTAGCACCACGTTCTCTAATTTGTATGTAATAATGACCTATTAAATAAAATAAAATATTTTTTTCCGAAAAACACTTCAAGAACCCATGAACTGCCACACTATTAGAAAATGTTATATGCTGAAGAAAATGAAAATCCACTTTTTTCGATATCAGGGATCCACACATGTTTCTTTGTCGAAAATTGTCACTTTTCCCGTCGGCACAATGTATTATGTACATTACGAAGTAATATTTAAGAATGTAATAATTTACTTACCATCTCGGAGTAGATGCATGGACTTGTCCACTTTATCATCACCACATCTCTTGGTATTTAAGTCTGACTTCTTGCAACGTGGAAACCTGCTGGCTGAAACAAAATTTATTAATATAAATGTTAACTATGTTTATTCTCTACAACCTGTTTCTAATATCTTCAAATATCATAATATTCAAAGTAGAAAATCCATTTAACAATTAAAATATAAAACGACAGTTAGGTAATACTGCGTATTCTGAATTGAGAATATAAGAATGAACTTTCACATTACAGATTGTAATGATCACTCGTTGGTTGGTGAAAACAAGGTTGAGAGATGCAAATTACATAATCCTCAATATGATTGTAATAAATGTTGAACGGAAAGAAGTGCTAGAAGCTGCTAAATATTGTGCGGAAAGAAGTTCGCTAAATTGTATACCATCAATAACTATTTGTTTAAAGTTTCTTAATTATAGAAAAATTCGTTTATACCACGTTTCGTAGTCAGTTTATTCGTTTATACCACTTTTCGTAGTCAGTTTATTCGTTTATACCACATCACCAGACACAAATTTCTTGTAGATGGATAAAGCATGGGTCAGTGTAAATTATGAATATTAATCCATCGTCGGTAATGAAACATATAAGAAGATATGTCTTGTTAAACTGAGGAAAAGTCCCTTTTTGTTATGAAGAAAATACATATTGCTTCTCAGTTGTGTTGCTGTCGACTTGCTAAACAGAATTGACTGCTCGTTGTGAGAGCAACCACTTGGCCAAATCTAAGAATATTTTTCTATATTTGAGAAACATAAAACAAACGGCAATGATTTCCACAATTCACCAGAAAATCCTTTTCCATTAGATATTAACGTTCCAAAATATTATGGCATAGACGTTTTAATTACTCGGGAGTACTCCACATACAAATATGAAAAAAAAATTCCCAACGCCTGATGAAACTGCAACCCTAAGGAATATTTTGCCTGTCAGACGACGATCTGAGAAAAAAATGACGTATCATTCATTCATACGCCTCTGGTAGGGCTCATGTGCAGCGTACTAGCTTCCCATGCTGTGATCCCGGGTTCGATTCCCTGTCTAAGAAAAAATAGAGTTGTAGCTTTCCTTTAAAATCGTCCCAGTTTCTGTAGCTGTGTGACGAAGAAAAGCTTAAGCAGGTGGACCTTGCTAGTTACGGTGAAGAGAATGTCATGTTCACCTCATGTCGCTCTTACCCCCAAGCACGGGAATTTAACTAGGCCCAGGCAAGGAGGACACCGATAGCTGGCCGGCGAAATCGAACTGCAGACACCAAACGCCAAATACATTCATTCATTCATTCATTCATTCATTATAATGCCAGAGATATCTCTATTTTTTATGAACATATTTTGGACAGATATTCATTGTGGCTTAAATCAGATTTATCATCCCCTTGCAGGTTCCAATCTATATTGTGAAAGTCCAATATCTAAATAGATCGAAATATGATAATGGAATAGCCCTTTTATATATGATAGGGAAACCTTTTTATTGTGAGATGAATCTTCGCAACAGAGATACGTACATGTGCGAGAAAGGAAAAAATAAAGGATTATGAGACAATTCGCAAAGTACTGATGGTTGAAAAACAGGTGAAGGTCTCAGAGGATGCAGGTGAATGTACGACCAATGTTGAAAAACAAAGTAATGTGTTTTTGTTTAGACAACGTTGGAGGTCAGACTGCCGCGAACCTGATGGCAGCAAACATGTTTTGGCACATAGTCACGGACTGTGGATGTGTTGACTGAACAAAACAAATTAAGAGTAAGAAATTGATTAATGTCGTTACGAATTGAATAATCAGTCCCAAGTACCTACTTAATTTGAAAAATTAAGTTTATTTGCCGCAAATATTTTTAATGTACTTATGTGTTTGCAAATTTTTATAAGTTTTGATTTTTTTGGCGTCCTCCTACAAAGATAAAATTGAAGACGGTGTCTTTCCTTCAAATGACATTTGTTGTTCTTAATTAGTTCTTTCAAAAAGATCACCTTTGAAAATTTTAATAATTGTCGTGCAATAGTACGTGCAATATTTGCAATTTTAAAAAATTACAAAAACAAGATTTTCTCAAACGACCCCAAATTTGTTCTATGAATTTTTGGTAGCGGTGGGGCCAAAATCTATACGATGACATAAACGCTGTATTGCTCTATTCTTTTGTTGTTGTTGTTTTACAAGAATGTAATTTCTTTGACTTGTCTTAGGAGACAATATTATTACCGACGTAGGCGTCGGTAATAATTACATTAGAGGCGATTTATTCACATTATTAAATTTATGAGTACATGTGCTTTAAATAATTTCAAACGAAGTTTCTCAAAAACTCAACAATTTTCTCTGAAAATGAGCTCAAAATTCAGCATTTTCAGAAACGCTCAAATGAAAAATGGCTCCACATTTTTTCTACAATTTTTTCCAATGGATAGTGCTAATTGCACTCTTTAATATGACGTAAATTTCATTTTGGTGTATTCATTTGTTTTTCAATAATTACACAAATGTTGTTATATATATATATATATATCACGCCGTTAATATGCACGTTTCCATCAATTCGGATACATTAATACATTTGTCAGTGGAGGTGCTTCAAATGACTTTGAATGAAGTTTTTCGAAAACTCAATAAATTCCTGTGGAAAAAGATATTCAAATTGCGCATCTACAGTAATAGTTAATCGTCATTTTCTTAAAAACGACTTCAAATTTTTCAATGAAAATGTATACTGAGGACAAGGTTTTACTTTTCTTTAATATTCTTGAAGTAATATTTCTGTTCCATTCATCTGGTGTTGATCGGGAGAAACAACGGAAAACTAACGATCAGAGGTGGCTAGAATTGTCCTTCGGACAGCGTCTAGTGGAGACGGCGACAGTGTCAACTTCGAGTATTCGACCTATCTAACCAATGTGGAAAATCCTGCCACCATCGGGACTCGAACCTTAGGACTTCTTGGTCACAGACACTGCAGTAACATCACTGGATGCCCTGAGCCGCGTTTGCCGGTAGTTCAGATCAGGAGGACTTTGAAACCAGCAAGGGTTCGTCAGTGTTTTGGAGGTGTAGCAATTTTATTACACAATGCACGATTGCTTTACCATTGGAGCATGATAGGTATAGAACTCATTTTTGTCCCAAATATTTATTATTATTTAATTAACCTCCAACAAAAAAATTATCACTTGAAACGTATTAGAGATAATGGGACAAAGTGTTCGAAATCAGCTCCGATGTTAATTCTACTACGAAACAAGTCACCTCGCCATGGTAAGACATAAATATAACTCGTTTGACGCGTAATTGTCATAGATATTAGAAACATTGAAGAACGAAATTTTCTCTATCATTTAGTGAAAAGCGGAAACTCTTTGTTGAATTATTTCAAAAGATATATTGCAAACAAGAGACTCAAAACCCAAGTGACTGCCATTTTGACACTAGGCAGTCGAAGGATGAAAATAAAAAAATAAGTTAAAGCGATGCATTTCATAATGATCTATATGTCATTTTATTCAAAAAACTAATATTTAGAAAATGTTAAAATGACAAAATGTCAAAAATTTTGCTTTTTGCTTTGTATCTCCTCTTAATAGAAACTTCATATTCTGCAGGTAGTTGGCGTTTATTTAGCTCCAGAATATGGCATGGTATAAGCAATCTGAATGTGAAAATAAAGTTAGATTATATGTTTTCGTCAACCTAGGTATTGTTTGTGGTGATAGGCGACTCACAAGATTGTAAGCTATCATTATAAGCTAAAAGTGTAACTGCCGGAGTCAGCGACGGGTACTAAAGACGGGTTGCAGTTTGCCAAACTGGAGTCTGCTATAGAGAAAAAAAATGTGCGGTTTTGTGAATAGTTGTGCAAATGATGCGTTTCAAATACATTCTAACATAAAATAATACTAATACTAATAATAATACTATTAACGATAATAATAATAAAAGGATTATTTTTGTTATTATTATTATTTTACGAAAGCAATGCAAACAAGAACAAGCCGCAGAAATATTGTAATTTAGCGATAATTCCTTTACTTACGCAGTGAGTGTCCTACGGCATCTACCATGGCCAATGAGGTGAAAATTGCCAGTCCCATGAGCTGTGCAACACACATGATGATGGACACCATCTGGAATGTAAAAGTATCACACAATAATTGCAAATGACGGTACGAGTAATGTGAGGGTGTCTTATAGATGCCTACGCACGTAATTAACATCCTGTTAGCATTCAGATCACTATCACCCACAATTTTCCACTTCGTTTCCATGAATTAAATTGCAAAGAAAACACGTTTCTGCTAAGTTTTATGTGTGATAAATTAATAAGCTTCCAGATATGATTAATTGGCTTTCAGATATGACAGGCGATGATATTTTCAATTTTAATGATAATTGCAGTGTTGTAACTATGAGGAATGTGATTGGGACATTTGCTTCTGTACATCCCTTTCAGTTCAGATTATATTACAGACTATCATTATAATTTAATCTAACACTGACGTTTTGTATATTCTTTGATTTCGTGAAAAAAAAAATCAAGATATAGCACTGTACAGATTATGTATTTATTTTTACGTTAAGCTTGTCAAACAAAATTAGAAAGACACCTATGACTGCAACTGACTCAATTAAAATTGCTAATTGGTATTAGAACAGGGAATAAAATCATTTGACAATTTCAACGTTAACATAACTAGTGGTACTACAAGAGCCCATAATTTCTCACATTATTTTAACTGCTCAGTTATATTACAATAATACATAAACCTGCAAAAGTCATTTAATGTGTTGTTCTTTTTATAATGGGTTAAATAATTTAATAATGCTTTTAATAATGCTAAAATTGTTATTTAAGATAATAACTAGTGTAGTAAATGAAAAGAGAAAAATCAGCCTAATTGATTATAAACAAGCTATTCAATCATTACTAAAGTAAATCTTACTATTCAGATGTCGAAACCAAAAGTATATGTATAATTATTATAATTATTTAAATTTTTCTACTCACTTTGGATTGCTTTAATGTCTGTGCCACCGGGATAGAAAGAATACTGCCCAAAAATATTTATATCTACAGTCCATAAGCTGGCGGGTAGTCAATTCTTTACAGAAGGTTTAAATATTACAGAAGGATAAGTGTGTGTGACGACAATATCTCTGCAGAACAGGTACCAGTATAAGCATAAGCAAAAATAAAGGCCATTAGTTTATTGAAATGAAAATCTGGCAAATTTAGCGAAATGAGATATGATGTTTTGCTGTGACTGTTGAGGAAAGTAGTAAAGCTTCTGCTTGATAATTAAGGTTTTGGAAAGTTCAATAAATGAACTGATAAACTTTTTTAACAACTAACAACAACATAAACAACATAAATTTTTTTTTCTGAAAGCTTGCTAGCTAAACTCGTACAATTAATAAAATTTCTTTAATGTGAGGGAAACCAATAAACTGCAATAAATACCACCACATGTTACAACCGCATAAGAAAATGCAGTGGGATTATAAAAAAGGAAAATGTTCATATTTTAAAGAATTGAATACAGATGGATTGATTGATTGATTTTTTCGTGTTTCCGGGCGCGTCTACTGCTTTGGTCATTAGTCCCGTTAGTGTAGTGCATGTTTTTCCTTGGGAGATGGCGGTGATCTTCCCTCGCTGGATGGCGAGATCCAGCGCCGACCTACCGTCGGCTGGTAGGGCTTCCCCCTAACCAGAACTCTCGCAGCAGCGGGGACCGCCCCAGGCGGGACAAGCTCTAAGCTCCCGACCGGTCTCCCAGAATATGTGGTAGTGTAGTGCATGTTAGTGTAAATGGAGAGGATAGGACAAGGAAGAGGAAGGACAGATCGCGCGCGGTCCGTGGCCCCTTTCTTAGAGTAATGCTCCGGCATTCGCCTGGTGTTAATCGGAGAAACCACGGAAACCTACCGATCAGAGCTGCCGGTCGCTATAATTCTCCTCCAGACAACGACTGAATTCGACCTACCTGAAAAGCTGGTGTCGAAAATCCTGCCGCCGTCAGGCCTCGAACGTAGGACCTCCCAGTCAGAGGCGCTGCAGAGGCAATCAGTTGATGCACTGAGCTACCGCTCCCGGTACGTTTTTGCGAAATTCTCGATACTTCAATCCCCGTATGAAGGATTTCAATTGCTAGTATTTAAAACTTGTTAATGGAGTATTTTCGTGCCCTGAAAAAATCCCGCTCCCATGTTCTCTGTGTCATGCATTACAAACATTCACAAGTGCCATAACCCATAGAGCCACTAGCGTTCGAACGGAATTTATGGAACAAAAGTTTAATAATTAAAATTAATAAATTGAATACTTATCAGCTTTTATCTGTTGAAAACATGGAGTAACAACACTTTTGCACGCTCATGTACTATGCACGGACGTTTTCTTGATCCTCCAGCTCCCTAGTTCTGGTCCAGCCCGGCACAGCACTTCACGGCCCGGTAGAAAATGAGCTTCACTCGGAACGTCACGGCTCAGTTTGCAGTACTGCCCACCTTCGTCTTTGACAATTCAGGGTTTTCAATTTTCGCTCTGTCTTTCGAACTACCTGTGCGTTCAGTGCTCTTTCTTGTTACACAAGAATTTCTATAAATATTAATTATTCTCCAGAATTTTAAAATGTGTTGCTTTGTGTAGTATGAAGAAAAAGTGCGCGATTTTATGTTTTATTTTATTATTTTATTACGATTTATTGTTTATGCGATATTTGAGTAGGCGCTCTCAATAATGCTAGAAGGTATGTTTTGTCATCGCCACCACACTTTTCATTTGTTGTTATTTATCATGGCATATTTGACCATCCGTTCACTTCAATGAAAAACCAAGGGGATATTTCTTTTAATAGACGGTGTTCAAAACAATAAATAAAAAAAAATTGTCGTGTCATTTATTCCCAGACCCAGTGATACAATTGTCATTGCCGGCAGCGCTAGCCGAATTCGTTTACTACGCTCCGTGAAGTCACGAAGGTTAAGCGAATTCGAGACCCGCGGGTTCCTGGTTGGGTGACCGCCCAGGAACCCCGGGATCTAACGGCGTCGAGCCCCTGGCCGCAGGGATAAAAGGCACTGACTGACTGCGACGTAACGAAACTTGAAAATATAGTAAATATTCAGTGTAATAACTACACAGTAACGGAGGATTACTCTAGAAAAAAGCGCTCGACACCCAACAAGGGTTAGGAGACGCGTTGCATCAACAATGACGCATCGTACTCGTCGTTCTCGTCGACCTCGTCGTCACCGACCTTTGCGCCTTCGTAATGTCTTCATTGTGGTGTTTCAGGTCAGCAGAAATATCCGAACCCTATCATTATTACTACCTTCCAATTTACACAGATTTTGAGATTACGCCATTGTAATCTACCAAAAATCTAGTTAAAGATGTATAAGCAATTCTCAATATGTAGCGATCTCAATTAGGTTTTTCCCCATCTCGATCAGTTTTTTCGTCCAGTTTCCCTGATCCATTGAGCAAATGCTGAGATGGCCCCTTGTTTTGCTTCTGGACATAAATGTAACTTCATTATCTGTGCACGTCTTCTAGAATTCAGTGGGAAATAAAGTTATTCAAATTATCGTTTCCATGTTGTCGCGGCAGGAAGGATTATTCCGAAGGACAACATGGATAAGAAGCCCAAAATTTATTGCTTATTTATCCTGGAAAATAGATTTTATTTCATGGGAGCATATTTTAAATTCAAAATTCAAGTAGTATATAACTTAGTGTATGGATCACAGAATTTTGAAAATGTGCACACAATTCATTTTTCCTCATAGCACGTCATACGCAGTTTTAACTGTTTTTTGACGTAAAATAAATAAATAAATAAATAAATAAATAAATAGCGTGGGATGCATAAGATTAGCACAGTTGCCAAACAGTTTGCGGCTTAAGGGTTCGGTATGCGACGTCTAACAATTGATGGGAAACTTCTTAACTAAGGCATATCGGTTAATGACAACTGACATTTTGGTCGAAATCATAATTATTGATTTTATTAAGTTTCTCTCACAATTCTTCAAATATATTGTTATAGTTATCTATAAATGAGTTTAATTCTGTCATTGTATTCATGGACTGCTGAATTTTAATCTAACGTTTCCATTAGTATTATATATATATATATATATATATATATATATATATATATATATAATGTATATATGTATATATATATATATATATATATACAACTTGTATATATAACATATATGTAACATCTCTCCACTGCTAGAATCTGTGCGTCATGAATTCGTTTTGATGGTTTAGATCTAACCTGTGTTTGGAAATAGAGTTTTGCCTATTGGGTAATTAAATAAAATAATTAAAGAATTCTGAGAGAAACAAAATAATGTTCAGATTTATATTGTATTTTTTCGAAAATATAAGTTTTTTGGGTAATTTGGCGTTAATATAGTTGCCCCCTTCGAATTTCCTGTGATTCGTGAACGTAATACGAGAGTATTTCCAGCCAGTTGGTTTCCAGTAAGTTAGAATTTGTGTATTATTTCTTATTTATTTGTTCGTTTCTTACAGTTGAGCTTTTGTTATACGTTTACAAATTAATATTTTAGAAATTATTTAAAACCTATTTGATCTTTTGTCCGTGTTGCGAGTAATGTATTTTCATTTTCTATGTATTGATGTATTTTCATTCAAACAAGCTGCAAACTTTAATTAAAATTAGTTCAATTAGGTTTTGTTTTTCTATTTTAAAATGTTTTAAATGTAATAAGAAAGAAAAATTGCTAGGCTTCAGGGAATATCCTATTGGAATGCACCAGGATTGGATGCATCCAGGGTCTCGAGATGCCAGTGGAATTTTTATGAATTACGTCTCATTGTTGGGACATGATTTAGCTGGATGAAAAGCAGTTATAATTGATCTGGGCTGTCCAGATGATGTCCGGGTGACGCCGCATCGAAGGCTGGGGTGCCGACGTTTCGACCGACATATCGAGGTCCTCTTCAGGGCTGTAATGAAGAGGACCGCGATATGTCGGTCGAAACGTCGGCACCCCAGCCTTCGACGCGGCATCACCCGGACAGCCCAGATCATGACTCTGGCCACGGAAGCCTACGATATCAGCAGTTATAATTGTCAAATTTGTGTTATTTCCTAGAAAATATTTAATTTCGCACCAAATGTTGCACAATATTTCTCATTACAAATGTTGCATTGATGTGTTTTACAAAAAACGTGATGACTGAGATGTGTTAATTCGGCAAGAAGTTGTGGTATAAATAGTATTGTGTAATCATTACTAAGAGCGAAAAAGTACGTGCTGTTATAGCATCACTAGTTTTAACATTCTAACCAACTGCATAAATAAACACTATTTTCAGCACTAGGGAACGTGGCGCGTGCTCTTGCTGCTCCTTGAGGGACAGTGACCGCGGTGATGGCGGCGATTTTGACTGGTGGCGGTAGTGACTGCAGAACGAGGTTCGTTACAGTACCTTGAAACTACATCACGAACTCAACGTGATATATCTGTGCACGTCTTATATGCTGCAATAGGTCGTCTAATTTACATAATGTTCTGAAGATGAAAAAAATATCCTCGGAACTGTCGCAAGGGAATAATAATGAAAAGTGTGAAATAATTTATCTCCATTAGCTGCTCAAGGTCTGTTCAAAAAACAAAGGGACCAAGCATAAAATAAAAATACTAAATCTATCATTACTAGCTATTTTAAGACACCTTCACAGCTCACATAGTGTTTACACATCCACAAAATGCCTCACCATGGAACTGAGATAATATAATTATTAAATCGATATTTTTAGCTGCGGGTGAGTTTGTCCTGCGTGTTTTTAGTGTTAAGAGAAAGGTCACAAATATATAAAGAAAATAATGTTCACTTTTAATTTATTAGTAACAAAATGTTCTGATAAGAACAAAGAGTATATTACTTGCAGACTTGAAATAATTTATTGTAAAGGAAATATTCCGTAACAGAACATTAGTAATTCAATGAATTTTTAATTCCAAAAATTATATTCTTTGTAATTACTTGAATTTTTATTTTTACATTTTGCATTCTTAGCATAGTGATAGTGATGCAAAATGCACAAAATTCATGAATTTTTCATCGAAGCTGGGACATGTTTTGTAGCTATTTTTTTCTGGTCAAAAAGCAAAACGGAAGTAAGTGGGCAAGCTTTGGTTTTCAATGAAATTTGGTGAATCACCTCAATTTTTTAATTATTCTCTCCATCTTTCTGTATTACTACCTCACCCGCAGGTATCCGTTTTTTAACCACAACTACTAAAACAAATAAATCTAAAAAATTGGCCAAAATATATGACAGACATAATTTTCGTCGGCCGCTGTCAATACACTGACAAAGAGCCGATAACCAGGCGTGTTTATCAGCAATACAGTGTTCGAGAAAATGTGAAGTTGAAAAGTAAAGAAAGAGAAGAAGTAAATAATGATTAGAAGAGAAAGTAAAATGAAATAAGAGTAACGAAAAAAATGTTGGGAAAAGAATGAAGGAGAAAAGAAAGAAAGAATTAAGAAAGGACAAGTAGACTGGAAGCGAAAAAGGAGGAAAAGATAATAGAGAGGGAAAAATATAAAATAATCAGTTACACAGAGAAGAAAACAGATGATTTGAAGGAAAGAGGGAAATCCAGTAAAAAAAGTAAAAAATAAAGAAAGGTTGGTAAATAGAAAAATAATAATCGAACAAATACTGTCTTATTTCAAGAGAATACGGTAAAGAACTAAATGTGTTGTGATGGGTCATTTGAGGGCCCTAACAAATTATAACTAAAAAGAAGTGTTATCGAAATATTTTTCAACGACCAAAAATGGAGATCCACATGATCTATATAGTAAGTATATAAATAAAGGGAAATTAATGGCGTTGGTAAATGATAACTAGGCAGGGGAATATAGCGTGGTTTTTTAATCGTGAATCGATTTTGGCCCCGTGAGAAATTTTCGTGAATACAATTAAAATTGGAGAATTGCAGGGAGACCGGATACCAAGGAGTAAAGATGTGAGATGCTGATAGGTGCTTATCAACGTAATTATGTAAAAGTAACCATAGAAAAGATAACATGGCCTTGTATGAATGTGGGAATCCTAGAGTGTATGGTGAAAATGAGAAGAGCTCACAGGTAAATATTATTGTTTTTTTTTTGGTGTTAAGGGTAATGATTTTTTTGTTTTATAATACAGGTAAAAAGAAGCTAAATTATAAATGGTATTACGGAAGGACGAATCTGTTTTGATTTCGTAAATGTTGCTGTAATTCCTACCAATCAAATATTTATTAAGAAAGCGATTCCTTCCATAACACATCATCGCGGCAATTCCGTATGGTCGGCTCTGTCGACCCATAAAATAAATTTTCTACCGCTTGCCACACTTCTCCCTTGGTCTGATAACATAAATAAACAAGTAAGTTTGTTTACTTTAAAAGGGGAATGTACCGGGCGATATTGCAATCAAATATATTTGTTTATTGAACAGCATTTAATAATTGTTGGGTATGAATAGAATAAAAATAAATATTAGACAATTATTAAACAAAACCGAGTTTAAAGGATATCCATTTCAGTATGTAAAACGAGATAGATGTGAACTGAAAGTAAAATACCTCCTACAGATCATCAATCACTGAAAATTTCGTTGAAAGGAACTCTGTCGAAAACGCGCTTTGATAATTCGACGTAAAGATTTCCGAATACTTCCACGAAGACAGGCAATAGTTCCGCCCACACCTGCTTCCAGTTGTCGTTGATCAGCTGCAGAATAGGAGATCCTGCAACAGGGAAAATATCTGGTGTAAATGCAATCCAGTTGTCCGTGAAATAACAGGATTCCGCAACACTGTTTTACGAACAATTGATTGATTTTTTCGTGTTTCCGGGCGCGTCAACTGCTTTGGTCATTAGTACCGTTAGTGTAGTGCGTGTTTTTCTCTGAAGATGGCGATAATCTTCCCCCGCTAAATGGCGAGATCCGGCGCCGACCTTCCGTCAGCTAGAAGTGTTTCCCCAGAACCAGGACTTTCCCACTAGCGGGGCACCAACTGTATTCGACTTAACTGAAAAGCTAGTGTCGAAAATCCTGCCGCCGTCAGAACTCGAACCTAGGACCTCCCGGCCAGAGGCGCTGCAGTGACATCAGTTGATGCACTGAGCCACCGCTCCCGGTTTTAACGAACAACCGGACGGACGGACGAAAGGGTGGTAGACGGGCAAACAATTGGACGGCAGATGAACTAACGAACAAATGGCCGCTTATGTAAACAGTAAGGACATGAGAGCAAGTCAAAAAAAGTACTATTTTGTAATTTTTGAAAGAAATAAAAGAATAGAGCAGTAAGGAGTTTATACCATCTGATAGAGTACATTTAACACTATCCTACCAAAATTTGAAACGAAAGATTCGGAGCAATTTTCGAGAAAATCTTGAGAAATTTTACTCTATTCTTAAAAAATCTTCGAGCCATTTTCTAGAAAATTTTGAAAATGCTCCAGAGACTTCATGTAAATAACTCCTAAATTGTAAAGAATATTTTTCAAAATCGTAAATCTCGGGAACGGGCCAGATTCACCGGAGAATATCCTTTTGGGGGAAAATCCATTGTATGGTTATTGGCGGTACTGGTGTCCATGGACAGACAGACGGACCGACACGGACAAACACGGTTACGGACAGACACAGTCAGACAGATGTTTGGAAATACACTTTTAGGGGCCCACAAAGTATCAACTCATTATCTGTGGTTATTACAGGTAATGAATTGTTTTGTTTAGGTGGAAGAAGTTACAATAGTTCTATAAAGCATTTATGAATGCCTTTTTTCTTGAGTTACTGTACATTATAAAATTGAAGAGAAATATCTTCAAAGAGGATATCTTACCCAAGTTTTTGTCTCCGTCAAACAAGTTGTCGAATTTAAAGTCAATTTTGCCAATGTTGTGTACCTCTACAAAGAAATTAGTAACGTTGAAATATTCCTTCCCCTTGACAGTTACCATCTTACCAACGGGTCCTAAAGAAGCATTTGTTTTTTCTGAAAAAAGGAAAAAATTATTCATTAGACAGAATAATTTGAGCATTATCCGTTAACTAAAAAACAAATTATGAATTAATTCAAACTGAATCCAATACTTACCTGTCCAGTTATATGGAACTATGTGAGGCTAATGATAGGTTATTCTTAGCCTTCATTAAATTGCCATGGATCACTATGAACGCATTGTGCTGAATCCAGCCAAAGTAATATTTAGCGTTTACTCATTAATTGTCCAAATCAACACCTTAAATGTGTTTGCTGATAAATAATTTTTTGATTTTTCTGTCATTAAGTTAAATGAATGTAAATCCGGTTTCCTTACAATATAAAATTATAGGTTCAGCAACCGTATCACGTCAGCCATTCTAGTAAATTAACAAGTTCAAGTGAACATTCGTTCGTTAATTGCAATAGGGCTAGGTCCATAACTATGCTTTAATCGGTCAGGTAGTACAGGTCAGTAAGGATAGTAATATTTTTAAGTCCATTAAAATAAATCTGAGTGATTAAAAATCAAGTAGTGAATTTAATTCTACAGATAAATCGAGATGCTTCACGTCTCTTTGCCAACATTGCCACGACACCAAACACTGCCTCTCTCTCTCTCTCTCTCTCTCTCTCTCTCTCTCTCTCTCTCTCTGTGTCTGTTTCTGTCTGTTTCTATCTGTTTCTATCTGCCTCTGTCTTCTGCTGTCTCTCTCGGTCGCTCTCTTGACTCGTCTCTCTCTGTTTCTCTCTCTGTTTGTCTCTGTCTCACTGTCTCTCGCTGTTTCTCTCTCTCTCTCTCTCTCTCTCTCTCTCTCTCTCTCTCTCTCTCTATCTCTGTTTGTTTCTCTCGCTGCATCTGTCTGCATATCTTCCTCTATCTGTCTCAGTCTGTCTCTGATTTCCTCTATCTGTCTGTGCCTGTCTCTATCTCCGTCTTTGTCTATATCTCTGTCTTTGTATGTCTCTCTGTCCCTCTATGTTTGTCTCTCTCTGTCTCTCTTTCCCTGTCTCTCTCTGCGTCTCTGCCTCTATCTGTTTCTGTCTGCCTCTATCTGTCTCTGTCTCTGCCTGCTTCTGTCTCTGTCTCTGCCTGCTTCTGTCTCTGTCTCTGCCTGCTTCTGTCTCTGTCTCTGCCTGCTTCTGTCTCTGTCTCTGCCTGCTTCTGTCTCTGTCTCTGCCTGTCTCTCTCTCTCTGTCTCTGCCTGCTTCTGTCTCTGTCTCTGCCTGCTTCTGTCTCTGTCTCTGCCTGCTTCTGTCTCTGTCTCTGCCTTCTGTCTCTGTCTCTGCCTGCTTCTGTCTCTGTCTCTGCCTGCTTCTGTCTCTGTCTCTGCCTGCTTCTGTCTCTGTCTCTGCCTGCTTCTGTCTCTGTCTCTGCCTGCTTCTGTCTCTGTCTCTGCCTGCTTCTGTCTCTGTCTCTGCCTGCTTCTGTCTCTGTCTCTGCCTGCTTCTGTCTCTGTCTCTGCCTGCTTCTCTCTCTGTCTCTGCCTGCTTCTGTCTCTGTCTCTGCCTGCTTCTGTCTCTGTCTCTGCCTGCTTCTGTCTCTGTCTCTGCCTGCTTCTGTCTCTGTCTCTGCCTGCTTCTGTCTCTGTCTCTGCCTGCTTCTGTCTCTGTCTCTGCCTGCTTCTGTCTCTTTCTTTCTTTCTCTCTCTCTCTCTCTCTCTCTCTTTGTTGCTCTCTCTCCTTGTCTGTCACTTTCTCTCTGTCTCTTATATCCCTCTGTTCTCTCTCTCTCTCTCTCTCTCTCTCTCTCTCTCTCTTACATGCGCCGCTATCCTGTCCTAGTTCTACCCCTGGTTCACGCGGCAATGCTCAGCAACAATGATGTTTAGGTGAAGCTCAGTTTGAATGGAAATTGAATTGAAAATAAGCTCAATCTAATTCTGAAGCGCTATCTAGTGGAGTTACAACAAAACTAACATCTTATAAACTTTCTGGGTGAAAAACCACGAAGTTCTGCCAACTTTCATGAAAATCGGTCACACGGAGTCGTTCACTGTTCTGGTATATATATAGTATATATGTATATAAGCAAATGCATTGACTTTAGTTACAAATGGAGAAATTGGCCTAATTTACAATATTTGTAAGAGGAGGTTAGTTCTATCTTTTTTTTTTGGAAGACTAGGATGATTGACAACTTTAGATATTTCTTAGTTAATACATTTCGGAAATCGCTTAGAAGCTATTATGTAGGCCAAGACTATTTGTTAAGCCATAGTGAATAATCAACCTTAAATAGCATAGAAATGTAATAATATACCATAAACCATATAATTACTATAAATCAAATAATCATAAATAGCATAGCATTGCAACGTGCATGTTTGTTTTATATGGCCCAGTACACCGCAACTATGAATCCTCCTTAATGCACAATGTTTCGAGGCTGAAGTTCATTGTTCTCTGGAATTGCAATGTAGATACTATCTGGGGAGATATAACGGCTTAATGTGTGCCACATGTTTGAATATGAAACGAATGACCCACTGCCAGTAGCTCTCCCCAAGGTTGTATGCGAGAGACCTTCCCAAACACTCCTGTGTCCTTGGATTTGAATTTCAAAACTCTGGGCAAATCCGCCAAGCCGTGTTAACAAGTATTTAAACGTAGAACATGTTAAAGTCAATTTCTATCTGCTCATTTACTTGGTCTGTTCATTAAGTAAATTTTTAATTTTGTTAAGCTTTGTACAGTTTAAAAGCATTTTGAATAAACTTCCTGGTGTCAAAAATGTCATTAATGTAATACCAAGAACGTACACGGTGAGTCTGCTTTTCTGCGAGATTTGGGCCAAATGTAGTGGCAACTATTTTTTTTAACAATACAAGCACGGATGGAAAATGTGAAATAAACACATGAAGGGCATGGTATAAACTAAGTGCACGGACATTAACGACACAACAAAACTGTCGTTCTCATATTTGTTTAGATATTTGAAATGACATTACTGGTTTCATGTTCCAAAGCATTTTAGCATACACGAGTTGACAACATTCCAAAATCATTACGTATCCGTTCTAAAGACCCTATTAGGCATAGTCTCGATTACCACACGTGCCACATCGGTTCGCACACTTACAGCTCGTCTCGTGCGTTGCTGGTCAATGGTTGCTACTCGTCTTCACAGTAACTCACTAACCCCTCCTCGCGACTGACCGGTATTGAAGGATATTATTTTCCAAGTGCTTCTATCAAGTCCCTGTGACATTTCCTGGCATTTCTCTCATGGAGAACGGCTGACTTGAGGTATGAGTGCTGCTCCAGCCGTGTTAATTCATCTCATACGGCGTTAGTCGGACAACTGATTTAACGGTGCTATAGAAGAATTTTCCTAAGGATGACAAAGTGACAGTTCACGTAAAAAATAAACATCACATGTAATTCAGAGAAGTATCCCTCTGCCGCGACAGCTGTTCAGCCACGCCTCATTGTAAAGTGTTAGGTTATGGTTCCTGTGAAAACATAAGTATACAGAAATCTAAGAGTTTCGCAGAGGTATATGCACGTACGCGAGTCCGGGAAATATTTAAAGTTAATTAGGTATGTGGAAAATCTCTTAACATGCTTTCACTATCAGTAAAAGAAAATTGCCACGAATGTAATTGGAAAGCTCTCAATCACAGCTCGCCACACAACAGCACAATAGACGTAAACACGTGCACCTGTATGCATCTCGGTTTTAAAATAAATATAATATTTCTCACATAACAAGTAAATTCAATGTAAAGTTAATAGAAAAAGATTTTTTTCAGAAGAGCACATAACACTGTACTTCCTAATTTCAATTATTTCACTATATTTTCGTCGGACGAGGACATCACAAAACGAAGCGTCGAAACCATTTACAAGTTGGCCAAATTCAAACGAACGAATGCAGGAAGGGGGTCTAATGGGCTCAAGGGCACAACGACCACAGAAACTTCAGTTATGTTGCCAGCACTAGCTGTCATGTCGGCTCATCCTTAGGAAAATCGTTCTATAATAGAGACACTCACAGAGCCCACTATTGGTGTGATCTCACCCTATTGCAAAATTTCTCGCATGCTACAAACGCATTTCGATAATATTTCTTTTTGCAAAAAAGTTGTTGCCCTGACTTCTGCCCCAGCCCTCGTAAATGTGAGTTGTGGTTGGGAACTTACATTTCCATTGATGATAAGCCGTCAGGGGGGTACGAGTAATGAATGGAGCTGTGGTGCAGCCGTCAACGCGTTTTTCTACTGCCATTTTATAATGCTGTCATTCTTTGGCTGCAACCAGTTGCATAATGATGCTCATTACGATACAGATTTCACTATGATACAGGTTCTTGACCAATCACAGAGACGTTTACGAACTAGGTATTGTCACTTAATCATTGAGAATCATTCTAGTAAATGTTTCGTTCTATCGTGTACATTAAAATATAATTTGATATTATATTATGCTTATCAGTTTTAATTTCTTTTATAAATAGTTTTTTTGTGGAATAATGTTTAAAATAAATTGGATCGTAATTTCACTTTGATCCTATTTGACTAGAGCAGTACTCCCTCGCAGGCGGACTGGTGCTCCACTCATCTGCGGCAGCATGCGAGGGTAGGGTTAGGAGCTATCCTCTAGGTGGCCTTGGCTGAATTCTGCATGTCAGCCGCCTCGAAATGATTCATTGTAAAAGTTTATAGGTTAACTTATAAATGACGTAGAAAAAGTACCGTATGAAACTCGATGTGATGGGTATTAATACACTCGTGTGAAGTTTACGATACTTGCTCTTACCTTGCTCGTATCGTGTGTATAAGGTGAATTATGAGTCCTCGATTGAGGAAATTATCTGCATCTTCGTTATCATCTAATATTCATTAAAAAGTTATTGGAGATAGTGCAACCAATCACAGTTAAATAATAAACTTTATTTGCATTTATTTGACATTTTATCGACAGCATTTATTATTTAATGACAAAGCTATGAGGCTGTTAAAACCCCAAGTATCTTTCCAAGGATAACGGCATAAAATGACAACTTTTAATTATAAAATCACGCTAATCTGGATGAATAGCCAGTCCGGAATTTTTTTTCAGTCGATGCGCTTTTTGTACACACCTCTGTTTCTAGTTGTTGATTAAATAAAATTTTGAAATCATGATGATTCCTGAATTTGCCATGTATCATGCTTCGTATTAGTGTTGTTGATATTTGAAACTCGAATCTACTGTAAAACATTGAATAAAAAATTGCCGATGGAAATATTGGTTGAGACAATTACATTTTTTTCGTCGACCCGAATTAGAACCCCACGACGATTCTGTAGCGTAGTGGTTTGGCTGACGGCGATCTAAGTTCGAGTCTCGGTGCGGAAAATAGGTTTAACTGCTTGAAAACACTTTTGCATGTTTATGTAGTTTTATAATATATCGCAGCAGTTAGAAATAATGCGAGAAAATCTGTGATGTTGTAGCACCACTATTTCTCTTTGGTTTGTACTTAACTGGCTTATTTTTGGTATGATTTAAATCTTGTACACAATTATAAACACTCATTTGTCTATTCACATTCGGGTATACGTAACACATTTTTGTATCGAATATCAGTTTATTTATAATAAAATATATTCGTATATAGGTCATTTTTTTAAATTTTGCTTTCAAGAAATCTTTGAAAGCATGAAAGACTATTATTTAAAAATTGTATGACACGATAAAATGTGTTCTGTGTAATATGTAGTAATATTTGTTTAGCGCTCTTTGATAGTTTGTACGTACTGTGATTATTTTTAATTAACGCTATAGAGCTAAGATTAGAAGAAAACTTTAAGAAAATTTACTAGTTTTAATTTGAACCCTCCTTTTTCTTTTATAGCTTCATCCGTGTTAGGAAACACAAATACCTTACAAATCTCCCCATTTTCCCCCCAAAATTGATAATTTAACATTAAATAATTATAGTAGTCTAATAGTAGTCTATGTTTGGCATGCATTCTTACCGTAATGGAGCCTACAACGTCCTTTTCCAGACAGAGGAACAAGCAGGAGACGCCCAGTCATCTCGTAATCCGACTCGAAATCCAATGCATCATCTGTTCCGGTGAAAATTATTGACATATTTGATTTGTCGTTGAAATTAAATCTGCAAAATTACAAAAGGTCTGTACTCGGTTGTTACTCCAACGTTCTACTTCAATATATTGTGGCTCTTAGTGTCGGAGCTAAGTAATTTCAGGTCCAGGATCTAAATAAAATTTAGCACCCAATTTGAACTATAGGTGATAAAACGCACGTACCTTCTCGTCCGTATTTTTACACTAAATTTACGCGAAAAATGTTCAAATGTTCGAAAAATTGTACGTGACCTTATTTCAAAATCAATCTTTAATGAATAAATTTCATTAAGGAAACAAAATATCTATCTTTAATAATTTTGTTGTAGAAAGACTCCGAAAAATGTTTGGAATTTCGCAATTTTCGAAAAATTAGGGTTTTGAACGGACATGAGACCTGCACCTTTCTCTAATAGGTCCTTCATATTATCCAACAAAAAAATAATAAAACGATGGAGTCATTTTTTGTAATATGGTAAATGTCCCAGGGACTTCATGTAAAGTATCCCCCAAAATAAAAATATCGGTTTCAAATTCAAAGGACTGCAACATCATCCAGATGGATTGCTGAATATCAATTTTGGAGAAAATTGTGTGAACGGTTTAGCCGTTCAGCGTTGTTCACGGACAGACAGGAAGGACAGACATTCACTTTGTAATTATCAAAAATTCACATAACATGGATTCTGGTTACACCACGTGGTAGAGGATTATTTCTAAATTTATCAACTGGATTTATCCAATTTTACATTCTCAGTGCATCAGCTTTCTCTCTACTCCGTAGCAAAATATTAGAAGTGTGTTGCTCGATGGCGGAGGTCGGTAGGGCTGAACCGTTCTAGCTGCCTTAGCTAGAAGGGTCGCGTGTTCGAATCCCGCCTCGGGTATAGATGTTTGTGTATGCTTGTGCTGCCCGTACGTGTTCTTCCTACAGTTCCCTTAACAATTAAAACAATCTCAGTGGTCGCTACATTACCAAGTTGTTGACAAGCGACGTTTATAAAAAGATCTGGAATGCAGCGTAAACTGGTGTTGATGTATAGAATTACTAAAAATTTTGAGGGGCCTCCCGAAAAGTGTTGTGTATAATTTTGAAAATGCAGCAAAAATGGTGCATTAGTCTCTGAATTTTGAAAATTGCTAGTTCTTTGCCCCCCTCCGGGAGTTATATTATTAAAACAAATAATTTTCTAAAAGATATGTTTTCAAAATTCAAAATTAGATCCTTAATTAATGTTTTGTTTAACTTTTAATGAAATATAAGTAGCCTATTTTCCGCAAAATATTGAGTGAATTTGGGACACTTAAAAAAATATGCAAATACAATTTTCTTAGAGACCATTTCATTTTTTAACGGTTTTGAGTGAATAAAGAATAACGCAGAGAGTTACGTTTGGTAAGTTTATTTTTTTATTAAAACCTATGATTTATCGAAAAAGTACATACTGTCGGAACTCCATATTTCGGACTTCCATGGATCGAAATTCTCTACAATTCGAATATTCTTTCAGTTCTTTGGAAATTCCGTTTCAATGTGTTTCTCTACATCGAAAATTATTTTGTACACATCGAACTCCGACTATTTTTTTTTCTTCTCTGAAATAAAAATTTACAGTACATATTATAAATTATGTTTCAAAATATATAATTTGCTACAATTTAGAAGGAGAGTATTATTACTACGGAAAATATAACTTCCTTCTGGACGTTTGTGTAATTGAAAAAAGTTTATACACTTTCTAGTACTTCTAGTTTCCAACTTTCTCAGGAAGGTAATTCACTTCTTCTATACCTTCCCGTGGGAACATTTTCAGAACAGTCGTGGAAAGGCGTTCGCCGAAGCGATTTGAAGGGCAATAGCGCGCCCCTTCGTCTAATGGCCGTGCCCTATGATGTTAGTTGGTCAGTTTAGCGCTGTTCAGGGCGCTGTAGCGCTGTGCAGGGCGCACGCTGTTACGCCCTGAAGAGTGTTGGAAACGAAAATCACTTAATGCTATAGAAAAAGCAATATAACTATATTCTCATATTCATACACATGTATTACATGTGATTAAAATATTGGTTAATTATTTATGTTGGATTTTTCCATTTTTCACAATTTTTAAAAAAAAATTTAGTAGCATTTGCTAAAATTTTATAATTGTTCCTGTATATCGAATATTATTGAAAGAACATGCAATACATGAAGGTCGTACTGTGTGTGTAATTGTTAAATTCTCCAACGACTTTCATAGTTACATTACAGATGTATTTTATAATTTAATATATTAGCAAGCACATTCTGCAGATTATACTTTTGAAAAGTGTATGATTTTGGTTGGTTAGTTAGGTATTCCGGGTGCGTCAACGGCTTAGACCATTAGTCCGGGTAAGGGTAGTGCATGTTTTTTTTCCTCGTGAGATGATGGTGATTTTCGCCCGCTTGATGGCGAGATTTTTCTATAACCCCCGAGAGTTTCAAGAGTTTCCCCCTAACCAGGACTCTCCCACCGGCGGGGCACCGCCCCAGCCGGGACAAGCTCTAAGCTTCCGACTTGTCTCCCGGTATATGCAGTAGTGTAGTGCATGCAAGTGTAAGGGGAGAAGATAGGACAAGGAAGAAGAAGGAAATATCGCGCGCGGTTCGTGGCCCGTTTGTTAGGGTACTGCACCGGCATTCGCCTGGTATTGATCAGATAAACCATGGAAAACTACCGATCAGAGAATCCGGCCGCAAGAATTCTCCTCCAAACAGCGACTGAATTCGACCTAGCTGAAAAGCTCGTGTCGAAAATCCTGGACTCGAACCTAGGACCTCCCGGTCAGAGGCGCTGCAGTGACATCAGTTGATGCACTGAGCTACCGCTCCCGGTAAGGTTTTCGAAATTCACTAATTTTCCAATGTAACGGAGCTCAGCATTGTCTTTTTTCCTAGACACTCAAAAGATAGTTTCTGAAAATGAGTTCCAAATCCCCCCTCAAAAATGTTTTTAAGGCAAGGGGTTTTACTGAACTATAATATGAAAATCATATTGCAATTAACTATTAAGTGACTGAAAAATTAAGGAAATGTACAAACAGATACGTGTTATTTTTAATAAAATCACAATATCTCTGGAATAGGAACTGTGTCTAGGTAACCCAATAAAGGAGACTGAAGCATGATGAAGTCAAATGAAAGGAACTACCATTAATTTCGGTAAGAAATGAAGTATTTTGCAGAACTCCTTTTAGTACTTACTTGGCTGAGGAGAACGTGGCGTTCGTAAGGCCAGTTACGACGACGTTCGTAAATTTCAAGCCCAGAGAGACGGGGCCTCCGCTCTCCCCGACTTCGATCGCGTCCACTGTCAAGGGGTCGATGGACGGGATGCCCAATTCCGGCATGCCTGTGATCATAATTCAGACGTTTCATTAAAAAACGAGAACTGCTGGGAATACATTAAGCCAATATGTTGTATACATAGGCCATTAGTCATTAGTTATATATATATATATATATATATATATATATATATATATATATAATATTGTTGCTTTATAAGAACACAGGTATTTGTGTATACATCAGTAGATATTGTGCTAAACCAGATTATGGTTCACTACAACGAATATTTGATGGGGACAGGCGTTCTTTTCCGTGAATGGGCTCATATGCGATTGCACAAACATGGAAAATTCATTACAAAACAGTAACACTATTGCGTTTTTTTTCAATGAAACATAATGTAAACAAAAGAAATGGAACATTCATTAGACATTGTTGTAATACTAAAATTCCTTCCAATAGAAATAAGATTTCTCATCCACAATTACGGCCTGTAACTACTTAAGCTTTCTGGACACTGTGTGGGAGCTCCCTTTTCTGTTTCGGTTGCCTTCCATTTAAACAAAATGGTCTAACTTAAATTATTTATAAAGATGAATTCCATAGTTTTTCCTTTTGAAATATATTTGAATATCGAAAAAGATTAATTTAACGTTGTTTTATTACTTCACGCTCTCATGGAACCTACTTCACGGCCTGTGTGAACTATCCCCACAAGCAGGATGTGCACTTACCATCAAGTTAAGTTTTGAAAGAAAATATTCCTTCGGTTGGGGGCTGGATGAATAGAACACATGTGCTGGATGAAAATAATACGAAATGCACCTTAATAACCCTTACTTCATGTATACAAATGATATGCTGAGACTTATAGCTCCAGAAAATCTGCACTAAAGGGTACCTCTGTGCATATGCACATGAGATTCGACGAGTTCGATTCCCGTCGAATCTCATGTGAAATTTGTTTCTACAAAACGAGTTTGGCTGCTTCACAAGGGCTAGTCCAACCCCTGTGAAGTGTCCTAAACCCTACCCTTATCCTTATTCCTTCCCAATTCTGGCCGCTGGGTAGTGACGCAGGAGCGCGTAGCAGGAGGCGCGTACGCGGAGATGCTACCTGGCGGTCCTCTTGACAAGTGACTGCCACCTGACGTGAAATGACTTAAACAGGTAATGGAGGATTACTCCCGCGCAATATAATGGAGGATTACTCCCCAGCGCACAGCGCTCAACGCCCCTTAAGGGGCTTGGAGACGCGTTGCGTCAATATGGAGACGCAACAAATTAAAATAAAAAAATAAAAAAGACAAAATAACAATATTTCCTTAATAGAGGAATTCCGCGCGAATCCGCGGAGTCACTGCTGTCACCACTGTTTGATTTATCGGCCGTGGCCCCATTAAGACGGGTCTTGCGATGGACCTGTGTACTGCAGAAACTCCACGCTAGAGTTGGTTTGGAGGTAGACATGAAGCTTGACCGTCTATTATATTAGTAGACCCTGATGAAGGAATCATAAATTCCGAAACGTTGGCAAACTAATGTGTTAATGTGTGAATCACATGCCGTAATTTATCAACGGTCGGGAATTCTACAATTGATTAAATTAATTGGTATACTAAAAGACATTGTTTTAAAGTGAAAAGAAAAAAATGACATTTCATTAAAATCAGCAAAAGTAATGGCAAATGAGTCCTTTAATCTACTCCGACCACGTGAGTAAACAGCTATAAAGGGAATCGAATAAGATCAAAAAAACCATGAATAGTATATATTTGAAGCTCATTGTTAACTTGAATTATACTGACAATCGTCGACAAATGTTTTTTGAAAACAGTAGGAACAGATACGTGTGAATTCCTGTAATAAATAAAAAAAGTGGTTAGTTGAGTAGACGCAGGAAACTTTTTAACAGTATTTTCATGTGTTGAAAATTTACGTGTTCAAATAAGTTCTTAGTCTCTAGCATTAAGCATACCACTGAATCGTAGATGTTTTATTCCTGTTCAAAAATTACTAACACCCAATGTCCGTGTATGTTACCTCCATAGGAGGTATGAACATGTAGTATTACAATTTCAAAATTATAACCCCGTAAAAGATTCTTGCAGATATGAATGATGTTGAAAAGTTAGAATTTAGTACAGTTAATTCTTAACGTTTTTTTTTTTTGATAATATGCACAAAAAAAGGAACATAACATATCATCTTTATGCTGTTCTTCAGCGTTACTCACTAATATCACTCAATTAATTTTGAAAATTCTGTAACAAAATATTTAACTACATTTTATTTTTCCCTAGATTTACTTGACAATTTTTGTATCTTAATTTTTGTAGATATTAAAATACAAAGTCAGTCTGATTGTGTTCACTTCTACTTCTCCAATTGCTTGTAGGCGAATCTATATAAACATTAAAAAGCGATACGACTGTTTTGTAATTTTATGTGAATAAGGTATTAGTTACGTTTTGATAAGAACAAATTGTTAGTCACATTCATTTGAAAATCAGTATTGACACGCTTAAGAATGTAAATGTGATAAGCCAACCATTTGAACGTAAATGTGCTTCAGTAACATTACAGTTTAGTTTTGTCTGTATTTACTTGAATTCCTTCAAGTTCAATAAGTTTCTAGACAATTTTGTTCGTAGTATTTGCAAATTAAAAAAAAAATGTTATAAAGCTGGAAGTTAAATTAAATCTACCACATGGCGTTTCACTTGCCCCATTCAAAACCACCTACGTAGATATATTCGGGTGGTGTTGGATTAATTCTTGGCATACTCACTAAAATGGCAGCGCAATAACAGCGCAAAAAGTCGTATTATGGACATTTCTTAGAATCTTATTAGACCCTTTCTTAGAAAGGGTCTAACCTAGAGTGACGGATCCGCACTCACGCATATTCCAGTTTCTCAAATACTGTATAGGTTCTTTGATTCATTGAATTTTTCGTGTTTCCGGGTGCGTCAACTGCTTTGGTCATTAGTCCCGTTAGTGTAGGGCATGTTTTTTCCGCGGGAGATGGCGGAGATCTTCCCCGCTGGATGGCGAGATCCGGCGCCGACCTACCGTCTGCTAGTGGGGTTTCCCCCTAACCAGGACTCTCCCACCAGCGGAGCACCGCCCCAGCCGGGACAAGCTCTAAGCTCCCGACCTGTCTCCCGGAATATGTGGTGGTGTAGTGCATGTTAGTGTAAGTGTGTGTGTGTGTGTGTGCGTGTAAAGGGAGAGGATAGGACAAAGAAGAGGAAGGACAGATCGCGCGCGGTCCGTGGCCCGTTTGGTAGGGTACTGCTCTGGCATTCGCCTGGTGTTGATCGGAGAAACCACGGAAAACTACCGATCAGAGCAGCCGGCCGCTAGAATTCTCCTCCAGACAGCGACTGAATTCGACCTAGGTGAAAAGCTAGTGTCGAAAATCCTGCCGCCGCCAGAACTCGAACCTAGGACCTCCCGGTCAGAGGCGCTGCAGTGACATCTGTCGATGCACTGAACTACCGCTCCCGGTTGCTGTATAGGGATTGTGAACATTTTGATAAGGGTATGACGTCATCAGCAGCACTGATTCCGTGCCACAATGTCTGGAAATTAATGTCTCGATTTTAATTTCGTTTTCGGAACAATCTGGGCAGTAGGATTCTGCCTCGCCTTCTCTAGGTCAGTTTACTCCTATGCGTCTCCAACACAATTACTACAATTACAAACTTTATTGACGGTTTCGAGGAATTTTAACAGATTTTCTGAAAGATTTCGACAAGACGTACAACTTTCACCAAAGGAGAGAAGTTTCAACGTGTACTTACCACCTCGAAGAAGATGCAGGGCTTTATCTAAATTATCATCAGGGCATCTGTCCGTATTTAAATCTGCTTTCTTACAGCGTGGAAATCTAGCGGCTGAAACATAAAATGATACTGATAGTGCACAAAAATCGTTTTTGCAATGGTTAAAATGCGAAGTATCTTAAATGAATACTTCAAATTTCACGCAATTACATTAAAAATTACGCATAGCCATTAGAGTGGAAACTAAAGAGTGATAACTAAAGAAACACTCGGCAAGTTTGTAATCGAGAATATTATGCATGTCACTAATAAGTTGACCCGTATAATTTTATGTAGCTATGGCTCTATACACAATAATTCTCTTAAGGTATCGTACGGAACAATTGAGAAATATTTGACAAATTAAACTTATCATTCCAGAAAAGTACAGAAGCTAACGAAGGCACACAAAAAAGATGTTGTTTGACCCAAAGACTTGACACGCATTTCCCTAAATATTTCGACGCGTTGAATCCTAATCTGAAGCCAGAATTGCGCCATTACCTTCCAGTTTATTTAAAATCTCACAACAACACTGTGAAATTGATCCTTTTTTTTTTGTTTTCGGGAGTTGTTGTCAGACCCGAAGACTTGACACATATTTCTCTATGTATTTCGACGCGCAGAATCGGAATCTGAAGTCAGATTTGCTCCATCACCCTCCAGTTTCTTTTAAATTGCGAAAAAACACCGTGAATTTATATATTGTAAATTTCACGATGGGTTTTTGACTGACTTTCAAAACTGAAGGTTGGTGACTTCATTCTCGCTTCAGATTCGGATTTAGCGCGTCAACGCGTCAACAACGTCTAGCAACAACCCCCGAAAACAAAAATACAATTTCACAGTTGTTTTTGCGATTTAAAAGAAATTAGAGGGTGGTAGCGCAATTCTGACTTCAGATTCGGATTCAGCGCGTTGACATACATAGAGAAACATGAGTCAAGTCTTTGGGTCTGACAACCAACTCCAAAAAGAAAAAAAAATCACGGTAGTTTTTCGCGATTTAAAAAAAACAAAAAACTTGAGGGTGGTGGCGCAATTCTGACTTCAGATTCGGATTCAGCGCGTTGACATACATAGAGAAACGTGTGTCAAGTCTTTGGGTCTGACAATTCTCTGTGTGTGTGGCGTGTGTAAATACACAAGAACATACGATTGGACCACGTTCACGAAATAATTAATTGGTGTGTAAATAAGGTTTAAAATATTTGTAGGAATTATAATCAAACAATTCGTATACATTCATTGTAAAGGGCAAGTAATGTTATTGGGCAGGGAACACCGGCGATTTTTCAGCCAGCGGAAAACTTCGTATGTAGGTTTCCGATACCGAAAAAGTGCATAATTGTAACTATAATGTATATTTAGAAAATTACTTCCTTTAGCACAAAGTGTAGCCAGCACACACATGTTGTGGGTCTTTGATACCTGAAAATTGAATTACGGCAAAAATCTCCCGTCTGACAGTTCGTCGGTCGGTCTGTCGGTGCATCTGTCTGTGTCGAAATGCCCACTAAGTCTTCTTTCTTGATGTCTCCTCACTGATGCAAATTCTATTGTCCCGCCTACTGTAATATTTCTCTGTGACAATTCTAATTAAAAATGTCACCCGTAATTCTATTAGTTCATTCCCGCTTCGCTGAATAATTGTAATTTTCTACGCGTCCGCAAAATTTCGCCATTCTATACCACGTATGGGTATCAATTCGCGACTATCTAATACTCAACAAGAATTGTTTACTGAGAACAACATCTACGTCTCTTCCCTATTTTAATTTCGTTCCAGAATATAAATACATTTTAAATTCCAACTAATAATTAAAATACTTTTAACTTTCTTTAAGTTCCTGCTATTAGGACTCTGACTAGTATCAAACACAGCTCCGTGCTGCACACTTCCTCCTACATCCGTCGGAATGTCTGAAACAATATGGCGATACTCCAGAATCGCGCATTTCATCTGATGGCAAACGTAATGGGCCAAGCTAATCTGTCTCGGCCGACCGCTCGCGACGTAATATACTGTACAGAAATGCCCATTGCTATCAGAAACAAAAGTAAAAGAACGATTTTCGTCGGCCCCCATATTCGAAATATAATTAAGAATGTTTATTTTAGAAATAAAATGACTGGCGACAAGTTTTAACATTGGAACTCATTCAGGAATGCCATTAAAAAAAAATTTCTGGGTAATATTAAAAACGTTCGATATGAATTGTGGGAATTCTGATGTGGTGTTGTTCTTTGGTCAGAGAGGTCATCTTCGTCAACATATTAGTTTTGCCGATAGCAGCGAGACTGATGATGACGGCAAAGCTGTCGAAAGCCGGCTATCTTAATAAAACTAATATGTTGACGAAGATGACCTCTTTTATTTCTTCTCTTCTGTTCGATATGAACCTATAGTTAAACCATGCCCGAAAATTTCAGGAGACTCGGATGTGATATTTTTTAGTGTCTTACGCGTTGCGATAAATGGTTACCACGAGTATTAAAAAATAATATAGAATTTTTATTTTCTTCGTTACACGAAAACCGTACGTGATCCGAAAAACATACAAACAGATTGCAATGCAGCACAGGAAAATTAGATTCAGAGACTTGTTTAATTGTATGACGCACAAAAAATATTATTTTTCAGGGCTAGGTACCTGGAAAAAGACGTGAATAAAGTAATATTATCTCATCCGTTTACTTTCATATACAGTTAACTCACTTGTTCAGAGCGGCTAAAATGACACATTAGTATAGCAGGCGCCTAGCAAAAGTTTGGTAAACAAAACGGAGGATACAAAGTATTGCTTCATTCATACACGAAGTGTTCTTTTCATTCACCTCCTTCCTCTCTTTCTCCTTCTCTCTCATCTTTCACCTACTTCTTCTCTTTCTCCTTCGTCTACTCTTTCTCCTTCGTCTCCTCTTTCTCCTTCGTCTCCTCTTTCTTCTTTTTTGTTCCTCTTCTATTTCGTCTTCTTCTTCCACAGCCTTAGCGTTTTCTTCAGTTCTAAAACTTTGGAGAATTTCTTCTACAGTCTCCATTGTGCTTTGTCCGCTTTCTGCTTTGAATGTCCGATCAACGCAAATTTATTGAATGTCCGTCCCACGATTGCCATCGCCGCAATCCACATTTCATATCCTATTCAATGGCTTTAAGCATAAAGACATAATGAAAAATCTTAATCAAAATCAAAAAGGTCTTAGTCAAACCCTTAAAAGGGCGGTTGGATGAGATAAAACCTTGTATATTGCTCGTAATGTCATTTCGTGCGAATTAGTTGTTAAATTTCCAGCGCATTAGCTCTCTTAGGGAAAATATAACACCAAAAAATAACATTTGACAGAATCACTTGCAATGTTGTTTCCTGTTTCAGCAATGATCCAGATACTTACGCAGCGAATGTGACAAGGCATCAACTGCTACGCGAGTGAAAAGAAGCAGCCCCATCAACTGAGCAGCACATAGGACGAGGTGGGCCATTTCAGTAGGTCGTAGGCACTCGCTCCGCTTTCAAATGACGGTACATGTAAATGCGTGCCAGCCTTATAGGTGCATATGCGGGCCTTAACTTGCGGAATGCAAATTTTTTATTTTCCCACGCTATTCCACTTCGTTTGTTGGACATAGATTGCATATCAGATCTCAATGAAAATATCAACAGTCGCTGGTAAAACTGGTTTTGGCTTGAGTAAAATCTCCGCGATACTAATAAAATATACAATTAAAACGATGGCATTTTAATACGCAGTTATATGGGAGAATGTTAATAGCACTTATCTCGTAAATCACTCTAAGAGACGTATTCATGAACAACACTTAAACTTTGATGTTTTTAAGTAGTTATTTCCATTTCATAGTTAGTTTGAGGAAAGTAAACTTAGGAAGCGACTTTATTTTCCAATCAACGATTTTCTGTACTTAGCCTTCCGAAAGTAAACTTTGAGATCAGAAGATACCGAGAATGGCTGATATTATGGGTGAATAGAAAATATGCCCTCCTTTTTCTTTAAATTTGTTCACAATTGAGGCATTCATGTATACGAGAATTTCTGACAATTTACGAAAGTAAAATTATTGACTTACCGTACCCTTCTTGTAAATAAGAAACATAGGCTCTCTTTACATAATGTTAGCTTTAGAATTCAGAAAATTGGCAATGAAAATACATTCACACTTTATCTTTCATTAGTTATTTGTAGCACACTGCCGTTAATTAATACGATCGTTGCAATTTCGTAAGCAACGTGAAATGTCAGTTACAACTATTTCCGCCCGAACGCGTCAATTGTAATTATGCAAATGTAAATATTTAAGTGGTTAGGCGGAAGAGCAGGCCTTGCGGCCTGAGCCTCACCGGTAATAAAGATATTATTATTATTATTATTATTATTATTATTATTATTATTATTATTATTATTATTATTATTATTATTATTATTATTATTATTATATCGGTTCATTTGGTAACGATATCGAGGAAGTTCTTGAATACGCTATGCCTACTTCACGATGTATTATCCGTGATCTACAAAATCCTGTTGAATTTTAGACGAAAAGCGAGCTGAAGAACTAATTCAGGTTTTACAAGCGTACGCTGTTATATCTTCTCATTTGTAAACAGAACGATACAAAATGGGAACAAATTACCTGATGCAGTGCTGGAGACTTTCCCTCAGAATGTCAAAAATTTTAAAATTAGACTAAGTGAATATGGTTAATAGATTAACTTTGTAAAATTGTATTTGGTAACATGTTAATATTTTAATGTTGTTTGATGTTTGTTTGTTTTTTGTGTATTTTTAGAAATTTCTTAGAAAACGCTACCACCGGAAATATTCTATGTATTCCTAAGTAGCAAAATATTCTATTCTATTCTATTCTATTCTATTCTATTCTATTCTATTCTATTCTATTCTATTCTATTCTATTCTATTCTATTCTATTCTATTCTATTCTATTCTATTCTATTCTATTCTATTCTATTCTATTCTATTCTATTCTATTCTATTCTATTCTATTTCTATTCTATTCTATTCTATTCTATTCTATTCTATTCTATTCTATTCTATTCTATTCTATTCTATTCTATTCTATTCTATTCTATTCTATTCTATTCTATTCTATTCTATTCTATTCTATTCTATTCTATTCTATTCTATTCTATTCTATT
Organism: Teleogryllus occipitalis; assembly: GCA_011170035.1. Taxonomy (NCBI): domain Eukaryota; kingdom Metazoa; phylum Arthropoda; class Insecta; order Orthoptera; family Gryllidae; genus Teleogryllus; species Teleogryllus occipitalis. Next base: position 38,881 of record BLKR01000454.1, read on the forward strand.
CTATTCTATTCTATTCTATTCTATTCTATTCTATTCTATTCTATTCTATTCTATTCTATTCTATTCTATTCTATTCTATTCTATTCTATTCTATTCCTCGACAACTTTATAAATGATCTGCAAAAGGACAATAGAAGGTGACTACCTATTCCTCCCATAATCCAATTTTTACTTCCTCGCTACTGCTACCGCTGTAGAGATAAAGTTATGTAATGCTGCGCGGAAAATGGCGAATATTCGACAAAAAAATCTTCTTACAGAGCCCTTGGTACGAAAATATATAAATACTAAACAAACTTCATCTATTAAATGGAGTAATGTTCGGGTACAAGCACATGCTTCCTATAGATCAGATCACTACTTACTAAACGGAAACGCTTACCTTGTGTATAAATCTTACTACTAAAATTATGGAAACAAAAGACCAAATACAAAAGGGGGAAAATTGAGGGTCAGATGTGGCCGAAATATAATATTGAAAGCCTTCATGACGATTCCATTGCATTTTGTACAAATTGCGCGTGGCAGAAAAATTAAAGTATATCCCAATAGGAGATGCTGAAGACAAATACCAATTTTTAGAAAAATGTACTCACGAAGTAGCGAAAGAAGCTTTGGGAGAAAAGAGAAAATGTGAATATTAGAAAGAAGAAGACTTGTGGTAGACCGAAGATATAAAAAACCTAGTTGAAGAAAAGAAAAAAAGTTATATTTGAGATAGATTTCAACAAAGGATTTAGAAGATAGAAGTGATTATAACAAAATAAAGTATTTGGTCAAGATAGAAGTTAAGAAGGCAAAAAATGTATTTTGGGAACCAAAATGTGACATAGTATACAAGTGCATTGGCAACACCAAATCCAGAGGGGCATGGAAAATGTTACATTCCATGAAAATGAATACTACCCAAGAATGGCATTTAGTAGACCCAATTGGTATTGAAAAATGGCAAAAATACTATGAAAATGTTTTGACAGAAAATAGAAATAAATTTCAGGGAATAGATTATGAACCACTTGAGGTAAATTCGATCACACCAGAGGTGACTTTGGGAGAAGTAAAAAACGTTTTATGAAACATGAAAACTAATAAAGCACCTGGACCAGGAGGTATAGTCATAGAGCTTGCTAAACATTATCCTATTATAGGTTTAGAATTAACTACAGAAATATTCAATGGCATTTTAAAAGGAGGTGAAATGCCAGAAATATGGAAATTAGCTTATATAAATTCAATTTACAAAATGACAGTAAAGTAGATTATAATAATTATAGAGGGATAATTGTGACTTCATCTTTGGTTAGACTGTATGGACGTGTGCTAAAAAATAGAATTGAAAAGCAAATGTCAGGTTCAGAAGAGCAAAATGGTTTGACCATGAAGATCCTCAATTGACAATATTTTCTGTCTCAAACAACTGATAGAATAAAACAAGTGAGTGAGGAAGAGAAGTTCACATCATTTTCATAGATCTCAAAAAGGCTTATGATAATGTAGCAGTAAAAGAAGTATGGGGGCAATGGAAGAAAAACGAAAATAAACAATAAACGTAAATGCAGTCAAACAACTTTATAAAGATAACAAAAGTCAAGTAAAAGTGGGAAAATATCTATCAGACGACTTCCCAGTAAATAAAGGATTACGGCAAGGCTACCGTATATCTCCAACTCTGTTCAAAGGGGAAGATACACCTTGACAGCAGTTAAATGTTTATTATTAGTACACTTTTTCTCCGTTAAAATCATACTCCACAGCAGTAAAAATGAACTGACACACAGAAATATCTTTCTTCTGCAATGAAAAATTTGCTTTTAACTTAAAAAACGATTTGCATTTTTTTTTTTTTTTTGAAAAATCAAAATTCAACCATTTTTTCATGCTCTGACTTAGTGTTTCCCAGATAACTCAAATAATTTTGAAGATTTTTACAAATTTCTTCTTTTAATTTGTTGGCAATACTTATAGGTACAAAACCATGCTCTTTTATTTAGATATCTGGATAAATAATATTTTTAATTTGAATACAAATTTAATATATTGATTATTAATAGTTTTTTTCGGTTTTATAATTCTTTATCACAAAAATTATTAATCTAAGATGCATAATTTAGCATAGTTTTGTAGAAAATACTTATTTAAATGCATTCTAAAAGTTTCACCGCTTTAAAACGATTACTTTTTAGTTATAAGGGAAACGGGTCTTAAAAACGGTAATTCTGGAAAACAAGGTACGAAGTTAGAATCATGAGTTTGCTTCCCTTTCTACTCTAACAGATGCATTATGCAGCGACATATCTTTAAGTCATAACTCTAAAACTATTGCAGATATAGAAATATTTTTTTCAACAAAATATTCCTGAATAATTAATGCATAGGAAAAAAACTATTTTCAAAACTCGAACATTTTAAGGTGTTTCCCCGATAGACATTGATAAAACCGAAAAATAATGGAAAAGAAAGTGTAAAAGTAAGGGTGCGAAAATAGGTTATGAAACAGTGTTTAGTCTATATGCAGACGACCAGGTGATAATGGCTAAAGATGAATGTGATGTAACTTATATGTTTAGAAAATTAGTAGAAGAATGTGGAAAATGGGGAATGGCAATAAACGTGCAGAAAAGTGAATATGTGGTGGTGGGAGGGATGCTCCATGATTTAGATACTAGTATAGCAATTGTTAAAGGCAGCACACATTGCAAGTATTTGGGAGTCACACTAACAGCAGATGGTAGAGACGAACAGGCTGTGAAAAATAAAAATATAAGGGGAAAATAGCCATAAGAATTACGTCTCATTATTGTGTCATGATGTAGATATATGAAAAGGAGTAATAATTGTCAAATTTGTGTTTATATTTTCTTGAAAATATTTAGTTTCGCACAACATGCTCTATTATTTCTAATGGATCATCCCTGGAACTTCATGCACTAAAAAAAATTAAAATTATGCATGCCACCATGCACTTAAAATAACCAATATACGGTCTCAAAGCTCAGAATATGCGTTAAACAAACATACAGGGAGGAGCAGATAACATTTATTTATGTAAATCTTCATTTTACACTATAGTACAAAACGCGTGTAATAAAATATATTTTCAAACATAATAAACAAAAGAGGTTATTAAGCAAGAGAACCAATATCATTGTTACTAAGTGCCGTAACATTCAGACCAGTTTACTAAGTTTATGCGCACGAGTAAAGTTCCAAGAAGTAAATCGTTTCAAGTGAAAACAATCTTATCAGAAGGCTATCGGAAATGTTTTTTTTTCAAAATATTTATTTGCTCCCTTTTGTACTGCAATACAATTTTTCAGGGAGTTGAACATAATACGAAATATAGAGGCAAGAAGCCAGAATTCAACCGACAGGTAAATAGTTACCGATAATTTAACAGAAGTGCTGTCACTAACTTTAATTATGAAATTGAAAAATAATTATGAAAACTAAAAATAGAACTAAAGTAAGTTTTAATTTATGGAAGATGAAAAATATCCCTCGGAAAATGTGATCGGATTCGAGGATGAGGAACATAGTTTGATCTAGTATAAGGTCAAAACTGTGTTCCTAGTGTAAAGTCAGCTTCATTTTATTTTGATATGAAATATACGATTATGATATTAATATGAAATATTATGTTGATATTTTCGCAGTAGCATGGCTTAATTCACTTTTGTTTTGAAAGATAACAAATGAAAATGAAAATATATTCTGTACTGGCAGTGGAGATCTTGTGGTAATCCCTGATTAAATTATCCGGGATATAACAGGTATCAACCACAATAGCAGGCTATATAAATTTACTGTGTAGAAAATTCAGCCATACACGTGTTTCGGGATTTTTTTCTCATCATCAGTGGCTCTACAATATTAAAAATTCTATTAATAAATTAACATGTGATTAACTACATCATACAAGGAAGTAATAATCTGATTGAGCGTTAAAATTATTTAAATAAAATACTTACCCAAGTAACATATATTAAACACATTAAGAAAACATTCAAAGTCATTAGCGACCAGTTATTTACCCTAGTGAAGACCTTTATTTGTCTTTCAACTATTAATAGTTTAATTGTTGGGAGGGGATTCTGAAACTCAAGAAAGCGTGCGCAGATGATTTTCTTCCCCATACGTCACATACAGCTTTTACTGTTTTTGACTAAATAAATAAATTTACTGTAGAAGTTTGCATAACAAGTAATATAACATTGTATATTTACATAAGGTCATTGTACATGTGTAGCTTTTAAAAGCTGCATTACTTCAACATCTTAAGTATTAACATTTAGTAACTCTTTAATATCATTACACATAACATACTCTTTTTTACTTTTTTGCCTTAGGAAGTTCTTAGTAAGAAGAATGCGGTATACTTAGAGTAATTTTACAACAATTACATAATTTGGGATCTTCTTTGGTTACTAGTTATTTGTGTGTTAATTTTGAATAGTCAATTCGTGAACGAGTGAAAATACTTTGTTCTTTTCTATTTTCAAGGAAAGGCGCATGGCAATCATGGATTGAATTTCTTATCTCAAATAGCGTGGTTGGAGATGATTTAAACCATTCTTCACACCAATTTTTTCTATTCTACGGTGAAGCTTTTTTTCAAGTCTCTAGGGGATACAGAGAGTTCTTGGAGTGGTAATGTTTGCGTAGTGATAGACACTAACGATTTTAAATGTTCTCATTAATGTTTTACGAAATATTTGATATCGCAAATTTTGTTTAATATCAGTTCTATTCCTATGAGTCCCTTGCGATTTAATAGCACTATTTTCCAACATTTTTGAATTCTGATTAGCAGTAGTGTATATTTAATTGCACATGTGCAATTGATGAAGTGATAATTAGCAATTTTAAACTAAAAGAACATTTTAAGTTACCGTTTAAAATTAATTGAGTAAATGAGATGTATATACATTCAAACTTGCCTGAAATAGTGGTTTAATGACCTTCTCGTATGTTGTTGCTGGGAACTCACCATTCCCTAGACACTAGTTCTGCCCCTTAACTCTAAAATCGTGACAAATGAAATTATTATACTATGACCTTTCTGAAATCCAAACCCCAGGAAACAATTGCAAGACTAATAAATTCACAAATATTGTCATTATGAATGTGTTACTTCACGTCACTCAGCATGTTCTAAAATTAAAATACCGGCTGGGTTTACCTCAGAACCAGCATTGCCCCAGACGCTGACTCTGCAGCAACTCTGATCGGGTTCGAGTCCCGACGTGGCAAATTTTATTTTCTCGCTACGGAGTAGAGAGAAAGTTATGTAATGCTGCGCGAAAAAACGGCGAATTTTCGGCAGAGAAACTCGTCTTACAGGACCCTGGTTACGAAACAGTGGATAAATCCAGTTGCTAGATTTGGGGGGGGGGAATCCTCTAACACATGGTGAAGTCAGAATCCATGTTTTATGGTTTCTTGATACCGAAAAATCGATTGACGGTAAAACCTCCGTCTTTCCGTCCGTTTATCTGTACATCTGTGACGAATGCTAGCGGCTAAACCGCTCAGCCGATTTTCTCTAAAATTGATATTCTCGATCAATTTGGCTGATGTCGCGTCCCCTTGAATTTGAAACCGATATTTTAATATTTGGGGGGGGCGGTACTTTACATGAAGCCCCAGGGACATTTTCCAATTTAAAATAATAATAATAATAAAAATAATAATAATAATAATAATAATTATTATTATTATTAATAGTACCATCGTTTTTATTAAATCTTTTGTTGGATAGACTGAAGGACGATAATGAGAATGGTCCAAGTCTCATGCTCGCTCAAAATCCTGATTTTTCGAAAAATGCAAAAGTTCAAACTTGTTTCGGAGTCTTCCTACAACTAAAATATTAAAGATAGATATTTTCCCCTATTAAAATCCGAAAGATAATTTTCAAATAAGGCCATGTACAATTTTTCGAAAATTTGAGAATTTTTGGCGCAATTTTGCGTGAAGATGCGGGCAAGAATATAGGTGCTGTTTTAGTACCCCTAGTTTCATCCTACCTTCATAGCTAGTTCGAATTCAGCCGCTCTCTGGAGAAGAATTATAGCGGCCGACTGCGCTGGTTAGTAGTTTTCTGAAGTTTCTGCGATCGACAGCAAGTGGATGCTTAAAAATTGTAGTACATAGGAAGTCTAGCAGATGTTAATACTCTGGGTTAAGGCTGTTTAGATCTTATTCAAGCAATACCGTAATACCTCAAGCTCAGTCAGTTCTGGAAAGACTAGATTCTAGAGGGGTACTCCGCCACCGTTCAGTGTGACTCAATTGACTCAAAATGAGTCAAACTCTCTTTCTCTCTCTGACTCTCTCTGACTCTGCCTCTCTATCTGTCTGTCTTCTAGCCAAAGAATGTTTTGTCATGAATTACTAAAAACCGAATAATGTATGCGAAAGTATTTCTAGGTTGTTTCGTTTGGTTGACTTTCAAACGATCTATCAGCTTGTTTCCAGGGAGACCCTTTTTGTCCATACTTACAGCCTACAAAATAATTATTGTAAGTGATTGGAGTGATTCACATTTGCAATGACTGAATTTAATTAATGTTTGACAAAATAAACAACCCTATAAATAAAAGAACAATTTGATAGTTCAGAAAAGTGAGATAGAGGGGCTTGTTTGGTGACACATAGCTCATCGAATCTCGCCTCTATTTTAGAAATAGCAATACGTATCTCATCCTGGAGATTTATTCTTGAAATATCTTTGATATGTATTATCATATTTTGTCTCGATTACTGCCGTGACTGAACTCTGAAGTCCTCGCGCCTCCCCCTGAAAGTGTCGTGCCTTGCTAGGGAAGGGGGCGCCTCACAGTTTCAATCACACTGCCATAAGGACCTTTACGCTCGCTGCCAGTGTTGGTGTCTTGTTACTTAGTCAGGTGGTGGTGATTTTCCCCCGCTGGATGGCGAGATCCGGCGCTGACCTATAACGGCTTGTGAGAACTTGTTTATTTTCCTCCAGTCAGAGGAACGGAAAATTATGTTTTATATAATTGGATTCAAATAATAAAATATACATACCTAACCGAATCATAAACTTAAGATTAATTTTCTTAGTACTACGTACCTGTTACTGCCAGTCCCTCAAGAAGAATTGCTAATTTGTGGTAAAATAATGTAAAGAGATGGATGGAAAGTGAAAAAGTAAGGGGATTGTGATGGTAGTAGCTGAGAAGATAAGACTAGGAACAAATTAAATAAGCTTATAATTCAATAACAGCTGCCATTACACGAGGAACACACATTTTCTGAGAAAACATTTCAAAGAAGGCATTGATAATGACTCATATGCCTTCTAAGTTGTTTAAATATCAAAACATTTCTATTTAAAGATTGTATATAAAAGTTCCTGAAATTGATTTAATTTTCAAAAAAGCTTTTGATGAATATATTCTATATAAATTAAGTTTGATGAAACACAAATGAATACATTAGATGAAGGAAAGGTAGTATTCATTCATATGGCAAAAAAATGTATATGACTATAATTTGTGCAGCAAACGAGTCCATAAAAATATAATGTTTTTGATTTGACTGCAATTCTTAGAAAGGTTTCTTATTTTTTCCGTTATGGATCGACATGAAGTATCTAACTGTAGCTGATTTCCATAATTGACATTAATGGATTTCTCCCTGTATCAAATCGGTTTATAATTGCTTGTCTTCGACGTAACGTCCTTCATTAGAAGTAATTTATTCTGTATTTCCGAATTCGGGACCGAAATGACAAATCTCTTCTTGTATTTATTCGCCAATTATCTTCAAGTATGTTAAATATGTTTCGTCTACACGAGATATTATTGAGGTCAAAATATTAATATTAAAATAAATAAAACCATACAGATCACAAAAACTGTCACGTTGACCCAGGACTCATTGTCATCCTAAAAGCAAAGGACCATTCAAAATCTGTGGATGACGCAATCTGATACCGATGTAGTTGGTGAAGTTGGGATGACTTCCATCTGAGCAATCTGATTTCGTAAAGAGAAAAAGGAGTCAACAAACTTGAGCGTGTAATATGCGACGCGCTTATGTAGTCTACCTCTGGTCGTTAAGTTATAAAAGGAAACGCGTTTGTGGAAGGCGACCGTGAGCGAGCAGGAACGGCGGGATTGCTGACAAACACGACGGCGAGATCAGCGTGTCCGCTTGCGAAATTCTTCGCCCAACCATTCATTGATGGTTGCACTTGGCCCAGTGACTCGTCAGTTGTAAGAAGCAATTTACACTCTCATAAATTACATTAAATTTAATGTAGATTTAATGTACGACTAAATAAATTTTAATGTACCTTGAAAATGAAAGAGAGGTAAATGCATTTACATTAAATTTAATGTTTAAATTAAAATCAATGTAATTTTAATGTAAGGCTGTTAACTACATTATCTTGTCTACATTAAATTTTAATTGTACACGTACATTAAATTTAATGTACGCTTATATTAAATTTAATTTATGCTTATGAAAATTACTTTCATGCAATTTACATTAAAAGTAATGCACAAAATTTCTGACAGTGTACATTAAGAGGCACATGACTGTGGAAGGTAACGCTTTGTAATGTCCAATGAAGATTCGTAAGAATAAGATTCCCAACTGTTTTTCTTAATGGCTGGAGTTGTTCAACGGGAACAGTGCTTTTTGATCCCTCGTAGCTAAAACAACGTGAAATAACATTTCCCCCCAATAATATTCCATTTTCCCATCTGATATTACCCCGCTGGTGGAATAAGACCTTGGACTTACATAAAAAGCCTTGGCTGGGAATTGGCAACTCCTCAGTGTCATAAAGACAGCTCCATGGGGGTAAAGGAAGGAGACTGGTAGTATCCGCACGTTCCCCAGATTTCTAGCCCAGGTAGTCCGTATGAGGGTCTCGGTTGCATCGTAGTAGCACCCCCTTTTGAGGGGAAAGTAAGGTGGGTATGACTTTCCCCTACGAGTGAATAGCATTCTGATCCCATCTGGCAGACTTTGAGCTGGCGATGCGGTTCCACTCAACTTGATGAGTAGACCATCTCTAAGAGCATTGATTACTACCATATCCAGTTGCCAGCCTGAAGGTGTAACTTTGTCCACCTGAGGGGTAAGGGTAAAGAGAAAAGCTAACTTACCCTGGGGCCTAAAAACGTCCTAGGTTTTATAAAATATTAAATTAGACTGCAAGTGTGCAAAGTTTGCTTCCTTGTATTGCAGGGTGGTACAAACTGACAGTGTACTAATCCCCCTCTCAAGCAAGCAATGGTAAATCAAGAGCCCTTCCATCGACAAATAGGTTCCCCCTTTCCTCCCCAAGGTGATATATGCCGATAATGCTTCTCGCCTTCTTAGCTAAGTCAGCGGGAGACAACACTTCCCCCTTCCTCGAAAAGAATGTGAATCCATTGTCATCTAAAGTCAGGTTAACGGGGCTTGGTCAGTAGGAACAAAAAGAAATTTAAAACACGGTTGTTTGCCAACGTTTCAGAAAATGTATTTCCATTCTCAGGGCAATAAAAAATGATAAAAAAACAAGCGATATTACATAAAGTCCAGTTACCAATGAGATAGATCGTGTCAGTAATAAAAAGAAAAATAGTGCTTCTTTATTTCTTATTTTGTATAGTCTTGAGGATTGAAATACATTGTCCGAAACATTGGCAAACAACCATGTTTTTTTGCTCTTACTGACCAAGTCCCGTTAATCTGACGTCGGTTTATTATTTATGATCGTGAAGGATTCTCCATTATCCTCTCTTGTATCTCGAGATGAAACAAGCTCACAGACTCGCGTCCCAACTTGGCTAAGCCGCCGAAAAACACCAGTTGCTTCTCGAGGAAAATTTGATTCCCCTGGGATACCACAAGCTGACTGTACCCATCGTCCCTCACAGCTTAGCCACCGAAGAACAACAACCCTCTTCCAAGAAGGATTTTTTACCCCGTGTGGTGATTGAAACTGTCAGCACCCCTCAGCGCCTCTCTCGCAAGTCGTCAAGAAACAACACTTCCCTCTTAGTAAACATTCGTTACCCCTGGGGTGCCACATGTCAACCACACTCTTTGTCCCGTCTCCGCTAAGCCGAGAAACAATTCCCTCATACCAAAAAATACAACCCCACTGGGCTGCCATAAACCGTCTGTACTCCTCGCCGCCACTCTCCCAAGTCGCTAAGAAACATTATATTCCTCCTGGCAAAAAATCGATCCCTCTGGGATGCCACAAGCCTTTTCGTCCCGTCTCCTCTAAGCACCCGAGAAACAAAACTTCCCTCCAACAAAGAATACAATTCTCCTGGGATGCCATAAAGCGACTGCACCTCTCACAGCTCAGCCGCGAAATAACAACCCTCTTCTGAGACGAATGTTTTACCCCCTTGGATGGTTCAAGCCGACAGTTTCCTTGCCGTCAGTCCCCCAAGTCGCCAACAAACAACAATTCCCTCCCGTGAAGAAAACAACCCTCTGAGCGCCTCAAGCAGACTACTCTTCGCCCCTTTTCCGCTAATCCCCCGAGAACACATACCTCCCGCTAAGAATGCGATCCCTGTGGGTTGCCAAAAGTCAACTGTACCTCTCGACCCTCACATCTGACCCCGATGTTTTATTCCCCTAGAGGGGTTCAAGCCAACTCTACTCGTCGCCGCCGTGACGCCCCCACGTCACCAAGAAACGATACGTCCCTCCCGCAAAGAATGCGATGCCTGTGGGGTGTCATATGCCGACAGTACTGTCCTTCCCGTCTCCGGTAAGCAGCCAAGAAACAACGATTACCTTCAACGAAGAATACAATTCGCCGGGTTACCACAAGCGGACTGCGCCCCTCCCCGTCACCCTCCCATGTCACCAAGAAACAACGCCTCCCTCCCGCGAAAAATACTTCCTCTGGGGCGCCACAAGAGAATTGCACCCTTCGCCGTTACTCTCCCTAGTCACCAAGTAACTACAAGTCCCTCCCGCGAAAAATACTACCTCTCAGAGACGCCACTAGAGGGCTGCATCCCTCGCCATCACTCTAGCAAATCATCAAGAAACAACACGTCCCTCCCACAAAGAATACAATTACCCGGGTTGCCCCAAGCGGACCGCACCACTCGCAGTCACTCTCCTATGTCACCAAGAAATTACAAGTCCCTCCCGCGAAAAATATTACCTCTGGTGCGCCACAAGAGAATTGCACCCTTCGCCGTTACTCTCCCAAGTCACCAAGAAACTACAAGTCCCTCCCGCGAAAAATACTACCTCTCAGAGGTGCCACAAGAGGACTGCATCCCTCGCCATCACTCTAGCAAATCATCAAGAAACAACACGTCCCTCCCGCGAAGAATACGATCCCTGAGAGGTGCCACAAGCGGACTGCACCCCTCGCCGTCACTCTGCCTAGTCACCAACAAACGCGTCCCTCCCGCTAAAAATACTACCTCTCTGGGGCGCCACAAGTGGACTGCACTCTTCGCCGTCATTCTTCCTAATCACCAAAAAACAATGCGTCCCTCCCGCGAAGAATACGATCCCTGTGGGGTGTCACAAGCGAACTGCATCCCTCGACGTCACTCTGCCTAGTCACCAAGAAGCAATACTTCCCTCCCGCAAAGAATAAATCCTTGTGGGGTGTCACAAGCTGACAGTACTGACCGTCTCCGCACAGCAGCCAAGAAACGATCCTCTTCAACGAAGAATACAAGCCCCAAGCCGACCGTCCTGTTCATCCCGCCTGTGCACGACAACCGTCCCACTCGGAGAAAGCACTGCCTTCCTCCAGCCGGCGCCTCGTCACTTGATGGGGTGCCAGGCGGAGTGCACGGAGCGCGGGCTCTGCATGACGGCCAGCCAGTGGTGGCGCGCGTGGCGGGAGCCCACCCCGCGGCCCAGCGCCACTTTGCCCAGGCAGCGGTCGCGCTGGGGTGGTGGCGAGGCGGCCGCCGGCACGGCGCCCTTGTCGCCCGCGGGGGCGGGGGCGGGGTCGGCGGCGGGCGGCGCGGGCGCCCGCGAGCACAGCAGCACCAGGAAGACGGCCGTCTCCAGCTGCGCCGCGCTCAGGTCGAAGGTGAGCGTCTCGTTGAAGTCGGGCGCGTCGCAGCCCGGCCGCGCCGTCGTCTTCTTGCGCCGCACCGACCGCCCCGTCGACCCGTGCAGCTGGATCACGCGCACGTACGGATCTGCAACGCCACACGCGGCCACCTTGCATTCCTCGCCTTTCGTTGATTCATTCATTAGTGATTCCGGGCGCGTCAACTGCCGAGTTCAGAATGGCTGATATTATGGGTATATATTACACAGATTGGCTGATATTATGGGTATATCAGTTCATTTAATAGATTTCGTTGGTGATTCCGGGAGCGTCAACTCCCAAAGTCATAAGTCTCGTAAGTGTAGTGTACGTTTTTCTTAGGGAGGTGGCGGTGATCTTCTCCCGCTCGATGGTGAGAACCGGCGCCGACCTACCGTCGGCTAACGGAATTTTCCTCAACCAGGTATCTCCCCCAGCAGAACACCGCTCCCGGCGTGACAACCTCTAAACTCCCGACCTGTCGTAGGTCCCATTAGTGTAGTGCATGTTTTTTTCTCGGGAGGTGGCAGTGATCTTCCCCCCTGGATGGCGAGATCCAGCACCAACCTACCGTCGGCTAGTGGGGTTTTCCCCAATCAGTTATCTCCCATCTGCGGGGCACCGCTCCAGCCGTGAGAAGCTGTAAGCTCCCGTCCAGTCTCCCGGAATATGTGGTAGTGTAGTGCATGTTAGTGTAAGTGTGTGTGTGTGTGGGGGGGTGAGGATAGGACAAGGAAGGAGAAGGAAACGCTCAGTCCGTTGCTCGTTTGTTACGGTACTGTCCGATATTCGCCTAGTGTTGATCGTAGAAACCAAGCAAAAACTACCGATCAGAGCAGCCAGCCTGATCCAGCTAGCCCCGATCAGAGCAAAATCCTGCAAATCGGGACTCGAATCCTAGGTCCTCCCGGCCAGGGACACTACAGTGACATCAGTTGATTTGAAAGGGGCCCTTGCACTCGCATCACGAGACTTACGGAGCGAACACCGTTTCGGGCCGATGGATTCTTTTCATTTTCACTGTTTTCCGTTGTTTCCGGGTTCTCTCTCTATGAAATTTTGGTGAAGGAAAGATGAGTTTTTAGAAGGAATCGAAACGAATCCCCGCAAGTGTTTTCTCTCGATAGGGAATTATTCTCCAATCCTGCAGCGAAAATAGAAGAAAATGGAAACATGAAGAAATAGAAATCAGGGAGTATATTATAATGGAGCGTGCTTGCAACACGCTTTAAGCTGCAACACGGAAATTAGGTTTTTCAAGACTTTCAAACAGATTGCTTGTCTCTTACGGAAAACGAGACTCGTTCACCGTAATCTACACAATAAGACCTTTTTAGAGGTTCTTTTAACTGTCTGGAGAATATTCTGACTTCTAAGAACCCCCTCCCAATGATCGGTTCTCTCAATCGTTACTTCGTTTTAACCATCGCTACAACGGTTGTTTTAAGTAGTTAACTTAATTTTACGATATGATTCGTATTCGATTATCGTAATCAAACAGAGGAACGAAAACTAACTCGTAACAATCGGCGATAGTTAAGAAATATCGAAACAAATTAGTTGTACATTAGATGGCATGTAAGTATTCTATTCTCAGAAAATATATTTCTTTTTTATGTGATATTTTTATAAGAAGGTCACATTACGAAAAGTATTGATAGATACACAACGGATGTCGCAAATAACGCACGTGGTTGGTTAAAAATGTCGATCATTTCACTTTACAGTTATGAAACCGGCTTAGTTGGTTCAGGGCACTTAGATCTGTGCAGTTGCTCTGGCCGGGAGGTCCTAGGGTTCGAGTCCAATGGGAAGCTAAGAGCTTGTCCAGACTGGGGCGGCACCCAACTAGTGGGAGAAAACTGTCTCGGAAAACAAGCAAGCCGACATATAGGCTGGTGCTGGGGCTCACCAACCAGCGGATAAAATCACAGGCACCTACTGTGATGAAAATCATGTAGTACACTTACGGGACTAATAATGTATAGTAGTTGTGGCGCCCGGAAGCACTAAATAATCAATTACTCAACAAACTTCAAACACCTCCGTTAGAAATCCTTTCTTCACATATTTAAACCACGTCCGTTGTGTCTATTGAATCAACACAAAAGACTTTAATAAGAAAATAAATCCTGCTGCAATGCTCGTTACTCCGATTTAAACGTATTCTAAGCACTGCATTCAAATCGGAGTGTAGCCGTAGTGTCTTTGGCGCCTTTGGCATAGGCGCAACGGGCGCAAGCGAAGGCGTGGAGGACAGTGGGCCGCGCAGCAGTACTTACGGACGATTGCGAGCAAATTAGCCACTTGCATGCAGAGAGGGCGGTGGGCCCTGCAGCAGTACTTGCGGAACCCGGCGAGCGACTTGGCCACCTGCAGGTAGCGAGGGCGGTGGGCCGCGCAGCAGTACTTACGGAAGTTGGGGAGCTAGTTGGCCCCCTACAGGTAGCAAGGGCAGTAGACCGCGCAGCACTACTTACGGAACACTGCGAGCAAATTGGCCACTTGCATGTAGCGTGGGCGGTGAATCGTGCAGCAGTACTTACGGAAGTCGGCGAGCGAGTTGTCCACCTGCAGGCAGCGAGGGCGGTGGGCCGCGCAGTAGTACTTACGGTAGCCGGCGAGCGAGTTGGCCACCTGCAGGTAGCGAGGGAGGTGGGCCGTATAGCAGTACTTACGGAAGACTGCGAGCAAATTGGCCACCTGCATGTAGCGTGGGCGGTGGGCCGCGCAGCAGTACTTACGGAAGTCAAGTGAGTTGGCAACCTGCAGGTAGCGAGGGAGGTGGGCCGCGCAGCAGTACTTACGGAAGTCGGCGAGCGAGTTGGCCACCTGCAGGTAGCGCAGGCGCGCGGCGCGCAGCACGCTGATGGAGAGGCGCTGCGCCGTCGGCAGGAAGCTCAGCCCCACTAGCACCTCGCCCGCCTCCTGCGCACGCGCGGCAAGGTACACGTCTGGATGCCCATCAACTCCCCGCCGGGGTCAGAAGAGTGCGGGTCAAACCCATCCGAGTTGAAACGCGTACCCGTATGCGTGTAAGACCCGTATGGTACGGGTCTATCCGCATGAAACAGGTCTATCCGTTTGACACGGATCTATCCGGTTGAAACGGGTCTGCCCGTGAGATATGGGCCTATTCGCATGAAACGGGTCTACCCGAATGTCACGGTTCTATCCACATGATACGGGTCTGCCCGTATGATACAGGTCTATTAACATGAAACGGGTCCTGCTCGTATGGTACGGGTATATCCGCATGAAACAGTTATGTGTGATAAAAGTCTATCCGCATGAAACGGATCAATCTGCAAGAAGCCGGTTTACCCATATGACACGGTACTATCCACATGAAATCGAACTGCCGTATGATACGGGTCTATCCGCATGAGACAGGTCTACCCGCAAGAAACTGGTCTACCCGTGTGATACGGGTCTATCCGCATGAAACGGGTCTACCCGTGTGATACGGGTCTATCCGCATGAAACGAGTGTGCCCGTATGATACGGGTCTATCCGTACGAAACCGGTCTGCCCGTATGTTAACGGTATTCTCTGCATGAAACGTGTCTATCTCTGAAGCGAGTCTACCCTTATGAAACATGTCCAACCGCTTCAACGGGTATCGATATGAAACGGTTCTTGCGTTCTTGTGCAAGATGCTGGCAAGTCGTGGTTTTTATTTCGAACATTTAGAAGAAACATTTTCAAAAGTTATGGCCGACCCGTCTGTTTATGGGCGACCCATATTATACGTGCAACCCTATTATCCGGGAGACTTATGTGACCCATAAGATGCAGATCCCGTTTGAATGCGGGATGGGTTTGACCCATTAGAATAACCGCATATACGGGCCTTGGGCACCCGCAGAATCAAATACCCGTTGAACTCGAAGACCTCTACAGCACATGCACGGGGGGGGGGGGTGCGACATCGATGTCCATGTTTTTAAAACAATTATGTTTTTATAAAATTATCGACGTATTTAACGTCGAGATTTTGAAGCCGAAGCTTTTTAACATCGACGTTTTGTGTTCGATGATTTTACGTGGTCAATAATTTTTTAATGAAAAGTGTCCATCAAAACAAAATCCTATAATAATTTTCAGGTATCCATAATTGAATATTCTTCAGATCAAAGAGACAAAGTAAATAATAATATTAATAATAATATATAATAATAATAATAATAATAATAATAATAATAACGAGTATTTGACACTAAAGAAGTGTATATTATTTTTTAAATATCGGATAGATAATACAAGTTTCATTAATTGTTCTTATGATTTTTGACTTAGTTTTTCAGTTAAATTTCAATTAAAAATTAATAATCGATACCACTTTCAAAATAAATATTCCCCTCTTAAATTGTTACAAACATTTGTGATAAAGTAGTTTATTAATTTATCACATCATATGAGTAACATTCAGAATAAAAATCACATAAACAATAGCAATGATTTTCAGTATCTTGAAAAAAATTGAATCTCTAAAAATTACAATGGATGTTCCTGTGATCCTCCTTGATAATGCTAGGGTTAATACCCCAAATAAAATGAGAAGGTGGTGGACAAATCGGCGTGAAGTGGGGTGGAGTTGTGGTGTACATCGACTCTATCACGTTACACAATGAATTACATGACAAGATATGCGATTGACATTAACAATACAAACAGCACACGTGACTCATAAAACCGATAAATTTTATCTAAATTTACCTCATTATTTACTTCTAATGAAGCTCAGCAACAGCAAAAGCAATAGCATCAGTAATTGCGACATTCGAGGCTCGCGATTCATGTATTATATAATTTAGGGTGATCAGATTTTGTATGACCCAAAACTGGACATTTCTGAAATATGGAAAAAAAAACATCGGAACAAAACAGGACATGAACTTACAAAGAAAGTATGCTTCATATGTGACTGCATTGCTTCACTGAGGTAAGTACAAATTCCTTTTTATATGTAAAAAAAAACATTTTAACAATCAACTTATGAACATCCTGCTGAATATGAACTTGTGAATTCTCATTCAGGAATATTTGATACATTTCAAGAGTTCTGAATTCCTGTATAACAGGTTGTAGAATTCCTTACAGCTCAGGTCTTCAAAATTAGTTTTTAAAATTACAATTTCTTAAATAGTTTCGGTAGTAAAATGTTTGCTTTTTTCATCAATCCAAAGGAAGTTCACAATTAAAAATATTCTTTCCACCATATCATTTTTGCCTGGTACAGCCTAAACAAAATTCACAACGTTCTCTGTGTTTTTACATGGATTGCGTCTACCTTTAAATGTGTGGAAGGCATCACAATTTTTTATCGTCTCTACATTGTCTTTTTCCCATTCCTCAAATTTTCTGGATAAAATTTTGTGGAAATGTAAGAGCTAGCGAAGTAGCGGAAACCAGAGTGCGTCTAGGAAGAGTGAGGTTATAGTCAAGAACGAAAAAACTAGATTATTTGCGTCCCGCTAAAATTTTGTCAGGAAATGAGAAACATAATGAAAAAAAAGCAATCCTATAAAAAAGGGAACGTCTGGTCACCCTACTATAGTTTGAACTGACAACACCGCAAATGCCGAAGCCAGTGATTATTGGCAGTTGCTTATGTTACGGCTCTGGAGTTAGCACGTGACAACAAACTGTCAACCACCGGGTTTATTTGAAGTTTTGGGCCTCCAACTCAATAAGAGATCCAATAATTTTGTGGAAAAATAGTAAATAAACGGTATGAAAATGTATTTAACTCTAAAAAGGCACTAAAAATGTGACTTAATGGCACTAAAACGTAAAAAATGTAAATCAATCAAAAAAGGAAACAAAAATAATTTTATTTGTATATACCTGTACAAATATGTTGTTCTTTTAAAATTAAATTTTTAAATTGCGTATTGAACACCTATATTCTCTGATAATTTTAATTACGCATATAAATATTATTTGGAGATGACATTTTACGTGTGTCTAAGAGATGATATTAAACGATTTAACGACAGGTTAAACTGGTTGATAAAAAATTTCGAGCCCTTGCGTTGGACTTTTATTACTTTTAATTTTTTTGGCAGCGCGGAATTGAACCTTGAAAATCAATAAATACTAAAATGCAAAATATGGTGATAATTAGTACTTTAAGATGGTATTGTTGGAATGACAAACATTTCTATACGACTACCAACGTCACGAAACAGCACGCAAATTTGGAAGGGATAATGTAAAAATAATGACGGTTCCTCCAGTAATGAAGAGAGGTTCCACCTGCGACGCTTCCAAGAACGAGCTATCGCCGGTTCATTTTGGCTTCCCAAATTAAAAAAAAACAACAACAGTGAATAACCTCGTGAAAAATCGCTTCAAAATGTACCGCACGGCTGACAGGCACGAGAATATGGTAACTAGGTCGAGAAAAAGTGACCGCCACCGGAGGCGGTGTCGTTGGAAGCGGGTCCAGTTTTTCATCGAGGAGGAAAGAGCGGAGAGGAGTTGTGGCTCACCTTGTCCGAGATCTGCAGCGGGAGGTTGAGGACCGCCTCCTCCCCGCGCATCAGCGTCTTCACGTCGCGCAGGGACACGTCCACGAAGCACAGCTCCGTGGGGTTGCCGTGGCGGTCCTGGTCCAGCGCCGTCACCCGCAGGCTCCAGTCCTGCGCCGGAAGAGCTCTCGCTGAGGCATTCTCACTCGCAACGGGCAAGTCAGTCTCTCTGCCTGGATCTGGGTCAGTCTCTCTGCCGGTCTGTCCCTGATGGTTTGTCTGTGCTGAACTGTCTCTGCGGATCTGTCTCTGATGGTCTGTTTTTGATGGCCTGTCTCTGATGGTCTGTCTCTGATGGTCTGTCTCTGATGGTCTGTCTCTGATGGTCTGTCTCTGATAGTCTGTCTCTGATGGTCTGTCTCTGATGGTCTGTCTCTGATGGTCTGTCTCTGATGGTCTGTCTCTGATGGTCTGTCTCTGATGGTTTGTCTCTGATGGTTTGTGTCTGACGGTTTGTCTCTGATGGTTTGTCTCTGATGGTTTGTCTCTAATGGTTTGTCTCTGCTGGTTTGTCTCTGATGGTCTGTCTCTGATAATTTGTCTCTGATGGTCTATCTGTGATGGTCTATCTGTGATGGTCTGTCTCTCTGGCGGTCTGTCTCTCTGGCGGTCTGTCTCTCTGGCGGTCTGTCTCTCTGGCGGTCTGTCTCTCTGGCGGTCTGTCTCTCTGGCGGTCTGTCTCTCTGGCGGTCTGTCTCTCTGGCGGTCTGTCTCTCTGGCGGTCTGTCTCTCTGGCGGTCTGTCTCTCTGGCGGTCTGTCTCTCTGGCGGTCTGTCTCTCTGGCGGTCTGTCTCTCTGGCGGTCTGTCTCTCTGGCGGTCTGACTCTCTGGCGGTCTGACTCTCTGGCGGTCTGACTCTCTGGCGGTCTGACTCTCTGGCGGTCTGACTCTCTGGCGGTCTGACTCTCTGGCGGTCTGACTCTCTGGCGGTCTGACTCTCTGGCGGTCTGTCTCTCTGGCGGTCTGTCTCTCTGGCGGTCTGACTCTCTGGCGGTCTGACTCTCT
>BLKR01000454.1:58582-152719 GCA_011170035.1 Teleogryllus occipitalis
TCTCTCTTTTTCTCTTTTCTCTCTTTTCTCTCTCTTTCTCTCTTTTCTCTCTCTTTCTCTCTTTTCTCTCTCTTTCTCTCTTTTCTCTCTCTTTCTCTCTTTTCTCTCTCTTTCTCTCTTTTCTCTCTCTTTCTCTCTTTTCTCTCTCTTTTCTCTCTTTCTCTCTTTTTTCTCTCTTTCTCTCTTTTCTCTCTCTTTCTCTTTTCTCTCTCTTTTCTCTCTCTCTTTCTCTCTTTTCTCTCTCTCTCTTTCTCTTTTCTCTCTCTCTCTTTCTCTCTTTTCTCTCTCTCTCTTTCTCTCTTTTCTCTCTCTCTCTTTCTCTCTTTTCTCTCTCTCTCTCTTTCTCTCTTTTCTCTCTCTCTCTCTTTTTATCTGACCCCTCTCTCTCTCTTTCTCTCTCTCTCTCTCTTTATCTGACTCTCTCTCTTTCTCTCTCTCTCTCTTTATCTGACTCCCTCTCTTTCTCTCTCTCTCTCTTTATCTGACTCTCTCTCTCTTTATCTGACTCTCTCTCTCTCTTATCGCTCTCTGACTCTCTTTCTCTCTCTCTCTCTCTCTCTCTTTTCTCTCTCTCTCTCTCTTTTCTCTCTCTCTCTCTCTCTCTCTCTCTCTCTCACTCTCTCTCTCTTTCTCTCACTCTCTCTCTCTCTCCTGTCTCGTCTTTCGAACTGTCTACTTCTCTGTTTGTGTTCCTGTGTCTCCGGTCTGTCTATCTCTCTCTGTCTGCCTAACGTTCTCCTTTATTCACCTCTCCCTGTCTTGCATTTTTCCCCTCACTCTCTCCCAATCTCTGCTACACACCTCTCTTCCCACATTCCCTTTCTCTTTTCGCTCTTGCCATTACCTCATTTCTCTCTTTGCCTCTTCCCATGTATCTCGCCTTTGTATCTCCCATTCTGTCTTATACTATCTCTATCATTCTCTCTCCGTCGTTTCAATTCTCATTCTCTCAATTCCTCATTCCCTTCCTCTCCTCACCCTTCCGGTTTCTCTTGTTCTTGTACTGGATGTTCTTATCAATCTAGAGACGAAACAAGTAACCAACTTTGTTATATCCCAAACTACAGATTCAAGCCATGCAGATTGCAGATGCAAGTGAAATGCTAATGAACGCGGCTCCCAAGCCTGGTAGAGTGGTTCAAAAAAATATTTTTTTGTTAAAATCATCGTTCTTCAATGATTTTCTTTGGTTCTAACAGATAATATTTAAAGTTTTCGCCCTCTAGTTTAACAGGAATTGTTTCCTGCAAAGGTCTAAACCTTTTAAAATAGTAACGAAAATGTAAGCTTTTTAGAATTTTTTCAGAAATTTTACACGACAATCAATGCGTTAAAACTAGATATTAGTTCCTTTGAGCATTTTACGTAGAATACAAAACAAAATTAAATGTACCTTAGTCAATTATGACTTCAGAAAAAACATACATGAGTTTAGCATAAGTTCAATATTGTACAATCGAACCAACTCTCTGTATACCCATCTATTGAGTAATGTTCAATCAGCGCATGCGAGCGAGTTCACTCCCTTTAATCAATAAAAGACTATAAGCTGGTTTTTAGTGTGCCTGACACAAAGCTATTGTACTGTAGGAATAAGTAACTTTATTCCGTATTCTATTTGAAATGTCATAATATTTCCAATCCTCTATTAAGCTATTTAGCACATTATCCATTGTGCCAATCGAATCATTCAACGTATTTGATGTATGTATGATGCGTTGTATATCTCTGATACAAGAATACATTGATTATTTTGAATTCATGATACTGCTTATCACGCCACCTTTGAATAGTGAAAGATGAGAAAGTTTCCACATGAAAAGCTTATTAGAATCGACTGCAACAGTTCCGCTCAATCTTTCTCAAACTTTTAGTTAGCCTTCATTTTGTAACAGCTTGTAGTGCTGCGTTATGTTACACTGTTTTTTACAGGGTTTTGTCCTTCAACGTTCTCAATTTCGGCACTTAATTTGGAGCGTGAAATTTGTGACGAACTTCCATAACAATAATCTTTCAGTAGTCATATTCAACATCATGGTCAAAGCAAAAGTCTCTATTGTTAGTTACTTTTTATCTGAAGAATGAGTATACCTTTTTTCCATGAGTAATGTGTCATAGCCACACTTATTGCTCGCCATCAAATACTCATCCAAAATTTCTGACCTGCTCTTGTCCTCAAAATCCAATTAGAACTATTATACAACAGAAGCTAATGTGTCTGCGTTTAATTTTTCCTTTTCATTTCCGTAATCATATTCTCATCATCATCACCATCATACTTCTGATAACTCCTCTTTTATTAGCAACACAATTCCAAAACTGATCATGAGCCATTTTACAAGCATCAAGTTTTTATAACACAAGATATGTTTTATCTTGTATTGTGGGAAAGGACAATTTCAACTTGGTTTTTATTTCAAAACGATTACTTCTAGGAGCAGAATAATATTACTTTGAAGACAATTTTAACGTATTTGTGAATATTATTTAATTACTCCAAATCCTGTAATCTTTTCGCAATAAATTACGCGAGAGAGGCAGAGAAACGGATGTCTTAAATTTTGAATGTAATGAATGAAATAATAGGTGTCAGCTTGATTTTTTTATTAAATTTTAAATTTTGCCAGATACAGTTATTTTGGTGACAATGTTACGACAAAATTTTGTGTAATAATTATGAGAAATGATTTTGACGTAAATCTATAATTGTTTTAATTATTGTATAAATTAAAGTTCAAGTTCAGTTTATACAAACTCCTCTAAGAATGCCGATACGTAACTTGTAGGAGCGTTCTTGTAGGAAAAAGAAAAAAATAAGCAAGGGGTTCAAAAACAGAGAATGAGAAAACACGTAAAATAATTAGAAGGTAATTGAGATAAATTGATAAATACTGAGAGAATGAAAAATGCAGATAAATTGAAATTGCAGAGTAATAGAGAGAAAAAAGGAGACAAAGGATATTGAGAGATTTAATGAGGGAAGAGATGAAATAAACGAGATAGTAAAATAGCAGTAAATGGGAAAGAGAGAGAGAGTCAGGCAAACAGGCAGGCATACAGACAGGAAGGCAGGCATACAGGCAGGCAGGCATACAGACAGGAAGGAAGGCATACAGACAGGCAAGCAGGAATACAGACAGGCAGGCAGGCAGGCAGGCGTACAGACAGGCAGGCGTACAGACAGGCAGGCGTACAGACAGGCAGGTAGGCAGGTAGGCAGGCAGGCAGCCAGACATACAGACAGGAAGGCAGGCAGGCAAACAGCTGAGCAGGTAGACGAACAGGCAGACGGCCTGGCAGTCGGACAGGCAGTGCGCAGAGAGACGTGCGGACGGGCGCGCAGGGGCAGGCGTGTCTCACCCTGATCTCGTGCCTGCGCGCGTCGAGGGCGAAGGTCTGGTCGAAGCGCGGGTCGCGCGTGTGGCGCAGCGCGCGCGTGCGCAGGCGGTGCAGCGGCGGCCCCGCGCGCCGGTGCAGCGGCCACGAGCAGCGCAGCACCGTCAGCGCCACGTACGGCTCCAGCCCCCCGGGGTACGCGCGCGCCGGCAGCCGGCTCGCGCCCTGACGCACACGCACGCATGCTCAAATTAAATACTCAAATCAAGCGATAAACGTAAAAATAAAAAATAAATAAAATATTAAAAATAAAAATAAATAAATACAAAATAAATACATGAATAAAAAACAAATAAATACATGAATAAAAATAAATAAAAATAAATAAATACAAAATAAATACATGAATAAAAAATAAATAAATACATGAATAAAAAACAAATAAATTAAATTATTGAGTTCAGTAAGTGAATGAATCAGTAAACATGTTAATATTAGTTCAGTATTGCGAAGCTGGTCGTATGTCATCTGTTTAATTGCGAACCCACTTGACATTTATGTTATACACTTTCATATTGTTGCAACATCTGCAATTGTCGTACTATATTAATATTTACGCTGAAAATCAGAAAATAAGAAGAAGATGAAGAAGAAAGGAGAGCAGAAGAGGGCGAGGGAAATGAAGGTTTATGAGAATAAGTAGAAAGAAAAGAAGAAAATACAGAGCAGCAGGGAAATATTAAAAACAGGCAGAATTAACTTAGTTCAATACTGTGTGTCCTGCCTTTACTTCACGAACTATTTATTCTGCACATGTCGGTAAATTCGTATTTCTCGCTTTTCAAGTCATAGTGTAGCGGAGTCGCGGCACCTTGTTTGCAAATAGGGAAAGGTGGAGCGTGGGGTAAGAAAACGACTTCTCGCGAACTAGGAATGAAGAAACTTGATTTCATCGAATGACGTACACCCTGCCAAGGTTAAGACTAAATTTTCTCATTCTATGTTAAATTTCTCCTTCGCCTATTTAAATGATATATGTGCACCCATTTGCATTTTGAAAATGATAACTCGTCTATTCAGGAAAAAGGCTTCAAGGTGGAGCATGCTAATGTTAATTAATTGAGATGTTATACGTAGATTAATTAACATTCGTATTATAAAGTAGTGGTGCTAAATGAGCACGTACTTTCTCCCCCGTATTTTCACCCAAAATTACGCGAAAAGTATTAAAATTTTCGAAAAATTATACATGACCTTATTTCAAAATCTATCTTTAAGAAACAAATTTCTTTTAGGGAAAAATCGGTCTTTAATATTTTAGTTGTAGGAAGAGTCGGAAAAAAATTAGACTTTTGCAATTTTCAAAAAATCAGGGTTTTCAACGAAAAAACGATGGTGCCAAGTTTTTGAAAATTTGGAAGATGTACCGGGGGCTTCATGTAAAGTATCCCCAAAATGAAATATCGATTTCAAATTCAAGAGGTCACGACATCAGCCAGATAGATTGGGAAATATCAATTTTGGAAAAATCGGCTGAACGGTTTAGCCACTAGCATTGTTTACAGACGGACGGATGTTTTGCCGTCAATCGATTTTTCGGTATCAAGGACCCACAAATCGAATTCTGGCTACACCACGTGATAGAGGATTTATTTCTCAACTTAACTACTGGATTTATTCACATTTTCGATTCCAGGGCTCTGTAAAAAGAGTTGTTCTGGTGAAAATTCAGTTTTTCGCGCAGCATTACATAACTTTCTCTTTACTTAGTAGGGAGAAAGTAAAATGTGGGTTAAGTAAATGCTAAGACTGTTGTCCCACACTAGGCATGCTATTTTCGTACTGTCGTGACGAGGGTGCTGTCCCAAAAGCCTAAATATTCGCTCTCTTCCTCTTAGACAGTTTTTATGCATTAATTATACAACTCCCTACATAATATATAAATCAGTCTTGGTTTATTAAAGAGCTGTAATGATTTTGCGTGTGATAAAGAATAAATGATGCATGTTTACGTTGATTATATCTTTTGTTAAACGTGGGATTGTCGCTGCAGTATGTGCTAGTTCACAGTAAACAAGGAAAAAGCTTCCCTAAAATATGATGCTTGTAATGAGAATAACTGAGGCTATTTATTAATTTGTTTGGGAAATGTGACTTGGGTAAAAGATATAATTACTGCACAAAAATACGTTTTTTCTGTCACTGCACTACTGGTTACTGCTCTCCATCCGTTTTTAAAGTAGTTCCTTGTTGAACCTTCACGCATTGACGTCAGAGCTTTATCTCAAAGGCTCTTTACACGTTAAAGCATTTTACACGTTACTAAATGGTAGTCCTGAATAACTACTATAAAACCTTCAAAATAAAGCTATTAACATACCAAGTAATGTTATGAGTGTTATTACTGCAGAGGTCAAAAGTTAAATATCAAGGCGGAGCGTAGTGTAGCCGAGATTTTTTATTTGAGTAATATGCAGTAATAACGCCGAAACATTTCGTGGTATGTTCAACACTTTATAGGACACCGTAATATCTCACGATTAATGCGCAAATTTACATTTCTGCGATAGTAAACAAATGAATTGTGTTGCTGCGGTACATTACAACGATATTGTGGGGTGTTTCTTGCACATTAATTTAAATATTATTCGTATACCGTAGTTTGAGAATGTTGGATGCAAATAATTCTCCTGAACCTCACGATACCTAAAGAAATGACGTTCGATGAGGAATTTGGCGCGTTGATTTCCAGTGGCGACACCTTCACATCGTCAGTAAATATGATTACAGGAGAAGATTCAGTTGGTGGAATGCTAGAAAAATGGGGTTAATTGATCTAATCGTTTTTCTAGTTGTCTGTTAATATTATTACAATTTACTATAATTATCCCAAAAACTAAGTAATACAAGTTACTTTTTTTCTGAATTGTTTGCATCTGATTTGTTTTGTACATCGCCATGTTCTTTTCTTAATAAACATTTGACTTCTTTATATCATTATGAAGCGATGGTTGTTTATTTATGTTGCTAAGGATGTTAAAACCCTTTTCTAAGGATGTTAAATTACTTAACATAGAGGTAGCACTTAACAAATGTGTTTGGTTGCATGCTAACATTGGTTAAAGACGCATGTGACCGATAAAATTTCTAAGCTCTCTGAATGATTTCGTATATTTTTCCGTGGCATCAAACCCCTCCCCTTGAAAAATAGAGTGAAAGCGAATGAAATGGAGTGCGAGAAAGTGTCTGAAAGACGAAAAATGTATCATGAGAAGGCTATTGCACTTTAGCTTAGATTCTTTCGAAAGTCGACAATAAAGGTAGGCGCATATGACGCGTGTTCTGTCTTCTTACACCTTTATCTTACGGTCCAAACCTACGCCACAGCAACTTGCAACGAACCTGCACACTCACTCACACACACACACACAAACACACACACACAAACACACACACACAAACACACACACACAAACACACACACACAAACACACACACACAAACACACACACACAAACACACACACACAAACACACACACAAACACACACACACACAAACACACACACACACAAACACACACACACAAACACACACACACAAACACACACACCCACACAAACACACACACAAAGACACACACAAAGACACACACAAACACACACCCACACACAAACACACACACACAAACACACACACACAAACACACACACACAAACACACACACACAAACACACACACACAAACAATTCTCATACACTATCAATTCTCATACGCTATCAATTCTCATACGACTATCAATTCTCATACACTATCAATTCTCATACACTATCAATTCTCATACACTATCAATTCTCATACACTATCAATTCTCATACACTATCAATTCTCATACACTATCAATTCTCATACACTATCAATTCTCATACACTATCAATTCTCATACACTATCAATTCTCATACACTATCAATTCTCATACACTATCAATTCTCTCACTATCAATTCTCTATCAATTCTCATACACTATCAATTCTCATACCCTATCAATTCTCATACACTATCAATTCTCATACACTATCAATTCTCATACACTATCAATTCTCATACACTATCAATTCTCATACACTATCAATTCTCATACACTATCAATTCTCATACACTATCAATTCTCATACACTATCAATTCTCATACACTATCAATTCTCATACACTATCAATTCTCATACACTATCAATTCTCATACACTATCAATTCTCATACACAATCTAATTGGAACATCTCTAATAAAAGTATTTTTCTTCGTTCTTCCACTTCAGAGAAAGTTCACCATTCTAAAGAATTCTCTACTATCTCTTAAAATATTTTCGGCAAGATATTTGATTCAACGGTAACAATTATCGTTCCATTTCCATCCATTTCACTTCTCACATTGGAGTGTCACATCAATGTACAAACATACGGATTCTTTTCCATCGTTATTGCCATTGAAACAGGTACACGTAAGTTCCTCTGGAGTTTTTGTGTGGATGTAGTAACGTGTGAGTGAAGATGAAATAACATTCGCAATCTCGTACTTGTCCACTTTGTTTCTAGCACTCGCAAGCGTGGTTCGGACGCTGCCGTTGGTCCCTGTATATCTCTACTTATCCAGTTTGTTCCTAGCACTCGCAAGCGTGGTTCGGACGCTGCCGTTGGTCCCTGTATATCTCTACTTATCCAGTTTGTTTCTAGCACTCGCAAGCGTGGTTCGGACGCTGCCTTTGGTCCCTATATATCTCTACTTATCCAGTTTGTTTCTAGCACTCGCACCCTGTATATCTCACAGTTTCATTTAAGGCAGTCTAGTAAAAATTAACAGTTCGAGAATGTTCACGTCATTATGTTTCATGAGACCTTCGCCATAAAAGAACGGTACATTGAGTTCTAGGAAAAAAGTTGAAATCAAATTTAGAGGAAATTTCTTGAAGAAAGATACCAAACACAAAACAATAACATCTCTCACAAGATGTGGTGTGACTGTTCTCTTACAATCCATGAACTTGTACAGCCCTGATGACGTCTTCGTGTTGTTAATTAATGGTTAGTTATAACGACGAAAAATGAAACCTCTTGCGTGTTACTCGTAATCTACTCACATGCTGGGCTCAGTGCGTCAACACTGTATGTGACGGGATTCCCAGAGTCAGTTGGCAATTATATTTTATGTTCTTTAATATTTGTACACTAGAACTTTGCGTGTATGACGGCGTATAAGTGGTAATTTTAATTTCCAAAAATTTATCTATAATACAATGTGCGTTTTACGATGGTGTATCTTATTGAAGTGTAATTTAGTATTATTTTCTGAAAATTATATTTTATTAGTGGTGCAACAGCAGCATTCACATTTTAATATTATTAGAAACGTGTTTGAATGTAGAAAATTCAGAGTTCAACAAAAATGGGATCTGCACCAACTTCATAAGCATTATTTGTAAAACCCGAGAAAAGGAAAAAAGTAAAAACAAAAAAAAACAGACTCGTTCTTCAGAAAGTCTGGTATTCAAAATTGCTTTTCGTTCACGCAAAATCACTGATAATTTGAAAGAAATTTACGTTTTCTTATTGAAAGATCTATTTATGAATGATGGATTTTAATAAGAAAGATGCAGAAAAATTTTAACTTTTACAATTTTTGAAAATTCAAGAGAATTCAACGAAAATCGAATCTGCGCCGTTTTAATAAAGGTGCTTTGCTCTATTTTAGGAAAATACAAAATTTAAAAAAGGCAATTTTGTAGAAATTTTGGAGATATAGCTAATTAATTTAATGATTAAAATTAATGACAAAAGGCAATTTTCCAAGAGTTTACAAAACAATGCATCTACGAAAAAGAAGTTCTTAAAATATAAAAAGTAATAAATAATTGTATTTTTATTAATTAATATTAATAATAAATAGTATCTGCAAGAAAGTTAAAATATTATTTTATTAATTGAAAAGAAATACATCAATACCAGCAAGTTTTCAAAATGCAACTTACCACCCTTATCTCTCACCCACCAACATCTACCCTTATTGACCCATAGTCCCACATTGACCTATTGACCTTTAGTCTCACCCTGCTTCGTTCAGTGCGCCGCAGTCATGTCACCCGCTGAGTTACTCATATCCACCACTACCCCTCTCTCTGCAGCAAATATAACTGAAAGTTTCTAGGGTTCCAGTCCCGACAGTCGCGTATTTTCGACTATGCACTGAGGTGACAAAAGTCATGGGATACCTTCTAATATCGGGACGGACCTCCTTTTGTCCGCGTAAAGTGCAACAACTCGACGTGACATGACAACAAGACGTTGTAGGAATATTCCGCTATGTTTCGTCTATAACCGTCCATAATTACCAAATTGGCGCCGAGGCAGCAATTTGTGCATGAACTGACCTCCAGACTATGTCCCATAAATGTACCGTGGGATTCATGTCGGGCAAACTGGGCGGCCAACTCATTCACTCGAATTGTCCAGGATGTTCCTCAAAGCAATTGCAAGCAATTGTGGCCCGGTGATACGGCGTATTTCCATCCATGAAAATCGCCAAAAATCGATCAATCGTTTGGGAACATGAAGTCCATGAATGACTGCAAATGGTCTCCAAGTACCTAAACATAACCATTTCCAGTCAATAATTATTGACTGGACATGGAATGTGCTGGGTACTCTGGTCCAACTGAACCGGTTATAATCGGTTTAGTTGGACCAGAGGACCCAGACCATTCCATGTGAAAACAGTCCACACCATTATGGAGATACCACCAATTTGCGCAGTGGCTTGTTGACAACTTAGGTCCATGGCTTCGTGGGGTGTATTCCACACTCGAACCTTCCCATCAGCTCTTACCAATTGAAGTCGGCACTTATCTGACCAAGCTAAGGTTTTTCAGTCGTCTGTGGTCTGATCGATTGGTCACGACCCCAGGAGAAGCCCAGTAGGCGATACCGTGCTATTAACAAAGACACTCGAGTCGATCTTCTGCTGCCCGTTATAGCCACATTTCATCGCACTGTCCTAAGGGGTACGTCGCCCATTGGTTTCTGCGGTTATTTTACGCAGTGTTGCTTGTCTGTTAGCACTGACAACTCTCCGTAAACGTCCCTGTTGTCGATTATTAAGTGAAGTCCGTCGGCCACTGTGTTTACCACGGTGAGAGGTTATGCCTGGAATTAGGTGTTCTCGTCACACTCTTGACACTGTGGGTCTCGAAATATTGAATACGATATCCAAAATGGAATGACCCATTCGTAGAGCTCCAACTATCATTCTTCTTTCAGTCTGTTAAATCTCGTCATGCGGCCGTAATAACGTCAGGAACCTTTTCACATGAACCACTTGAGAACATGAAAGCTTTACCAATGCACTGCCTTTTTATATCTTTTGTACGCGATACTACTGCCATCTGTATATTTGCATATTGCTATCCCAAGACTTTTATCACCTCATGAAAGAGCTGTATAAGTAAGAGGAATTCAACCGCTGCCTGCACAAGAATTCAGAATTCTAGCGGCAAGCTGCTTTAATGGGTGGTTTTCCGGGTCTTATCCGTAAAATACGAGGCAAATGCAGCACCCTAAAAACGGGTCACAGATCGCGGCTGATATTTCCATCCTCTTCCTTGTTATATTCAATCCACGTACGTACACACTTATACATACTTACACATACATGCACTACACTACCTACATGTCCGACCGGGAGAGATGACTCTAGGCATCAATTGATGTCACTGTAGTCCCTCTGACCGGGAGGACCTAGGATCGAGTCGGAACGGTGTCAGGATTTTCTACTCTAGCTAGACAGCTACGTCGAATTCAGTTGCTGTCTGAAGGAGAATTCCAGCGGCCGGCTGCTCTATTTCTCCGATTATACAATCGACTTTAGAAACAGGTAGTTTTCTCCGACGTGGTTTCTGCGATCAACACCAGGCGAATGCCGGAGCAGTACCCTAACAAACGGGCCACAGGCTGCGCGCGATTTTTCCTCCCATTTTCCTTACCCTACCCTCTCCCCTTACACACACATGCATTACACTACCACATATGACGGTAGGTCGGCAGGAGCTTAAAGCTTGACACGGATGAGGCGGTGCCCCACTGGTGGGAGATACCTGGTTGGGGAAAACCCCACTAGCCGAGAGTAGCTCGACGCCGGATCTCACCGACCAGCGGAGAAAGACCACCACCACCACCTCCTGAGAGAAAAACATGCACTAGACTTACGGGTCTAGTGACCTTAGTAGTTGGCTCACCCGGAATCGTTATCAATCAAACACTTGTCGGAAAGTTACTAAGAGTTTGTCCCTTCCTGGGAGTTGCCCTGCAAAGCGTCATGTAGGTCGGCACCGGATGTCATCATCCAACAGAGGAGGAAATCCAACATCGACACCTCCCGGGATAAAACCGTAACGGTTAACACGGTAATGTCATGGCGGACATAATGTCCACAAACATCAATCAACTCAATGATTCCATCCTGAATAGCCGAGGTCGCTAAGGCTGAAGCTGCCTTGGCTCTAAGACACGTGGGTTCGAATCCCTTCTCGGGCATGGATGTTTGTATGTGTTCATGTTCTCCCTACGTCCTTTTCCTACAGTTCCCTCTAGAGTTCAAAAATCGGTGAGGTCGCTATATGACCTAGTTGTTAAAAGCGGCCTAAAAAAACAAAAATAAAAGCTTATATCCGGACTGCAGCTCTGCGGTCTTTAAAGGTGTAAATGCAGCGCGTGTTGCATTAAATCAAATTTGCTAAAATCACATTCAGGGGTAACTTTTTCAATGTTCAAATCCCCCCACAGTTTTCCTAGGATGCTCAAAAGTATTCCCGGAAAATTTGATTTAAATTTCTCCTCTCTTTTCGGAATTATACTGAACAAAACACACATACATCCAGTACATACATTAAAATTTCCGTTCCATACTCAAATTTAATCTGTCTGAATTACATAATACATTCCTTTCTAAGTAAGGTAGTCTAGACCTTGGATATTAAATAAGATAATTTTAAAAAATACAGCACTAATGTATTTATAATTAGTTAATTACTAATAAATTACCAAATACATCATGTATATAAGGCCACTCCACTTAATGCATTTAAAATCTGAGTATATTTTGATGTTTTACTTTGCTGTTAGTAATTATATTATTAACATTATAATTATCATATTTATCAAATTTCACTCAATCTGCGACTACCGCTGTGAACCACAGGCATTACCGTTCCTTCTTTAACTTTAAAGTCATTATAAAATACCACATTCTCTTCTTACGCCTGTTTTCGCGTATAACAAAGAAAACACAATTAACAATTATTTAACTATAATCATTGTCACATGCTTCTACGTTCGGAGCCAATGCATTTATCTTTTCTGTCAAAGCGACACCGTGCCCTTGGCTTAAAGGCCAGCGTTCTATTCTCAGATATCTTTTTAACACTATATTTCTTTAATTAGAAACCACCAATTTAGTTTATTGTTACGCAGTGTGTTATTTGTGTATCAATTT
This sequence comes from Teleogryllus occipitalis, assembly GCA_011170035.1. Lineage (NCBI taxonomy): Eukaryota > Metazoa > Arthropoda > Insecta > Orthoptera > Gryllidae > Teleogryllus > Teleogryllus occipitalis. The sequence continues at coordinate 71,457 of BLKR01000454.1, forward strand.
TCCTACCCTTTAGCCCCATAAAATGAATATGTGATGCCGTGAAATAAATCACCAACTTTTATAACGGAAGTGAGGGAACATATGTAACCAAGGTCTAACGGTTTCGCTAATGTTTGTAAAAAGAATTCTCAAATAATGAACGATTGCCGCTTTGGCGCGCTGTAGAAGTGTAATTTAGCAGCAAGCAAGCGATTTCCAAGGTTGTATGTTTTTGCATTTTTTCACAAATATGCAATGAGATTCTTATAACATATTATTAAATATTATTATATTATTCTTACTGCTCCTTTAGTGGCTCATGGACTGAGTGCTAGCTTTCTGTGATGTAGTCCCGGCCGGGGCAGAAATGTGTCTATTGCTTTCTATTACAAATCGTCTCCGTTTCTTTTGCTGTGTGACGAAAGAAAGCTCAAGTAGACCAGATATGATAATCTAGGTACGGTGATGGGAATATGTTAACCTCGCCACATGTCTCCCTTACCCCAGGCGTTGACAATAAATAAAAACAGCCCACAGACCTGGGAAAACCGCTAGCTGGCGAAAGTCGGATTAACTCAATCCTTAAATATCAAATACATACATATATGCATTATACTTTATTATTATTATTATTATTATTATTATTATTATTATTATTATTATTATTATTATTATTATTATTATTATTATTATTATTATTATAGTCCTCAAATAACAACGGGCTTTTCGTCAATTTTGTTATTTAATATTTATTTAAGAATCTGAAGTTTGAAAGTTCCGGGTAATGCGGCAACTATTTAAGATGACAGACTTCCGCATTACTTTTAAAAGCCTTGGAGGGATATCAATTTTTTGAAGGTTTTCTTTGATGTGTTTTTCTATAAGGCCATTGCTAGATATAATTATTGGGAGATGAATAATTGGTCCTGTTTCCATTGGTCTTTGATTTAATAAGCCAGATCGATGTACTTCTTATTTTTTCCGAGAATGTTTTTTGCATGTTCCTGTAGAAAGGGACTGCAACATCAATGAGAAAAGTAGTTTTGGCACCTTGAGAGTTATCACAATATCTGCCCTGTTATGTTCTAGACTCTTGTGTGTCAAAATTGTGCAATATAAATGAATGCTGACCTTTTCATTTTCCAACACAGGTTCAAGTTTGTGTGCGTAGTAAAGGGCATGATCACGAAATTTATGGTTGGTTATAATTTGTTGGTGTATAATGGAAGCGAAGTGGAACTTCAGATATTGAGCATATTCCTACAATTTCGTCAAAAGGGATGAATTCGATGCTTCAGGTCTGTCTTGTATAATATGAAAAAGAAAAATGAACCTTCTCGAGACCTGGAGCTAAAATGTTGGGGCGACAGTTGGACGAATAGAATAAAAATCTTTGTTCCTCGCCGCGATCCACTCTGCTAGCCAATAAGTTCATGTTTGTCTGGTGGCAGTGTGAAATGACATATATTATCTTATATTTTAAAACAGCAATGGAGAGTTGTCGCCACAAACACCTAGGTTATCCTTCCGGATTCTGTTATGAGATATGCGAGCTTCTCTTTAACTGAAAGATGTTTAAGGAAAGAACGAAGTACTAATAATTATGAGAACCGAAGAACTTGCATGACAAGGTAATAAAAGCATACTCACGTATGTTCTCGATGTCACGCCTATGGAAACACGTTTCAATCTTGTTTTGTCTTTTTGTTCTTTTCCATCATTAGCTTGAGGTACAGTAAATATCACGAATCACAATAACAGCTAATTTCAAGTAATAAATGTGAATATTTTTTTCAAAATTATCGCGATGTTTTAGAACATTTAATTTTAATGAAAACTCCTGATTGTTTTGAGAACCGAATGCGTGATTGTCAGGAAAAAATTACATTAATTACATTAATTGCTTATAGCCCTCGATCTTTCCTGGTAATAATTATTGCAATATTTATTCTAGTCTCGATTTTTGCACGCAGCGGCATACTGCAAGACAAAGGATCACACAAGGCCAAACTCCTTATTAGTGTTTTTTTTAGTGGACATGAAGATGAACAGAGATGCGATGACTCATTGGTCCTACCTTCCTGCTGTCTCAATTTAGGCTCTTTCTAATCTGAGTTACCGGGAGAAGTGGCTCAGATCAACTGATATCACTGCAGGACCTCTGCCCAGAAGGTCCTAGGGATAAATATTTTAATTACAACAGTCAGTGAAAGGATGTTCGACCCTAACCAGATACCAATGTCGAGTTATGTCACTTTCTGGAGGAGAATTCTAGCGGCCGGCTGTTCTATTCGGTAGTTTTGCATGGTTTCTCCGATCAACGCCAGGCGAATGTCGGAGCAGTACCCTAACAAACAGGCCACGAACCGCGCGCGATCTTTCCGTATTTTCAGCAATTTTAAAACACTAGTGCTTTTGGGAGTTGAAGTGCTTCAAATGCCTTCAAATGAAGTTTTTCGGAACTCAGTAAAATCCTGTGGAAAAGAGCAAATTTTGCCTGTGCAGTAATACTTTATCGCCATTTTCTTACGGAACAATTCCGGAACAATGATAGACCATTTTGCTTATGGTATCTAGCACAAAAGGGTTTTTGTCATTGGTCTGCGATGTATCTACATAACTTGAAAGAGATTTTATTTTGATGTACCCCACCACCACCAGGCATGCTTTGTGACTATGAACGGGAGGCAGATGAATTTCTTTTGGATCTGACGTGATCGCATCACAAAGAAGTTCAACTTTCCAACATTTGGAGGTCGCTCCTTCATAAAATGGGACTCCACCATGTCTGCAGACTAACGGTGATCTTTTCGCTTTAGACCACAGAACCCGAATACAAACAATGAAACTTGGTGCAATGACTGGCTATTTTGTAACGCTATCTCTCAAACTACAAAGATCTCTCGCTGTGGAGTTTCATATTGTTAAGTTTTATTATTGTGTGGTAGGATGGAAAGGGTAGAATTCGGACGAGATACCACACCCCAGAAAGTAGGCTAAGTTTAAATCTGGCTATCACTATTTACATCCATTACCTGGAATGATTAAGAAGCATCATTACCCTTGTCACTACAACAGCGCTGAAGAGTAGCTACATGGGTTCGAATTCCAAAGATCACTGATTTTCGACAATAGCTCTGAAGCTATGACGAATTCAACATCTGCCTGGATTGATTGATTGATTTTTTCGTGTTTCCGGGCGCGTCAACTGCTTCGGTCATTAGTCCCGTTAGTATAGTGCATGTTTCTTTCTCGGGAGATGGCGGTGATCTTCCCCCGCTGGATGGCGAGATCTGGCACCGACCTACCGTCGGCTACTGGGGTTTCCCCCTAACCAGGACTCTCCCACCAGCGGGGCACCGCCCCAGTCGGGACAAGCTCTAAGCTTCCGACCGCTCTCCCGGAATATGTGGTAGTGTAGTGCATGTTAGTGTAAGTGTGTGTGTAAGGGGAGAGGATAGGACAAGGAAGAGGAAGGAAAGATCGCGCGCGGTCCGTGGCCCGTTTGTTAGGGAACTGCTCCGGCATTCGCCTGGTGTGGATCGGAGAAACCACGGAAAACTACCGATCAGAGCAGGCGGCCGCTAGAATTGTCATCCAGACAGCGACTGAATTCGACCTAGCTAAAAAGCTAGTGTCGAAAATCTTGCCGCCGTGGGGAGTGGGAACCTAGGACCTCCCGGTCAGAGGCGCTGCAGTGACATCAGTCGATGCCCTGAGCCACCGCTGCCGCTACGCACCTTGATGCCGATGAGGAGTCGCCCCAGGGCGGAGCGCTCCTCCGCGCCCACGAACTGCAGGGTGAGGTGCAGCTGCGGCGGGCCGGCCGCCCGCTCCGCCTCCTCCGCTGCTGCAGCCGCCGCCGCCGCGGCCGCCGGCGCAGCTTCCGCCGTGGCCGCCGCGCGCGCCACCTCCGCCGGGGGCATCGCCGCCCCCGCGTCACTGCTCCCCACGCTGGTGGCCGTGCTCTGCGGGCCAAGCGACAAGCGTCAGCGCTGCTGTCGGGTTCGGGTCCAACAAGCAGCGCCGGAGTTCAGGGGATCCAGCCCATCATTAGACAGGATCGTAGATTTTTGGGAAATAATAAACATATTTGTTATTATTAGACATCCGATGTTTAGGCCTAAAAAATCGTCTTTTAGGCGTCTAAAAAGGCACTGAAAAAGTCAAGAAAAAGGAGGAAATGGCTCATAAGTGACTCAATAAAATGGAAAATTGTAATTTTTGTACATATTATTTTCTAAACTTAAATGCACAAAACCAGTTCGTATATTTTAATGTAAAACTAGATTTACATATTTACAACTCTTCTACATTATATTCTTAATAGTTTCCATTAACCAATAATACTTACATATTACCAGTAACTTTTCAAGGATCACAATTTCAAATTTGTGACGACTGGGAGACAAAATCAGTTTGAATGCTGAGAAGGATATCTGAACGATGAGACTGGCATATATTTTAGCAGTCCAACACTAGCAACACTGAAACCTTCTGGGAATTTACATTTATTTCTACTTAAAATTTCGGTTCCCTCGGCGTATCGTCCATGTTCTCAGATCATGGCTAGTATTTGTGAAATAGGGAAATGGAAAAAAATCAGTTGGTATACTTTCAGGAATTCTCTCGTAATTTTAAATTTCAAGACGTGAATTGAAGGTTTCGTAATGAATGGTCACGTTGACCATCGCCGGTTTTCCGATATCTTAGCATTGTATATAAATATAATAAATAAAAGGCAAAAAAGTCCTTAAAAAGGTATTTATGCAAAAAAATAGGCATTTATGCTAAAATAAGTATTATAAAATTTCGTCAAATGTCATCATTTGCCATGATTCGTGGACATATATTATCAGCCTTTAAATAAGTTCTCTAGAAAAAAATAGGCATTTCCCTAAACATCCGATGTCTAGTTATTATATTTGGATCAGGGAAAATTGACGAAAACCCTGAACGAGATGAGTGTCATTGTTCCAGAAGCAGTGGTACAAGAATTGTTGCGTTCGTCAATCATTAATTTATTCTATGCGTCCTATTTTGGAAGTGAACCAACAAGGAGGAGGAGTTTTGTGATTTGTACTTGGTGTTTGGTGAATGTCACAGTAATGCATACTGTGCGGACACGCAATGAGTTCACTTGGTGTTCAATTGAACTCACGACAGTTGTTGAGACGAGACATTGAAGGCGACTGCACTGCAATTCTGACAGCCGGTTGGTTAGATCGGACGCCATTTCAGGGCCACCCGCGATACACAGCCGTCCTTTTCCGTCAATCCGTCAATTCACAAATTTTCGTCTTCTTTCGTCAAAATTTCTTGTATACGAAACAAGTCGATTTTTCTCCAGCAATATATAGAAAAATGCATATTTATCGCTTCCACTCTCTATAATCAGTAACTTCTGGACATTAGCAAAAAAGAGAAATCGCCAAGAAACTGCAGCGCAATAACGAAACGTTTCGCGGCAAAATGACATAAGATACATTTGCTCATCTAATTGGGGGTTTGGTGCTGTGTGGCTTCTTTTTTCACCTAAAATGACTCATCTACAAATACTATCATTAAAAAAACCAGTGTCAAGGTGGTATGTTATTCGTTACCTTAAAAAAGTTACGCAACGTCTTCTTTTAATGGCTGGAGTTGGGATGTGTGTTTTCAAGGCCAAGCTGCTAGCGAAAGAAACATCGCGCACCGCGATGAGTCCGTGCGTGCGAAACAACCTTGGTCCATCACGCTGGCGTTCAAACAGAGAATCAGGGGCGCCCAGACGAAACGAGTGGCCTGGGGCAATAGATTCGCGAGGCCATTTGAAGAACTAAACAGAACTAGCGTCCCCGTGCGAGAAGTCTCGCATGTTAAACCCCACCCACTTCCCTGTTTTTCCATTTCCATATTAAGCCTGTAATGTATCTTTTTCTTCAAGACCTTCTTATCCTCTGTCACTTGTTCGATATGTCACCTTGTTTTTGATAGCAATAAAATACACCCTTGTTAAAAAAAATATTTTTATTTAACGTTATTACCGAGCAGTGAGTACACCCATGTAATTCAGTCACGTAGAATTTCAAGGAATTAGTTTAATCTTACATTCAGTTGTAGATTCTGCACGTCTCTGATCAAAAGGGGAAATATCGAGAGACACCGGACAAGTAAAAATGTAATAAAATGTTCAATATCTCATCCTGTAGATTACGGTATGAGAAACGTTTCTGTGATGCCTCTAGTCTCAATATTTTTAATTTTTAAGGCCCCAAAATGTTTCGTTTAGGAGCTATTTAACGATATATATTAAAAAATACGACCGAGTGTTGCGGGTTGCATTTGACACGAATATTTAAAAGCCGTTTTAAGCAAATCCTTCATATTTATAAAGTGAATGTGCAATTCGTCACGTCTCCGTAAAATTATCTTTAGAGACTTCATGTATAAAGATTGTTTAAGTATGAGAGCCGCAAAAGGTATGTATACTACTGAAGTAATATAGGAGACGATTCTTCTCCCCATGCAACAGAAATAGCCTAAATTGGTTTACTGAAATTTTAAGTAACATTTTTATATGTTTTGAATGAAAAATCTTCTGGGGCCCGAGAGAACTATTCGAGTCCTCTTGACCTGGGGCAACTTGACCTAGTTGTCCTCCCCCCCCCCAGCTTCCGGGAGCTCCTGTACAGAACTAACCTTAGCATACTCACTCTGAAGGAGGAACGGTCTGTTCCTTCCGACATGGAACTGTAGGTCGAGTCTCGGCTTTCCATGCGGCCAAGTAAAGAACTAGCTGATCCCACTGTGAACAAAAATGTTACGAAATAATCAGAGAAACTATTAGTTTTACGCCTTTCCTCCAATTAAATTTAGGGCTTTTAATCTAGGATGTGATCATAAATTACAGGGTGGTGGAAAAATGTTATTTCTTAAAGTTCTTTAAAAACGGAACATACATTAAGTGAAGGTACAATTTATATATTTTATTACATTGGTAATTAAAATGTGCTACTGACAAAAGTTCTGTTACATGACTAGTATTATGCAGGCTACGAGCCACATGTCACACATCCTTCACAAGTTAGAGGTCACTAGATATAGTCTTAAATAAACAAATTGAAATACTGTTTAACTATTTACATTACTAGACATCGGATGCTTAAGGAAACGCGTATTTTATTCTAAAGAACGTATTTCAAGGCTAATAATATAAGTGCACCAATTATGACAAATGATGACATATGATGAAGTTTTATAATGGTTATTTTTTATTTTTTAGCATAAATCTCTTTTGTGCATAAATAACTTTTTTTGGAATTAGTTAACTTTTTTGCCTTTTATGAATTATTTTGCTAAGGTAGCTAAGCTGAGATCTAATGCTAAGATATCGTAAACTTGACCATAGTCCAACGTGACCATTTATTGCGATACCTTCAATTCACGTCTTTGTATTTTAAAATACAAGAGAATTCCTAAAAGTGTTAGTAAATGTCCTGAATCTATTAATATGCGTGAGTAGCTGGAAGTATTTGATCTTAAGAGATAGACTGTTATAAAGAATGACAAAGTACGTGTATTACATAAGAGACGACGAAAACTAATTTTCTGTTTGGATATTCGAGGACGAGCCTTATGTGCAGTTTTTGACATATATTTTATTAAGGAAAACTTATAGCGAGTTGTGAATGCCACATTATGGGGTGTTAAAATATTACTTCCTCCTTAATACTACAGTGTTTTTCTTTGAGACGTTAATTTCCGAAATACATTAATTATAGCTTAAAATCATCGAATAATAAATCAGTCATCCCTTAAAACACTGAAAAAATAATTTGAATACGGTAATAACAGCAATAAATTTTACGTCTTGCAATCATATTCTGGGTCCATGACACCCCATCCTATTAAGCTTTTCGTCATGTTTCACTTGATCCCTTGAGCGCCTGCAGAGATGTCCCTTGTTTTGCTTGTCGGCAGTAATTGTAAAATCACAATTGGTGCATATTTCCTTGAGCACCATTTTTGCTGGAAGTATTGGAGGATTTAGTTATTTCATCAGTATAATTAAAACGAATCTGTAGTTCGTTTACTCATGCCAACAGGTCTATTACATGAAGGTATAACTTTGATTACTGAAGGTGGAAACGAACTTCTATTGTTATCAATTTTTTTAATGACACTCGTTCCTATCTTTAATCATTATTAAATAGCATGTTCAGGAAAAGAGTAAGGTTAAAGATTCAGGAACTCAGGACAACATGCAGAAACGTTACCACCTCCATACGTTACACACAATTTTTGTTGTTTTTCGAATAATTAATGAGTTAAAAACTAGCAGTTCTACAACTGCATATCTTTCTCGCATTATTTGTAATATTTGCAACTTTTGAAAATTCAGAGTTCATCGGAAATCGGACCTGCACAATTATTACACGTGTAATTAGCACTATCTGAGGAAAAATGTAAAGAAGAAATTTGGAGCCTTTTTTAGGGAGGAAGAAAATCTTGCTTTTAAAAAATTGAATTTCTGCACACAAAATGACGCAAAAACTACTCAAAATTTGAAAAAAATGTACATGATTATATTTACAGACCTATTTTTTGAAGAACAGATTTTATTACGAAATAAATCAGTATCTTCAATGTCTTAGTAGGAAGTTGCCGAAAACATTACAAATTTTTGCAATTTTATGAAACTTCAAGTAATTCAATGAAAATATTTCTTCTACTAGAGTAATTTCTTCTATTAATGGAAAAAAATTGAAGAAAACATTTGTAGCCGTTTTTTGAAAAAAAAAATGAAAACTGAGTTAGGACTTCATGTAAAGTACCATAAAAATTAAAATATCCGTTTCAATTTGAAGGAGCCATGACATCAAAATCGATTTGCGACTTTAATTTGGGCATTTATTTTTAAGCGTGATTTCTGTCACATTGGAGATATTTTTCTGTTTTATTTCCGATTAGGCAAGAGGTTCTCGCAGCTCTCTGGAAGCCATGTAAATGGTTCAACATAAAAATTAAATTAATTTATGATTCGTACCTGTAAAATTATAATTAAATTCTCTCTGATGTTTGTTATATTCATTTACTAGTGAAATATATAATAAGTAAATAATGTTCAGAGAAAAAGGGTGCCCTGAAATGTATTGTACACCCTTCTTGTTTTAGTCCTCGCACGCTATGGTTTTGAGCAGTTCTTGGTTTCTAAAAATTTAGGTCTCGAAACGCGCCCTAAATTAACTATTAGTTTAATAGAAATAGTAATTTATTTATCATATAAATTAATAACTATTCCCGAGGTACCGGAACGCCGTCAGGTCGTATTCCGCCAGAAATCAATCCCTGCTTATGAGAAATTTTAATATCCCGTTCCGAGCATAGAGGTAGTAAGTAAAAAGTTGAATGTTCCGTTCCGCGCAAACCTGTGCATACAGCGCCCCCTACCTGTGTCATAGTAGTTGGAGTCTGGCCGCTTCATCATCGAGAGCTTCATGAAGTCGCCGCCAGAGACCGTTGCCATCAGGCGCCGCTGGCGCCGTTCTCGCTCCTCCTCTGCAACACGCGCGCCATCTTCAGGCAAAGTTCTACGGCACCTCCGCCATATAGTATAGAAGGATTTTCCTAAGGATGAGCCGAAGTGACAGTTCGCGTAACAAGTGAACATCACATGTAATTCAGAGAAGTATCCCACCGCCGCGACAGCTGTTCAGCCACGCTCCTTCGTAAAGTGCTAATGGCTCCTGTGAAAACATCCCTATCCAGAAGTCTAAAAGTTTCGCTGAGGTATATGCACGTACGCCAGTCCGGGAAATATTTAAATTTAATTACGTATGTGGAAAATCCCTTAACATGCTCTCACAATCAGTAAAATAAAACTGCACGAATGTACTTAGAAAGAAAAATGATTTTAAACCGGAAACACGTGCACCGGTACGCATCTCGCATTTAAGTCTCGGTTTTAAAATAAACATAATATTTATCACACTAACAGTAAACTTAATGTAATGTTTATAGAAGAAAGTTTTTTACAGAAGAGCAAATAACACTGCACTTCCTAATTTCAATTATTTCTCCCGCCGCACTATATTTTCGTCGGCCATCTACATGTATGTATGTAGCCAACTACAAACGAACGAATGCAGGAGGGGAGTCTAATGTGCTCGAGGGCACAACGACCACAGATCCTTCAGTTATGTTGCCTGCACTAGCTGTCACTTTGGCTCATCCTTAGGAAAATCCTTGTATATATGAAGCGGGTTGAGGTACTCATGCAAGAATTTTCAAGGAACTTGAAGGGTAGAGGAGTAGATCCAGAGGTGGATTAATTCATCAGCAGACTAACCACGTGCTCACGGATAAGGCCACAATAGTTTTTTAAGCAAATTTTTGATTCTTCATAAATATTTAAATGTTTTAAAAATTACTTTTAATCAGATTTTAAAATTTGAATAAAAATATACACATAATGCATTTTTATTCCAATTTGTGGAATATCATATGTATACAATTCGTGTTTTCTGCCGGGGCTACACAATTTTGGGCTTGAGGAAATGCTAGAACATACCCCCTCCGGCCCGAAAAAAAAATAAAAATGTGAAAATTGTATCAAGAAACTATATGAGTTATTATATTTCAACACATAATGAAAATTACGTTTAAGTTAGAACATTTTTTTGGAAATAAATTTTAAATAATAGTTTAAATAAAAATATTCAGTGATCAAATAATACAAGTTCCACGGCAGCGTACAACGATAAAACATTGTTATGTTTAGTTAGTGTTTAATAAAATTTGTGTGAAAATCAGACTCCTGTCCTGCGAATATAAAATTACGATAACGATCTTCTAAAGTGGTAATTTCTGTTCCAATATTTTACTGTTTTTTCCTATCGATCCCATCATAGGGCCCCTTGACGTACGAGGCCCCAGGTGATCGCCCGGTCTGGCCATGCCTAGCGCCGGCACTGCTTCTTTTAAATTCAATTTATATGTGAAAAATACATTTACGTTGATATTAATAAAGGTATGATAGGGAAGAGGAATGTATGGGTTATAGTTGGAATAAAATATAGAAGAGAGTAAGAGTAGTATTTCAGATACCGTATTTCGGCACGACTTTTTGCGTCATTCTCAGTCCTGCCACTAGAGACGCTTGATCTCCAGCACTGCTTGATACGCCCGCGATCATGCGACATCTCTGGCAAGACCAAGAAAGACGCAAAAAGTCGTGCCGAATTCCATCTTGGAGATACTACCCACAGATGCCACATTAAAAAAACAAGTATAGTTGCAGGAGATCGCGGTTCGTCTCCAAGAAGACAACACCCTTCGCAAGCATTATTCGCCCTTGGAAATTTGTACAAGTCTGTTGTTCTCCTTCTTTTTTTTTTATATATTCTCACATGGGTTATATAATCCAGAAACTATTTCTCCAATAAGCTGCAAAATCTAGTGTAGTTGGGTGTTCATCCAGTGGGTTTTCTAGCCCACAATATTACAAAATCCATTTATTAGAGTTATTCTCTCGCCCGGGAAGGATCTTCCAAGGTCAAACGACGAACTCCAAAACATTACCAGACAGAGATAAGTTTTGTTTTATAGCCACTACAATTTTTGGAGACAACCGGAGGGCGAAATAGCTATTATAATTCACTTTGGGAAAGGTAAACACACGTATAAAAAATTTTCATGAACTGAATATGGTATAATTTCTATTCAAACATTTATTTAAATATTTCAATTTACAAGTGGATTATTTTTTAGAAGAATAAGAGAGAAAATCATTGTAAAAACATTGCATGTTTAGAAAATTGAATAACAAAGATAGGATTACAAGGCTTATTCTTATTTTATTCTAAAATTATCAGGTGTATAAATACTGAAACTCTAACCAGGAAAAATTCGATTAGGAACATTTTTGTACAGTTAGCACAGGATTTTGAGAAATTTAAAGAGTTTAGATTTTTTGTTGCATACTCAAGCTATCAGGCTTATTAAGTTTGGCTGCAGAAACAAAGGAATGCTACACTCTTACTTTTTTAGTAAACAACCGTACGTCCTCGCCAAGAAATCCCTACGGCTTACGCTAGACGCTAAAGCCTCTCCAGAGCTGGATTGGCGCATGAGTAGCATAGAGCGAGAGGTCGCAATAGATATATTTGATTGGATCATTAAGATTTTCTATGTAGAGAAACGGACAGCGATTGATATAAAGGCGGTTCCATAAGAAATCACACTCATAAGAAACCATAAATATTCAAAAAGAAACCAAAAGAAATAGGATCTTAACATCCCTTAAAAACCATATGTCTAAAAACTTGCGGTCCAGTTAATCATTAAACAACAATATATTTTTTTTTAATTAAATGAATGAAATGTCTTAGAACCATATCATACTATTAATAAATCTGTTACAAAAGTCTCACAATTACAGTGTGCAAATCTTGCATGAAATGTGCAGTTATGCGTGAGGAACCCCTTGCGTAGAAGATAAGAGATGCAGTGTGTTATCTGGTATACTCTTATCTATTGATTGAATTACCCCTTGTCTATGTGGTGAACTGGTGTCGGAAGGTTATCTCTTATGACGTTGTAACATGGATGCCAGCAAAAGCGTGTGAACGACGTGCCTTTGTTGTTTCTCAAGCAACAATGACAATGATACCATGATAACCATAAAAGCAGTGATCGTTTCTTTTTCTTTAACAACCTGTAGGCAAATTCTGTCTTTTCAGCCACATTTTTTAGTAAGATAATAATACTTTAGGCTTGAGCTTTCTAGAAATGAACGCTTGAGTTTGGAATTCCCTATTCCCACTATTACCCTACTCATTTTTTTACCGTCAAGGTCATCATTCTGGAAATTCCTCTTTCAGAAGAATATTTAAATATTAAATTGAGAAACTGAAGAGAAAATAATCTCATTGTTTGTTTTATCGGTGTTCCGATTTAAACATTCAATATATTGTGACTTATATTCATTTATCACGATACTTTCATTCATGAAAAAATTTTCCAACCTTCAATTAGTCAGACGGTCTTTATTCTGAAAGCTGACTTTTATTTGTTCTTTCTCGGAATTTCATTCATCAATAAAATCAATAAAATAAGTACCAATAAGATCAAAACTGTTCTGCATGAAATATCAATTCACAAGCCGCAGATTTTCCCAACGTGTGCGAATTTTTCTTCTTCAAATATCTCATGACCTATCACTTTGCGTACAGATGTTTAATGGACTGTAGTTTTTTATATTATTTTGTATTGTTAACATTATTTGGTCAGTAATACAGTTTAGCGGTTTAAAGAATTTAGTAGCAAGGGCCCAACAACTGAAATGGAAATGGAGAGGTCACGTGGCAAGATTAAAAGATAACTGATGGATAAATGTGTTAACAACCTGGGACCCAAGACAGGGAAAAAGAAGAAGAGAACGTCCTAATCAAAGATGGGCCGATGTCTTTATGAATGTATATCGTCAAGAATAGCAAGGAACAAGGAAACATGGAAGGCTCAAGAGAAACAAATGACACACAGCATTAGAGAAAGGAAGTGCTAAATGTGAATAAGTACAAGTGTAAATAGTTAAAGTGTCTTAAGGACTGGTTTATCTAAAGAGATAAGTTGAACCACCACTGTGTTCTGACAGAAGGCCCTTGCCCTTTTAGGGATTCAATGGGCATATATCATCATCATCATCAATAGAGCTTAGAGTTGAGCTTTAATGAATCTCTTTCGTAGAGAAGTAAATCATCTGTAAGACATTCCGAGAAATACTGAAGGGTACAGCCTATGTTGGTTGTACAAAAATTACAAAATTGTAGGCGACACGTGTGCCTGAGATCCACCAATTTAAATGAAACTGGAAGTTTTCTCTATTCCTTCGATATTTACAGACGAAATTTACTGTCACATCATTTCTTTGGTTAGGTAAATGAAAGAGAATAGGTTATTTATTTGAAGCAACCACGATAATTTGATTTTTAATCTGTTATTAATGGGTTTGCTTTTATAAGTTGACTTCCTCATTTTTTTAACATCAAGGTCATCGTTCTGCGAGATTCCTCTTACAGAAGATTTTGTGGTGCATTTTTCACCCATTGTCTCAATTTCCAGAAACTCAGCTTCCAATAAATGTATAATTCGAGAGACCTTTCTGATATATGTAATTATAGGACAACATACGCACTAAGTATATAAGAAACATTACAGGTCAGATCTAAAGACAGTAAGCGTAATTAATCTGGTTGATACGTCTAAATAACATAAAGCAATATTTGTATCTTTAATAATGAAATATCCATGATAGGAAATATCCAAGATATTCACTTAAAGTCAATTTAGAAAAAATGACTTTAAGTAAATATATTCTCTAGTTAATGTTTTCTGTATTACTTTCTCGAATACATACTTATATACGGAGTTATATACGTAGTATAGAGAAAGTTAGGTGATACTGCGGAAAATAGATTTCGAGATTTCAACAGAAAAACACGTTTTGGGGTCCCTTGATGCCAAAAAAGTTTTTTTTTTTTTTTGTTTTTTTGTTTTCAAAATTTCCGTCTGTTTGTCCACCCGTCCGTCTGTGAACACTACTAGCGCATAAACCATACGTAGCATTTTTTCAAATTTGAAGAAACCCCTGTTCAACCGGCTCTAGTTGAAGCTTTAAAATTTTGAAAAACGGTCTTTAAAATTTGGGGGCACTTTACATAAAGCACCTGGACATTTTCACTTTTCTCAAAAACTGCTCCAATTTTTTTCTTCAAATTTCTTGTAAGAATAGAATAAAATACACTTATAAAGGTGTCATAGGTCCGATTTTCACGGTTAACTATGAATTTTCGAAAATTGCAGAAGTTTGAATTTTTTTTCGGCGTCGCCCTACAACTACAAAATTAAAGACAGATATTTTTCTGTCGAGTGAAATTTGCTGTGCATAAATAGTTCTTTCATAAAGGTCATGTAGATTTTTTTGGAAATTTTAGTAATTTTCGTGTAATAGTGCGTGCAATATTTGCAATTTTAAAAAATAACAAAAAAAGATATTCTCAAAAACGGCTCCAAAATTTTCCTTTACATTTTTGCTAGGGATACTGAGAAATATACTTTATCCAATGACATAAACGTCATGTGGCTCTATTCTTTTATTTTTTCAAAAATGTAATTGTTTTTACATGTCTCTCACGTCGGTAATATTTACATTAGACGCAACATCTTCACATTATTGTTTTTATGAGTACATGAACTTTAAATAATGTCAAATAAAGTTGTTTCGTCGTATAGATGCAGATGTTCTTCTACATTATCGCCTCTGAAGTTGTCAGTACTGTCACAATTGTTAAAGCGCGTAGAATTTGTGGCTGTTTTTGGCGATTTTTTTCGGAAGTATAAAGTGCGATATCCAGAGATTATAATTGAGGAAGCTAAAGCTGGTACTGAGG
Source organism: Teleogryllus occipitalis (assembly GCA_011170035.1). NCBI lineage: Eukaryota > Metazoa > Arthropoda > Insecta > Orthoptera > Gryllidae > Teleogryllus > Teleogryllus occipitalis. Next base: position 86,867 of record BLKR01000454.1, read on the forward strand.
GATTACATCCTCAAATATCATAGTATTCATACGAAAGAGAGTATGAACTCTTATTAAAATGGAAACGAGAGAAACACGTAATCGTGGTAAATGATTTATGCTGGCTTATCTCTATGAAAAGGTATTACACTTTCATGAGTAAAGTTAATATAATTGGGTAAGGTAACTAACTTTATTTGTACAATAGTCCTAGACAGTGAAACCGTCAACATTATGGAGCAAATATTCAGTGCTAAAGTCAACCCTAGATATAAAAGAAAACGTAGGTGTCAGGCAGTATCACAGTGTTTTGTATTAAAAAATAATAAATATTCTTTGCCAATGTTTCAACAGTCATTTGTACATTGTCTTGTTTACTTGACGTTGCCATGATAAAATTAATTCTTGGCCTAGGCCGCCAAAGCTCATCTTTGTGGCGTATAAATGCTCTGCAAAATACTGGTTTTGAAGTGTGTATACGAAAATAAAAACACTTTTTATGGACAAGTAAATTATCTCTTTGTGCAGTTATCTCCCCAGGAGGCGACTGCACTCAGATCGGAATGACCGGGCGTCGACTCCCGGAAGTGAGTGAGTGGTGTGGAAGGTAAATGCGAGGGAAAGTGCGAGGCGGGGTGGGGGTGGGGGCGGAGGCCGAGGCAGGGCAGCGGCCGAGCTGCCCTTATCGCCGCAGATAAGCAGGAGAAAGCGGCTGGGCGCACCGGCTGGCTGCCTCGGCCGACGCGTGTGACTGACAGCTGACGGCGTCCCCTCCGAACCAAGTCTCTGCCTACTCACAAGTGTTTCCCGCGAGCCCCTCGTCATTAAGAGGAACGCAGATCTGTGAACGTCGCGTCTAAATTAAAATAACATTATAATAACTGGTGTTCGTGTAAAGGGAGTAAACTCATAAAAATGAGTTTGAAGAAACATGGGGGAAATTTCTTAATTAAGAGGAATGCAGCTCTATAAACGTCGCCCGTAAATTAAAATAATATAAAATTAAATGAATATAATAACTTGTGTTCGTGAAAAGGGAGTAAACTTATAAATGTGAGTTTGAAGATTTTTGTTCACCTTCACAAAAATTAAAATAGTAACTCAGTTTACCTGTACACGATTGTATTTATGTTCTACAACGATTGCAGTAGCTTAATAGAACAAACTTTTGCTAATCTCAGGAATCTGAGTTTAAACACCAGTACAGCTGGGCAATATTATCCGATCGTGTCCTATTTACTGCGATCTTGAGCAGCATTCAGCGTACTTTGCAAACGAGTTCCAATGCATTGGTTCGATTAGCAAATATTTGAAAAAAATATGAGGATAAAAACGCCAATCTTCAATCCCTTTCAAAGTAGACTTCTATTAATCCTTACGGAAATATGTACGACGGGACCTGCAAATGGTGACTCGTTGCCGGAAAAAAGCCGATATAAAGGAGTCCTAATCTCCTCTGATTCTAAGCACGAGTACCTGCAGTACTTGTGATATCCTTCTTCTGCTTCTTCTTCTTCTTCGTCTTCTTCGTCTTCTTCGTCTTCTTCGTCTTCTTCGTCTTCTTCTTCGTCTTCTTCTTCGTCTTCTTCTTCGTCTTCTTCTTCGTCTTCTTCGTCTTCTTCTTCGTCTTCTCCTTCGTCTTCTTCTTCGTCTTCTTCTTCGTCTTCTTCTTCGTCTTCTTCTTCGTCTTCTTCTTCGTCTTCTTCTTCGTCTTCTTCTTCGTCTTCTTCTTCGTCTTCTTCTTCGTCTTCTTCTTCGTCTTCTTCTTCGTCTTCTTCTTCGTCTTCTTCTTCTTCGTCTTCTTCTTCTTCGTCTTCTTCTTCTTCGTCTTCTTCTTCTTCGTCTTCTTCTTCTTCGTCTTCTTCTTCTTCTTCTTCGTCTTCTTCTTCTTCGTCTTCTTCTTCTTCTTCGTCTTCTTCTTCTTCGTCTTCTTCTTCTTCGTCTTCTTCGTCTTCTTCTTCTTCGTCTTCTTCTTCGTCTTCTTCTTCTTCGTCTTCTTCGTCTTCTTCTTCTTCGTCTTCGTCTTCTTCTTCTTCTTCGTCTTCTTCTTCTTCTTCTTCGTCTTCTTCTTCGTCTTCTTCGTCTTCTTCGTCTTCTTCGTCTTCTTCGTCTTCTTCGTCTTCTTCTTCGTCTTCTTCTTCGTCTTCTTCTTCGTCTTCTTCTTCGTCTTCTTCTTCGTCTTCTTCTTCGTCTTCTTCTTCGTCTTCTTCTTCGTCTTCTTCTTCGTCTTCTTCTTCGTCTTCTTCTTCGTCTTCTTCTTGCAAATATTTTACAGACTTGCAGCCCTCCCTCGCATCCCAATCTCTATCATTCCAGTCATTCTCTTTTAGACACATTCTTTGCACATTTTAAAGACCTGATTCTGCCTTTTCTCTTAGGATCTACTTCTGTTTCTTCATTCTAGTGGAAACCACTCACAAACCTGTCTGGACCATATATTCAAACCTTTTATACCATATCTAGTCAAACCTTTTTACATTATGACCATACCATTTCAGCCTTCATGTTTCTGTTTCATCCATAATTGATTTTTGAACCTGCATTGGCTTAATAATCTCTTCATTTCTAATGTGTTCCGTTTTTGTTACTCCACGACCTCTTCAATTTGTGTATATAAATATTTTGTGTAAAAAGTAGAGATCGTAGAATTTCAGTGTGAAATGTATTCTTTTTAGTGTCTTTGTCTATTCTGATCAGTATCATCGTGCTTCGACTTCGGCTCCTAGCCGCCAAAATAAGATTTTTCTCCATGAGAAACCCCAAAAATATCTTTTGCTTGTCACTACTTATGTAAAACAAGTCCTTTCTAACTGCATGTCAAGCTTTTTAATTCAAAATTTATAATTACGAAAACCATTAAATGAAATACAGAAATGTTAACAATTTTACGTAAATGTATGTTCTCATATGCTTTACAATTAGTCATTGGCGGGATATGCTTCCGTTCCATCTCTTGCTACAAGTCTGGTATAGTATATATCATTTATATTTTTAATTATAACCTTGTTAAACGTATCATAGAATTACCTCATATTCCAAATTATCAGATATATTAACATTTTAGTCGATTTATGTGACTGACTTTTCAGCGGAATTAGTATTTGAAATATAACGGGAATACTGTAATTCTGTACTATTTTTTTTCTTCTCATTATTTTCACTTCTCTTATTATTCTGCTCCTCTTTTAACATAGTTTCTATTATTCTCATCGGCGTACCTTTCAAAAAAACGAGTCTCACAAGAAGAGCCTCTCGTGCTTGAGGTTCGTGTCGCAATTTTCAGGCATTCCCAGACGACTTAAAGCTTGCCAAGCCCCTGAGACCAGCAAAACACTCATCAACACACTCGCTGTTATGTTGTACACATGCTGTATTCATGATATATGCTCCCGTGAACGCACTCTTCCTGGTTGCGCGTGAGTGAGTGGAAACGAAGGTCTTTTTTACGCACAGTGGCTCTTACACCACGGGCGTCGGTGAAGTCACGTAGTGTGAGCGCTGACACAATCGCAGAGGCCGAAGTTCACGCCTAACTCACGCGAGCCACCGCCCTATCGCCAGAGGAGAGAACGTTGCATAATCTTCGTGAAGCTCCTACCCCCCCCAGGAACACCTTTGTTAACAGGCGAGCGCAGAGGGGGGCGTGCAATAACAAAATTTCACAAAAAATTTGGGATAGCCTCTTTTTCTACTGAGCCTTTGAATTGTCAAACCCAATAAATTAAGGAATTTGTCAAACGTTTGGGGACAAAGCTTTCAGGTCTTTCAGCACTGCAAATAGTTCAACATGAAACCATTTGTATTTATTAATAGTCACCATTAAAGTTATAGTTATTTTTGTGCATATTTTATTTATTAACTAGGAAAATGCCTTACGTAAATGTAGAAATGAAGTTGATTCATCTTGTTTTGAGGTGCGCAAGCCTATGTCTTTGTAGCATCTCGTTTTTAAGACTAATTATGTGCTTTCAACTGCAGAAGTTTATAGGTATTTCTTTTGATTTTTTAAGACAGTAAGTGAATATTTTATTATTTTCAATTTGGTTTGGGTTTATTTAATTTGCAATTGGGTTTTTTCCTTTTGAAAACATTTTTTATGAATATATTTCAAAACAAAGAGCGAAGCACATAGCCAGAAGAATGGCTTTAAAGGCCATTACTGAAAGCTAATAAAATCTTTGTAATGATATCAGTTCTGGGCTTTTGCCTGCCGTCGGTAAATTAATATTTCAAAGAGAAGGTTTTTCAAGGCTCCTGGAGTTGAAAATTTAACTTAATTTCTTAAAACATTTCTGAGGAAATGTAATAAAGAGATCTCCAGAAGTTCAGTTCTGAATGACGTCGTAACAGTACATCAAAAGTTCGTCGATTTCCATCCGAAAGAACTGATGTCACTGCAGAGTCTCTGACCGGAACCAACTGTTCGAGTCCCGACAGTAGCAGAAATTTGGACACTAATATGTTAGCTGGGTCGAATTCAATCGCTGTCTGGAGGAGCATTCTAGCGCTGGCTGCTCTGATCGGTAGTTTCCGTGGTTTCTCCGATCAACACCAGGCGAATGCCGGAGCAGTACCCTACCAAACGGGCCACGGACCGCGCGCGATCTGTCCTTCCTCTTCCTTGTTCTATCCCTTACACACACTTACACTAACATGCACTACACTACCACATATCCCGGGAGACCGGTCGGGAGCTTGGAGCTTGTTCCGGCTGGAGGGGTGTACCACTCTGGTGGGAAATACCTTGTTGGATAAAACCCCGCAGACCAACATAGGTCGGCGGCGGATCTGTACAGAGTGGGAAAATAACAGTCATCTCCTGCGATGAAAACATGCACTACGTGCGTGGCGTGACTGACGGCCTTGGCATTTGACGCGCCCGAAATCACTAATCAATCCACCCGAAAGAAGACCTCTCTTTATTCCCTTTGTGTGGCTAGAGCCACACAAGGGGAATAAAGCGCCATTTCTTGGACACGTTCATTTCATTATTTTTATGTTACATTGCCTCTCACAATATTATTGATAATGATTTGAAATTTAATGCAAATATTTCTAAGATCAAAACTAACTTGCTGAAAAAGGCTCTTAACTTTGTTATTATTAACACTGGATTTTAAAATAAAAAATTATAAAATATTTGATCACGAAAAATATAATTTTCGAATAACTTTAACAAAACTGTGGGTAATTCTGTTTCAGTACATTCACTATCTTAATCTTCTTTAGACGACTGAGCTAGCCCAGAGTAGCAACCGTGTTCACTACGACTCTAACCGGGAGATTACAGTTATAGGGTTTGACTTCCAACAGTGGCGGATTTTTGACATATACAAATAACAAGGCCGAATTCAGACGCAGTTTGAACGGAAATTCTAGTCGTCGGCTGTTCTGATCGATAGTTTTCGTGGGTCTCCCATCAATATCAGATAGATGCCGGGGTAGTATCCTAAAAAGCCCGGTCATTCTCTGCGTGCGATCTTTCCTTCCTTTTCCCTGACCTTTTCTTACTCCTTACTTACACACACACTTCTCTTACACACTTATCAGGAGACCGGGTCGGGAGCTTAGAAGTTGACCCGGTCTAGTTGGAAACTCAATTGGGGGGAGACATGTGCATGGGGAAAACATGCAAGCCGACGTGAACTGGCCGAATCACGCTCTCCAGCCACTTACATGCATTACACTATCACACATGACGGGAGACTGAACGGGCGTTTTCAAGTTGTCGCTGGTGGAACGGCGACCCACTATGGGGAGCTGCCTCGGGGAGAAACTTAACGAGCCAAAATGATCATACCGGGAGAGATGGCTCATGGTATCTACTGATGTCACTGCAGTCCCTCTGACCGGGAGGTCCTAGATTCCAGTCCTGGCAATGGCAAGATTTTCGATAGCTTGTCAGCTACGTCGAATTCAGGCACTGTCTGCAGGAGAATTCTAACAGCCGGCTGCTCTGATTGGTAGTTTTCCGTGGTTTCTCCGATCAACACCAGGCGAATTCCGGAGCTATTAACGCTAACAAAAGGGTCATGGGCCGCGCGCGATCTTTCCTTCCTATTCCTTTTCCTATCCTCTCCCCTTACACACATTTACACTACACTACCACACATGTCGGGAGACCGGTCAGGAGCTTAAAGCTGGGGCGGTGCCCCGCTGGAGGGAGATACTTGGTTGAGGAAAACCCCCCTAGCCGACGGTAGGTCGGCGCCGGATCTCGCCTTACAGCGGGGAAGACCACCGCCACCTCCCGAGCAAAACATGCACGACACGTACGGGACTAATGGCCATACTAGTAGACGCGCCCGGAATCACTAACAACCAACCAACCAAACAAACAAACCAACCAAAGCGAAACAACCAACAACCAACCAACCAACCAACCAAAACCATCTCATGATCCTGTGGTGAATCACCGCAGCCACCTCCCAGGATATAGGATGCACAAAACGAAAAGTAAAATACCCATAGCAAAAGAGGCGCCCGCAAACATCCATCAATTACGCACACACATAAATGTTGTCAGACTCAAACACTTGACTCGTGTCTCTCTACGAATTTCGACGCGCTGAAGTCAGAATTGCGCCAACCCTTCAATTTTTTTTAATCTCGAAAACTCCCTCTAAAATAGTATTTTTTTGCGGGTTTTGTTAGACCCAAAAACTGCACTTATGTTTTCCTACGTGCATCGGTATACTGAAGGTGAATTTGAATTCAGAATTGCGCCATCACCCTTCATTTTTTTAATCGCAAAAAACACTTTGGATTTTTTTCGGGGGTTTTTGCAGACCCAAGACTTGACACGTATTGAATGATCAAATTGTCTCTATGAATGTTCACGCGCCAAACCCAAACCTTGGAGGGTGGTGGCGCAATTCTGACTTCAGTTTCGGAATCAGCGCGTTGAAATTCATAGAACATGTGTCAAGTCTTTGGGTCTGACAACTTTTTTTGTGTCTGGATTTTCTTTGACAATTTCAATCAATATTCAGTAGACTTCATCTATCATGAGGGAAAATATTTCGAATTTTAGAAAATACTTTTAATTTTTTATTTACTATTGCATCGTTGAACACTGAAAAAACGAGAACATAATTATTATTCATTAGGTAGATGACTTCGAAGCGAATCGAAAACAACAACAACAACAAAAAATAGCTAATGTGTAATTTGAGAGTGAACTAAGACTCACCATTGCCAAATTTCGAATGAATGGTAATTAGTTTTATCATGACGTAGTATTTATCGCATGAAAAAGAGTTCAGTGGTGTTCGTCACGTGGTCTCGCGATATGAAGTCACAACAGAGGACACTTTCACGTACATTCAAGCTGGGTCTTGAGTACTGAGTTCACTAGCCCCTGGTGCAAGTTTTAACCTGGAAAGGTTTCTCGATTTTCTAGTCACCATGTGAGCTTCCCAAAACAAGCTAAAAATGAAGCTAATATATTTATTTAACTCCAAAAATTTTATTTTAATCCATAAACTTTATTTATAACCTCAAACCTTGTTTTTATCCCCAAAACTTGTTTTTGCTCTAAAACCGTATTGTAACAAAAAAAAAAGTTTAAACCAAAATTTCACTTGGTGTTTATTAAAAAAACTTTCAACCTTCGTTGTGTCTTTTTTATCATTTTTCAAGCATTGTCTTGGTTGTGGAGCATCAAGTTCAAAAATACACCTAGCGGGTGGCCTATAGACTGACCTCTGGTCACATATAGAAAACGTTTGAAAAGATTGGAGGAAAAACTATCTTTGCCAGCACATTCAGAGACATCTAATGGCCCTATATGATGACTAAAATTGTTGGCATATATTTTTTAACCAAATCATTTTCTTGTTAAACGGGAAAGGAATTTTAAAACAAATACATTTAATAATTATTATAACTCACTAACGTACTTGGTAATAACTAGGATTCGACAACAAAAACTATGATTATACATGAGGTAATTTCTTAATGTCCCTTAATTTATTTCAGTAGTGTATTTACAAATTTAAAATTAATTTGAAATGATTCCGCGCGAGTCAACTGCTAAGATCATTAGGTCACACGTACGGGACTGTACGTGTGGTGCATGTTTTATCGCGTGATGTGGCGGTGATCATCCCCCCCTGGAGGGCGAGATCTGGCGCCAAACTCCCCATTGACTTGCAGGGTTTTGGCCCAACCAAGTATTTTTCATCAGCGGGGCACCGCCCTGGTTGGGGCTAGCTGCGGTCTCCAGACGTGTGTTGTAGTGTAATGTATGTGAGTGCGTAAGTAACCGATGAGGAAAAGACAAAGAACAGAGAGAAGAGATTCCGCGAGCGGTCCGTAGGCCGTTTGTTAGGGTACTGCTCGGGCATTCGGCTGAGGTTGATCGGAGATACCACGGAAAACTACCGATCAGAGCAGACGGCCGCTACAATTCTCTTCCAGACAGCGACTGAATTCGACCTAGCTAACAAGCTAATGACGAAATTTCTGCCACTCTCGGGACTCGAACCGTTGATTCCGATCAGAGGCACTGCAGTGACATCAGTTCTTTCGGATGGAAATTGAGGAACTTTTTATGTACTGTTACGATGTCATTCGGAACTGAACATCTGGATCTCTTCATTACATTTCCTCAGAACTTTTTTAAGAAATTAAGTTAAATTTTCACCTCGAGGAGACTTAAAAAACCTTCTCTTTCTAAAATTTATTTACTGACGGCAGGCAAAAATCTAGAAAGACAATGGCTGAAAAAAACAGTATGTTGCTAGTGTCGAAAATTCTGCCACTGTCGGGGATCGAACCCGAGAAAGAGAGAGAGTGAGAGAAAAGAGAGAGAGAGAAAGAAAGAACGAGAGACCGAGAGAGAAAGAGAGAGAGAGAGAGGGGCAGACAGCGAGTCTACAGAGCCAGAGACAGACAGAGAGAGAGGGTATACATACACACAGAGAGCCCAAGAGAGAGAGAGAGAGAGAAAGAGGGACAGAGGAAGAGGGGCAGAGAAAGAGGGGCAGAGAAGGAGAGACAGAGAAAGAGGGACAAAGAAAGAGGGACAGAGAAACAGGGACAGAGAAAAAGAGAGAAATAGGGACAGAGAAAAAGAGAGAAATAGGGACAGAGAAAAAGAGATAGAGAGGGACAGAGAAAGAGGGACAGAGAAAGAGGGACAGAGAAAGAGGGGCAGAGAAAGAGAGACAGAGAAAGAGGGACAAAGAAAGAGGGACAGAGAAAGAGGGACAGAGAAAAAGAGATAGAGAGGGACAGAGAAAGAGGGGCAGAGAGAGAGGGGCAGAGAGAGAGGGGCAGAGAGAGAGGGGCAGAGAGAGAGGGGCAGAGAGAGAGAGAGAGACAGAGGGTGCGGCGTCCCACCTGCGTTGAGCCACTCGTAGCCCCAGCAGCCAGGCCCCACGAAGCACACGACGACGAGCAGCACGAGGACGACGACGAGGGCGGCGATGCCCATGGCCGCCACCTTGCCCCACACGCTCAGCACCAGCACCATGGCGGCGGCGGCGGCGATTCAGCTCTGCACAAAGAGCACAGTTTGCCTTATAAGCTTAAAGCATAGGCTTCAGCGACCGCAGTCGGTATTTATTTGGCTGTCTGGGACACGCCACGTCCTAGACACAGGTGCCAAAGTTTGGACCGCCAACGACATACGCGGAGATGGTCTGCACACGAGTTTACGCGAATTTTGCCCGGAAGAAGGTCGCAGCATGACGGTCAAAACGTTGGCGTCTGTACCTCGGACGCGGCACCTCCCAAATAGCGCAGTAACGTCTTTATTTGCTGCTTACATGTTCGGAATATATTAAAAATTTCGTTTTTAGATGCAATTGAATAGGGGCATATAATGCCGACATACAGACACGCACTGAGAAGTCATGTCAAACGTTAAAATCGGATAAGATAAAATGTTTTGCATATATTACAAGGATCCAAAAGATAATTATGTGTTCGTTGGTAATGAATGATACCTTTGCGTGCAACGCTCGTGAATAACTGACTAACTTAAACGTAATTGTCTATTTTAGCCAGTTATTTAACTACAATAAAATTTACTTAATAGAAGTATTTTTATTTCTTTGCAACAAAAACAGTAATAACTGTATTATGTTACGTTTGGTGCGTGAAGAAATATACACAATCCTTGTTCGGAAGCATGGAATTATCCTGGTATTTGATCTGTGGTTCAAGGGAAACTAGATGGAAAACATCGATATCAAGTGAAACTGGGGGAAAGTATCCATATTGTGGCACAATAACAGATTTATGACAATAATAACTAAACTTTAACCCGCAAAGACAACGCACACAATTCACACCGATTCTTCCGATTTTTCAGGGCTTTTTTCTCTCAGTCGTACCTTATGGTCTCTTCTCCGCAGCTTCGATGGGATGCATTAGTGGTGAATGTCAGAATTCGAAACGCTAGAGCACGGTTGGATATAGGTATTGTAATCGCTTAAGACCTTCAGCCTAGCCACGTAGTTAACAAGTAATGCAGTTATATATTTGTAATAATTATACTATTATATATTTTTTCTCAATATTTATTACTACGGAACGGATTTCCATGTAATTACATGTTTTTACAGGAACTCGATACCTGCATACAATAATATTTTGTAGAGTTTACAAGATATTCTGTATCAATTGGAACAATTTTTATTTTACATATTTTTTACATATTTTGGTACAATTACATATTGTTACATATTTTACTTACTACTACGTATTTCGTTATATTTTAATATATTTATACGTCGAAACAGAACATTTCACATGCGCGTTTGCATTATATGTTACGGAATCATCTTTCTTAAAAATAAAATGTAATGCTGCTGGGATTCTATGACCACCATATCTTCGCCATATTTGTTATCCCTTCTCCCGCTTATTGCATACTCGGAATCAAGAATGAGCGGATTTCTGTGAACAAAAGTAATTTCAACTACGATTTTGCTCATATTTCAGACAGTGCATTCGTTACTCGATCGAAAACTAACAAATATTTTTTACAGAAAATTGCCTTATACACTGTTCGTTTGGGGGGGGGGGATTCTCTTTAACCCCCTCCCACGCGATCCATCTCTGGCTACATGGTACTACTTCGTTGGAACACTAGCTTCTCGTAAACATTGTAATACATACTATGAACGTATTTTGTATTTCGAATAAAATTCTTATGTGTAGTGAAATCTAGTGTAGAATTACTTCTATAGAGGTAGAACGTACTTTCATCCACTCCGAATGCTTGTTAAGAACTGATTGTCGACGTTCTGTGCTCGGAAAATACTTGTAGAAACAGTTTTAATTACAATAATGAATTTTTATTTTACATATTTTCTATTGTTTCTTACATGTTTTGGAGAAAATAAGTACATATGTATGTACATATTTTGTATTTTTATTACAATAAATTCCGTTCCCTATTTATTACGTAATATATTAATATGAAAAATGTTGTTTTTAAAAATCAAAGATCAAAAATATTGTAGTATATTGAAGAAATACATACACAAAAAAATTAATACTAATCTGTAATAATTACCCATTAAATAAATTTAAAAAATTGTGCCAACACAACGAAAATATTTTATCCGTAAATATTTTTCTCCGTTGGCGCAATTGACTAGAATGCCACTTCATAGAGCGGAGATAATTTCACTCTTATGTAGGCCCATCCCGGATAGCCTAGGTAATACAAATTCCGGCCGCGGAAGCCTACGCCAACGATAATTCCACTAGTGTTAATGAGGCACGCTACTGACGCGCTGCGCTATCTAAGATGGCGGGTGGTCACATCGCGAAACTTTCCTTCTGAGGCCTCGAGGCCTTCCTGTTACGAAGACACCCGTGCGCTCGCTGCGCCAATGTGGAAACGACGGCGCCCACCTAAATCTGCCTCTGCTTTCTGAGCATCATGAATTATGGACATTGGATGCTTCGAGGCCGTAGACAATAATGCGTAACAGCCTCCATCCTACGCAAACAACGCGTGTAAGTGAAAGCTTATATTTTTATGGTGATTAGATATCATCATTGAGCAGTTTCAAACCTTTTCTTCAAAGCATGTGCAAATTTAAAAATAATTTGATTTCCAAGATATACACAGGCCTATTATATATTATTACATTGATTTCTATTACTGGTATTTTTCATATTGTTAAATTACTAGTCTTTTTGTGAGAAAGTTGTATTATTATTATTATTATTATTATTATTATTATTATTATTATTATTATTATTATTATTATTGTTATTATTACTATTATTATTATTATTGTTATTATTACTATTATTATTATTATTGTTATTATTATTATTGTTATTATTACTATTATTATCATCATTATTATTATTATTATTATTATCATCTATATTCAATGTTGCGTAGTGAAATGAAGTGAAGTGAAACGTATTTAAAGAAAAGAGATTTTTGTTCAGTGTGGTGAAGTGAGATGAGGTGAAGTGGTGTAAAGGCTTGCGCGTTGAAATTATATATTATTTGTCTTTTACGTCAATACAGGCTAAAAGAATGTCACATTACGGTATTATGCCACTACGTTCTCACACTTATTTATGTAATTAATAATAAATCTAAATCTACTTGTAGAAGGCTAGCTCAGTATCCGGCGTTTTTAGGCTTATTTTTGTCCTTGAAAGAAAAGTAGGTACAATGTTATATAAATGATGCAGTGTTTAATTATAACATGGAATGATGGTCACGTGAAAATTGTCTTCAAGCGCATAAACACATTTCCCCAAAGTTCACTCGTGAAAACAAGCATGAAAGTTTTTTTCTTATTTGTTCCCATATTTTTTTCTTTCAATATCCCCCCTTCCGGGTTTATTTTCCACAATTTAGTTCAAACAGTATCTTCCATGACAGGGAAGTAATATATGGATGTAATATCAAGGTTATTGCGCCAAATAGGGTGAAGTTTTTAAAATAATTACGATAGAATATTCTCGAATTTACTATTTGAAAAATATTTATGACTGGTGGCTGCTGAACAAAACCCCGCAAATAGTGCAGTCGATTATCATTTTGCCTTTTAAATGGTGAGGTTCAAGATTTTATTTTTTATTTTGCTATATTGTTATTTTTAACAAAACCCTGAGATTTCCGCCTCGAAATACTTCTGGAAAATTTTTGATAGCCAAAAAACGAAACAAATCGCGGGCATGTTTTGTTTTTTGTGTAATAACTTTTTAATGGTTGATCTTAGTATGAAAAATAGTTATGTACAATTTTAAAGGTTATAAAATTCTCTATAAATTTTCTTTTTAAAGTATTTCTCGCGAGCAATTAGTAACAGAGATATGAGGTTTCAAATTTCATAAAAGTTTCCTTGTAATTCGGTAGATGCACAAAATTACTAATGGTTTCTCTAATGTAGTATTTTTGAATTTCTAAGGTTATTATAAATAAAAAGGGATTAAACACTAATATTTTTAATTTTTAATGAGGTTAAACTGGTGTTTGAAAGTTCAAGTAAGAGGGACAGTAGGCTTATACTCTGACAACTAACACAATTTTCTTGCATCAAAAGTATTTGAAGATAATAAAATTACGTTCCTGTTTTTTTAAATAATAATTGTAATAATAAAAATAATAATAAGAATTATTCAAGAAGAACCACTTCACCTTCGTCCAAACTGCCCTCACATATAAATCACATGCACACCTAAATACTGTAACCGCTTGTCGTCGGCTACATTTATGACCAACAAAAAATAGAAGCGATAATACCCGACATCATGCCCTACACGTAGTTTCTATAGTGGCGAAGAGATGGCGTCAGCCAGAAAAAGATTTCTGAACGCACTCAGACTATAGCCAATCAGAAACTTTTGTGGAAATACGGACGCGGCATGAACTTGTGTCGGAAGAGTTGGTTTTTTTTTCTTGTTCGAGTCGCCGAGGTGAACGGAAGGCTACAGGTACACCACACAGTCGACGAGGGACACGCGGAAGATACCGGAATGTAAAAGCTTTAATAAAAAATAAATGCCTGAACATTTTTCATGGAATTACTTACTGTGAAATGTCACGAGATTATATGAAATTTAAAATGAATATTAAACAAGAATACAACGAATGAAAGAACGACAGTGGTAATAGATCGAAATGAATTTGTAAAACCGCGTTGCTGCATTCTCGTTGCTAGAAAATGGAGGATTATTGTAACATAGGACATGTTTTTTTCTTTGTTACAGCTTTTATTTTATCTTATTTTATTTTATTTTATTTTATTTTTGGAATTTCATTTTGGAAATCCTATTATAGAGTTTTGAGAATTCTTAGAAGTATGGTTTATCCAACAACTAGCTTGACTTTTGCTATTACGAAGTCATAACTTGGAGTTTCGGACTCGCATTCTGATGCGACCATCGCCTCTGTGAAAGCTGTGGTGAAACTTCGCTGAACGAGGAGACGGCGCTCGGAAATATTCCGATTTCGACGCGACAAGCAGCGCACGGACCGTTGCAGAAGAACGACGACCTTGAGGCGTGGGCATCGCTCGGCAGCCGACTACACAGCGCGGGACCAGCTTGGGGAATTCGCCGGTCGTGAGTCACATAAAAACAGAGAGAACATTCATTAAATTTCAGTCTGGAAAACTTCTAAGATAGAATTATAATTGTACTAGCTAAAACGTTGCAATGTGAGCTTCCCTCAATAACAGACGTTGATCGGGCAAGAGCCATTGAACATTGGTCTTGCTAGCCAGTAAATTCATTTCTTTTCTACAGTCGTAGGAGGAATCAGATCAGAGTAATCCTTGTGTTTAATGATAAAAGTTGTTCTTGTACATAACCATTTATCTAGATTCATATGTAATTGATTTAATGCTGTTTCAAACCATTTAAGAGAAATTGTCTGTGTGAAATTTTGAACAGGAGTGAAAGCCGTTCAATTATTTCTTTTAAAGTATTGCTTCATGGACAGTCAAAAGACGTTATAAAACAAAATTTCGTACTGAAAGGCTACGTAGAAGCCGAATGTCAAATGTGAATATTAAGTGTAACATTATTAATGATTTAAAAGGTATTAGAGAATTTTCAGTATTGTTTGTATGTATTTTTTTTTTGCAGGATGAGTATTTGAACTGTGATTTGTGTGTCTCATAAGTGATATTTTTGTGAAGTGTACATATGTATTTGTTGCTTGTTTCTTGTAAACGGGGATAAAAAGTTATCGCTTTAGTGAAAACTGCAGTTTAGGTAGGGAACTAGCTACCATAGTTTAACAAAAAAGTGAGAACATAGGAGGATATGTGAACTCCATTGTACAGAGAATTTCATTCGTTAGAATACATGTTATCTGTTATTTAAAACTACAAAATTGTGTTTGCTTGTTATTTGATCATTAGTTTAGCAAAGACGAACCCACCACCGATAGGGAATTTTATCCATTAATAGAGGTATTCCCAGGTTTGCGTGACGGTGTAACCACACGTCACGAAATAAGTAAATAATAGATTTACTTTAGTAATTCGGCGTACAACCAATCAGGAGGTAGGTACGTGACGGTTACAATACCGACATACAAACCTAAATGTTATTTATTGCAAACCCCCCATTCAAAGAGTGCAAAGTGAAAAGAGCGATATAGCAGCAATGAAGAAGGGCTATTAGTACGTTAAAGGGGATAAGGCGTGACCAAGATTTAAGATTTCAAAATCTTTTGTAAATAATAATCTCCTTAATGTTCTTTCATAAATATAATATATTATTATTTTAATCATTATATTATTATCATTATATTATTATGATTATTATTATTATTATTAATAATAATAATAATAATAATAGTAATAAAAAATTAGAAGACTTCAATAGAATAAAATGACGTTCTTGTTAATGTAAGTAAGTTGTGTTAGTTGCAGAATACAGGCCTATTGTCTCCCTTACCTGCACACTTTCAAAAGCGAGTTTAACCTCAATAAGTATTAAATTTATTAGTATTTAATCGCTTTTTATTTATAATAACCTTCGGAATTCAAAAATACTACATTAGAGCGACCATTAGTAATTTTGAGCAACTTCCGAATGAAAAGGAAAATTTGGTGGAAATTTAAAATATCGTTGGTCTGTTATAGTTTGCTTGAGATAAATAATTCCAAAAGCAAATTTGTAGAGAATTATAAGGCCTTTAAAATTGTACATACTTATTTTTGTGTTAAGATCAACCATTAAAAAGTTATTAAGCCAAAACCAAAAACTGCACGATTTTTTGTTTTTTGGTTACCAAACCTTTTTCCCGAAATATTTCGCGGTAGAAAACTTAAGGTTTTCTTACTAATAACAATATAAACACAATAAAAAATCAAATCTTCTACCTCTCCTTTTAGCTCCCCATCGATTGCCCTAAAAGTGTTTTTTGACAAAATAGCACGCACACAACTCAAGGACAACAAACAAAATACTTGCGTATAACAATGCAATGAATTAAACAGTATTCATGAAAACTGTAATAATGAGGTGTAATTTTATCATAAAACAATTATTTTCACACGAAAAATGTCAAAAAATTTGCTGATCCATAACGCGTAGAATTTATAACGTATGGTCTCTTTTTTGGAGTCTTGCTGCGGAAATACAGCCGTGATGCACTGAGTATGAGAATTCAGTCGGTACGTGCAATATGAGGATAGGCGGAGTTACAAAATCAATTATTTGCATTTTTTACCCCACATCGAAATTGTTTCGTTGTTTTTGGATTTTTCCCGTGTTCCTGGATAATTAACGAAACTAAAGACACCTTTACCACAGCCGGAAGCTGTATAGTTTTCTTTGAATTTCTACGCGGATTAGAAATTAGTAATATAGATGTTTACACCACTGCTTTCAAAATAATTGACATTATACTCAATTCCGTGGTGGTTGCCGATATCTTGTGGTAATCCATTATAGGTATGGGGATAATCAAACCACAATAGAAAAAATAAATAATATATATTTATTTTATGCCGAAAAGTACCTTTCGGGAACAATATTTTCCCACCCTCAGTGGGTCTCTAACAAAAAGGAAAAATTGAGTGATTAACATAAAGAGGAACAGTGGTATAAAGAATAAAATAGACAAAAGAAGTGAAATGAATAATACAATGATAAAATTTTGAAAAAATAATAAACAACATTGAAATAACTTACTGCCCAAGTAACGTAACACGTAAACATTTAAAATAAAACCAGAAGGATTTTTTTTTCTATTGTGGTTTGCTTATCCCCATACCTATGACATTATACTTTTAGTTAATGCAAACATTCATATTCTTCTTTGGCATCCCGTGCTTATTACTAACCCTACTATCTAACAAGGAAAACAACTATTTTGCTCTGAGGTTATTTTCTGACACGAGAAGAACGACGTATCTGCAAAAAATGTGCATTGAGCAAGTGCTCGGCCGTTTGGTAGAAAGCATGGACGCGAAAGATAAAACGAGCGATGTGACTAATCAGCTCGTTACAAGCGCAACAAAAAACAAAGTGCCTGGAGTCAGTTTTTGCCGAACAACAACAAAAAAACCTGCGTACCTGGAAGGCGCAGGACGTTGTGTCGACAGAGCTCCTTTCACTTCTCAGATGACGGCAATATCGCCCCACTTTTAAACGCCATTCGACCACTAAACACACGGGGACTGAGACTGGCGCCGGCGACGGGTCTCTATCGTAGCTGCACACGGAAATGCCGAAAAGACCACAGGTTCAGGACGTCACCTCCGGGAATGCGAGTCTCTTACTGTGCAGTAGGTGCTGGTTCGCTTCAGAGCCTTGATGAGAAACTGAGTGATTAAATATCACTCCACGATTTATATTTGGTGATGTACTCTTTTTTTTCGGCTTGAAGTGTAAAAAAAAAAGGTGTCTCTTCAAGATATATCGTTCAAAATATAACTTTGAGAACAATTCGAGTCTCTAAGTCAAAACTTCTTTTCTATCTGTAATCTTGATAGAAAGAATTTTTTCTTTGCAGTAAGTTGTCGAAATTTGAGAAAAATTAAAACAAATATGTTACGATTTTTTTAACAAAATTCTTTATACTTGATAAAACTTCGTTAAAAATATATTTGAGAGTTTCAGATGGAGAATTCACAACTATCCAATGAAGTTTGCAAATATATTAAATTGAATTGAAGAAAAGATAAAATTCATGTTCTTATTTTTACGGGTTTGAATACGCTAAGTATTGCATTTAGATTCTAAAATAAGTCCAGAATATGAGTATCTTCATTATGAGTTACACATGGTTTCTCGTATCAGTCTTCGTTCCAATATCACCGTTATTTTGTTCGTGCACCTGCAAGCGGCTTCGGTCGCCTTCCCGGCCGCGGGCCCTGTACACACTACCCGCCGCCAGCACCTGGTGGCTGCCTCACACAAACAACCTCCCGCCCCCGCCCCTCGCGCCATTCGCCCACTCGCCCCTGCACGTGGGGGCCACCCGCCCGCCCACGCTTCCCCGGGCGCAGCTGTGTTGGCACAATTGCGGCGCGGCGCGAGGCGGCAAGGGGAGGGGTGAGGTGGGGAGAGGCGGAGCAGGAGGGGGCGAAGAGTGGCAGGACGGGACGGTGGAACGGAGCGGGTGGGGCCGCGCGGGGCAGAGCGGGACAGGACGGGATAGAGCGGGGCGGGGCGGGGCGGGGCGGGGTGGGTCGGGACGGTGCAGGGCGGGACGGGACGGGACGGGATGGGACGGGGCGGGGCGTGGCGGGGCGGGGCGGGGCGGAGCTGGGAAGGGCGGGGCGGGACGGGACGGGACGGGACGGGACGGGACAGGGCGGGGCGAGGCGAGCGGAGCGGGGCGGGACGGGACGGGGCGGGGCGGGGCGGGGCGGGATGGGCGGGGCTGGGGAGGGGACGGGGCGGAGTCAGGTTAGCGAAGCGCAGGACGGGCCAGTGCGGAGCGGGGCAGCGCCAGGTGTGGCGGGCGGGGCGGGGGAGGGGGCGGGGCGGGCAGGGGAGCTGCCATAGTGACACCTCGGGCGGCGCGGCGCCCGTGCAGCAGACTTCGCCTCTGACTCACCGGACGACCCTTCAGGAGTCTCAGTGGAAATGAGAAACATCACGCACGAAGGCTTCATAGAGCCTCTGCAGTGTATCCGACTGGGAGATCATGGGTTGCGACATTAGTTAGATAGCCTTCTTAGCTACATTAGATAAATAACTGTAGTTATATCTGGGGGCCGAATTTTAATAAAATGTCAATATTTTTCTTTTCGCTTTAGAACAATAATTAGTATAGAAATTAATTTTATGTTATGGCAAAAGGAAATGACCAATTTTTATACGTCTTTTTTTTTTTGCATTTTTGTCGTTTCGAATATTAAGTCATTTTTTACCTTTTCCAGTCATTTTGTTTACCTTTTTCAGTCTTTTTTTTACATTTTCAGTCATTTCAATGCATAGTTCGGTGATTTCATTGATTTTAATAGCATTATAATGGTACTTGCTTCAAATAATATTTACGAGATGCAACAAAATGTTATCCACAGAAGTCTAGTCGATTCCTTCGCTCGGAAATTGTTACGTCAGCCGTTGCATGTAATCTAGGGAACCTGTAACGTCTATCAGCGCCATTGTAGGTTTGGCGGATTTCGCGATAACTAAAAGGAGAGACTTGTTGGTAAAGAACAGTCCAAAAAAGTTTACATGCTGAGTTGACTTGAAAGACAGGAAGAAGCCTCGATTACATTAGTATTATATCCAACAGCTTGAGTTCATCTGAATTGGTTTTGATCAAATTTGTACGTCTTTTTTCTTTGCTTTTAAATCATTTTAAAAACATTTTAAGAGCATTTTATTCTTCATTTTTGGCGAAATTTCAGGTCATCAAAATCCGCTCCCTACGTATATCAAATTCGGCGGTGGTATGGAGGTGAATTCTAGAGGCTGCTCTGGCTGCTCTGATCCGTACTTTTCCGTCGTTTCACCGATCAGTACCAGGCGAATGCTGGAATAGCACCTTAAAAATTCTCCATAGACTGCGGCGCGATCTTACCTTCTTCCTCCACACACATATGACGTACACCGTTCACACACCAATGGTGGGATTCAGGAGGGCAAGTGCTCTCCCCCCCCCCTCAATGTTGGAACAAACGTTTTAAAAATATATTTAGACATTTCATTTCGTCGATCCTCAAATTTATATTATAAAATATTTCCTTTTTCTGTATTTTGAGAATAAATTTTATAATAATTAAGTGAACAATAAGTTTATTAAGCTGAGCTAATAACATACATTAATAAATTGTTTAACTTAGTTCAATATACGCGCGGAATAATGTTCAGGGTTACTATGAATATCCCATATCAATAAATCATCTTTCAATTATATTTTGCTTTTAAACGTTATTTACTTAAAAATTAAACAGTTTCATGTCTAAAATCATGAGTCATAACACTCGAATTAACTCTCAAAAAGAAAGAGTATTTCCTATTTATTATATAAATTGTACATGGTACTCAAATTTCAAAATATAAAACAAAATCCAAGTAGCTACAATATAATATTATATTTATACACGTATATTACATTTACAAGTTATGCATCAAATAAATATTGTGAGCAATACAAATTATTAAAGTATAAATTTTTTAATATTAGCATACTGCATATAGCTTTTCATACATTTATATTAATATTAATATTATTTAAACAAAGAGAATTTAATTTTTTTAAACGTAATTTTAAATCTGTACAAAAAATACTAACCCCGCCCCCAATAGAAGATCTGAAATCCCACCTCTGGTAGACACACACACACACACACGCACTTCGTGTATGCACTACTGACAGGAGACCAGTGGGGAGCTTAAAGCCTATAGCGACTAGGACGACGGTGCGCAGGTGGCAGAGATATTCGGAAGGAATCCCGCAATTTGACGAGTAGGTCAGCGCTGGATCTCACGTTCCAACAGGGGAGGAACACCGCCACCTCCTGGGATAAAACATGTAGCACACTGAAGGTACTCTAACAGCTGTCTATAAATAATGACTATAGCAGCCCGAAAACGAAATAATTAACTGACGAAGACGAAACTGAAGCGACACTGTTGAAACAATGTTATTAAAAATAAATTAACAACTAAAACATTTTTTTTGTTCTAACACTCCGACATTTTTGATATTCCACTCATGTGTGACACATTAGATTAACCGGCCGAACCAATGGCGTACAACTTGTCAAATGACTCCATTGACATTGCGTTCCCATTGGCTGATTGGCGCTAGTAATGTTCATAGATGGACGGACGTTATGGCACCAGTTGACTTTTGGGTATCAAGAACCCACAAAAAAGGGATTCTGGCTACACCTGGTGTTAGATGATTATTTTAAAATTTAGCTGCTGAATTTATTCACATTTTCGTTATCAGTGCCAGGTAATTAATTTTTTTCTGCCGAAAGTCCGCCGTTTTTACGCGTAGCACTACATAACTTTCTCTATACTACGCATATTACTCCGTAAATACGTATGTATACGAGAAAGTAAAAATTAACTGCTGGAATAGATAGCGAATAGTAAAGAAGGATGTTTTATATCAATGAGAATTCAATCGAATGATTCTTATCACGATCAAAATATTAAACTGATACACAGAAACCAAATATAGCAGTCCAAGAATGTTTTGATTTAATTGCAAGCACTTTTAATTTCAGTGAGTACATATTCAACAATTAACCTGCCTTAATCTCAAAGATACCACTTCCAATGCCAACCTGAAAACAGACAACCGTAATGACTAGTCTCATGTCAATACTTAATCTGAATGTAAATGTATCTACTCAATAAGATAGATAACATCAACGCTTGAATCACTATTAGTTATTTCGTTAGCATTTTGCAATTTGGTTCTGTTTGTAAATTTAAGACCAAATATAAATAAAAGTCAAGGGTTGAGCTGAAAAGTTCTTCGCATTATTGAGATCTTTTACCTTCACTGACACATTCTTTTACATTCGAACTACTGAATGTGTGTCACTAAATTGACTGTGATAATGACCCACACTGAAACGGGATCATCGCTTCCATTGCTCTCATTTTGTTAGGTCTTCTCAATACAGAAATCTAGATGGCAGTTAATGTAATTCTAATACCCTATAGCTTCCACGTGTTTGATTTACTCATCCAGAGCACATGTGAATCCAGAAATGCTACGTAGTGGCCTCTGATTGCAGCCATGACCTCCTTCCGTATCCTCCGTTTATGTAGACAACCATTTGTATCAAAACGCAATTGGCACAGAGCAAATCGAGGACAATTTTCCGCCGTATTGTCCCACGGTTCCGAAAAGAAGCTCGTCATGTACAGTAACGGTGATGTGATGAAAGAGGAAAAAGCAGAGCTTCCCAGTGACCAGGACGACCATCCGGGGCCTTTCAACTCTCTTATAACGTGGCGGAGACCATTTCAGTGGTGCGCTCTCCTCCATCACCTTGCAGGAACTAAAATACCAACTGCCACCAACGATACTTAAAATGCACATTTAGCTGCTGGATGGGTAGGCGAGACGCAATCAGGCGCATAATGCTACAAAATTTCACGTCGATGTTTGCGCAATTTTCAGAAACCAATATATATATATATATATATATATATATATATATATATTGGTATTTCTCATAAATTAGCTATTTTTATGTCCGAAAATTGGCGAGCCTAATCTGCATCTCTACCCGGCGACACTAGCGCTTCCTATAGTATTATTCGCGTACGTTTTCTTGAGTCCTCGCTTCGCTAGAAACCAGAGGAGTGAGGAGTTTGGTTATTTTCTCAAAATGAATTTTATATCAAATTTGTAGTACGTTTTTCGATGCAAAAGAGTTTCTATTACACGAGAGCGAACATTTCTGGTTATCAAATTTTGTCTATTTTTGTCTTTGTAAATTTTGTCTCGTTGCTATTATTTATTCTTAATTCAACTAATACTGGTAAATGAGTAGGGGTACGTATTCGGGGGTTCAAGAAAACGTGCGCATATAATAGCTTTGTCTCTGGTTTTGATGGAGAGTTGCAAGGCCTTGCGGCGACCGAAGCCCACAGCTGCGGCATCGCTGGCTGCACCGCCTATAATCCCCGTGAACCGGCGGCCTTTTAATCCCCTAAATCT
The DNA here is from genome assembly GCA_011170035.1 of Teleogryllus occipitalis. NCBI lineage: Eukaryota > Metazoa > Arthropoda > Insecta > Orthoptera > Gryllidae > Teleogryllus > Teleogryllus occipitalis. The sequence continues at coordinate 109,947 of BLKR01000454.1, forward strand.
CCGGCAGATGGCGCCACAATCCCCGCAGCCACCACGCGGGGCCTGCCTGATAGCGAGTCACGCGGATAACGTGCGCTGATTTTTGCTGTGTGCTCTGGATGTTCCTCAGTCCTTTTCATTTTGAGATTCCCGGACAAATACAATCTGTGTCAATGGGCTTTTGTAAATATTTTATTAGAAATCCAATATAATCTTGCTCTCACTGTTATATCTGGGTATTACTACTGTTATTTTGAACGTTTTACAAACGGGACATATATTTATTACTATAAAACAAAGAAGAGTACTATTAAACACAATTTAATAAAAAACAATGGAGTGAACTCTTAATCACCATTGTGAGCAAAATTTATAGGATATAACAGTTCAATCAAAATATATAAGAAGTTTAATTCTGTATTCAGGGGAGGTGCAAAATACTTTAAATTTTCTTTTTCTTTAAATTTTCTTACTTAGCCAAAATACTTCGTAAATAAGTATTTAAATACATACACAAAATACATTACGTTTCAAATAACTAAATACATGCGTATTTAAAATTCTTCAAATACTTAAAATATAGTAAATTCAATAATTGTTGATTATTGCTTTTTATTGCAACAATTTACTGGAATTATCAGTTACAATAAATTATTAATTGAGAGTCATAAATTTCTGAACAATAACTTATAAGTATAACTCAAATAAACCAGCTTTTCAAACAAATCATCAGACAATAAACCCCCATTCGGCGAATATTTAAAACCCGCAAAGGATAACGGTCGTTCAACTGGCGTTGATGATGAAGGAATAAACGTATTTTGTGGATCGGAAAGTGGTCCAGCATTTTTAATGATTTAGATTTATAATTTAAAAATGAACAGAATTAAAATTTAATAGCTAAAAGGGACTTTTATTTTTTTTCAAAGAGGTTCATTCACTCTAGCGTAATCAAACAAAGAGAAACAATCCTTATTATCTTCATCTGTATTTGAAGAATTTACTATTTTAAATACACATATTTTATGTATTTAAATAATTGTACAAAATCTCAAAAATATAGCTTTTCTAATTCGAAATTTATTTAAAATACGTATTTCAAATACAAGTATTTCAGCACTGCACGATCCTGTCTGTATTGAACTCACGAAACTTCACATTGGAGATGCGCGTCTGGACTGTCGGTAGGCAACGCAAAATATTGCGCTGAACAATACTTCCCTGGTCGTTCACAAGTTACGCTTCTCTCAGGTTTTTGTGAAAATGGAGTTTGTTAATGATCCAGAAGTTATTGGTTTGTGTAATTGTCTTATAGAACAATTATTACGGACAGACGTTCATACTATTGAGATTTCAGAAAAGCTCAAAATAAAAGAAAACGGTAGAGGTAGCTTCCATAAACTGCGATATACTTGAAATAATGTTCAGGATTCACCACTGCTTTGGAGTAGGCATGTGAGAAACTCTTTTGCGGAGTGGAGAAAGAAACTCTGTAGCGGAGGAGAATTTCTCCCATCCTTTCCGTGCGAGAAATTGTTTCTCCTTCACACTGTTGATGAGAAAAGGAGAAGAGGATGCCTTCCCCGACACTACAATTCTTAAGTTCTCACGGATGTGGAAGGTTATGGATTGGCGAATAATGCAGTCGTGTTCTTTGATTTATTTATTTTATTTATTTTACGTCAAAAACAGTTAAAACTGCGTATGACGTGCTATGGGGAAAAGTGAATTGTGTGCACATTTTCAAAATTCTGTGATCCCTACACTAAGTCATATACTACTTAAATTTTGAAAACAGAAAAAAAAACTCCCATGTAATAAAATCTATTTTCAAGGATAAATAAGCAATAAATTTTGGCTCTTATCCAATGATGGAAACGATTCTCCGATTTAATTACTGTGTGACACTACAGGGTCTAGAGCAAGGAGGAGATCGAAGGAGATCGTTCAATCGTAATGTGACCAAGAAGGAGATCATTCAATCGGGAGCTACAATACCAAAAATGAAAGTCGTAACGAAGCTCCTCATTGGGTGTCAGTGTCCCTCTCCAGCTCGTGAACTTCAAGTGCCATTATGTTTAAATTCGAATATTCCTCTGTGCCCAAACAATAGTGTGGAGTAACTTCATAACGCCTTCTGTTGCAAGTCCTGCCCTCTTGTTCTATATGAATCAATAGTTTTGTATTGCGAACGAATCATCTGCATTTCAATTATTTCTTAATGGAAAATTTGCTTCGATGCACGAGTGTTTTGGATTTCAAGCACATTTCTGGTGCGGATTATGTTCGCAATACAAGGTTCTACAGTTATTTGATTTTATCAGAGCACGGTGGTTTATGATACACGTTTCATTAACTGCTTATCGTTCTGATACTCAGCTAGTTGTTATTGCATATTAGATTCCTTGTCTAAATCTTGTCGTTTGCAATTATTGTGTTTCAGATGGCAGACTTCATTCCGTGTGCCGTATATAATATACCGCAATGTGATATCTTCCATTAAAATTAACTGTTACAAACCATGTGATTTATTACGATTTATGCTTGCCAATAATTGAAATTAACTTACGTCAGATACGAATCTGAATGACTGCTGCCATTTTTCTGTATGGATGATGTGGAGGTTTTACACTTGCTCATTCGCTTTCTGTGTTTGCTGTTCTTCTCTACTTTTAAGCCACACAATTTTGGCCTTGATCGGGAGTGGTAGCTCAGTGCATCAACTCATGACACTGCAGCGTCTCTGACTGGGGGGTCCTAGGTTCGAGTCCTGACGACGGCAGGATTTTCGACACTAGCTTTTCAGCTAGGTCGAATTCAGTCGCTGTCTGGACGAGAATTCTAGCGGCCGGCTGTTCTGATCGGTAGTTTTCCGTGGTTTCTCCGATCAACACCAGGCGAATGCCGGAGCAGTACCCGAACAAACGGGCCACGGACCGCGCGCGATCTTTCCTTCCTCTTCCTTGTCTTATTCTCTCCCCTTACTCACACACTTACACTAACATACATTACACTACCACATATTCCGGGAGATCGGTCGGGAACTTAGAGCTTGTCCCGGCTGGAGCGGTGCCCCGCTGGTGGGAGAGTTCTGGTTAGGGGGAAACCCCACTAGCCGATGGTAGGTCGGCGCCGGATCTCCCCATCCAGCAGGGGAAGATCACCGCCATCTCCCGAGAGAAAAACATGCACCACACTAACGGGACTAATGACCAAAGCAGTTGACGCTCCCGGAAACACAAAAAAATCAATCAATCAATCAAGCAAGCAAGCAAGCAATATAAAAGAAATTAAGAAATGAGATCAAAGGTGTTTTCAGGAATGCCAAATGTGCAAAGCAACCTTTTCTTCATCACTTACACCAACACGTGAAGCATGTGACCCCAAATCTATACGTTTATTTTCGTCCGTGCCACTCCGGTTACCATAGCGCACTCTAGAGCTTGGGCGATTACTTTTCCGTAACACTTCCTCCGGCGGCTTCATTTGTTTTTTTCTTTCCGTCCGGAACTGCCTCCCCCTTCCACCGCACCGCACAGTGTACCCGCGTGGCATCTAAAGCGCGCATAGCATACCTCCTGTGATTTGAAAACATTTCAACCACCGAAAAACAACATAAATGTGTTATTAATAAAAAGATAAATTGAAGGGCTTAGTGCGAGGTGTTAATTCGGAAAATGGCCAAAGGAGATATTTGAGATTTAGTATACTTGCATAGAACTTTTTTTAATATTACTGGAAATTATTTCTTTCTTTAATCACAGATATTGTGATTTTCATCAAAAGTAGCAAAGCAACTCATAGAAAAGTCGTTTTGACGACAAAACTAAAAAGTGAGTTAACACCTTCATGTACTAAGCCCATCAATTCGATATTAATATTCAGTTCAATATTTATCGATGATAAATATTGCTCTAAGGGATCGCGTTATTTTACGTGGCAAATCTCAGGCCATTAGGCTCCTTTCTATCTGTGAAAAGTTAATGAAGAACGTAGGTTATCAAAGTCTCATCTTTTTCTGCCGTTTCCTCTTTTAGTACTTTGCTCCACGAAGAATTATTTTCTTTTACCGGTTGTATCCTCATCTTTTCACAATTATTTCACGAGCTGCAATGAACTCCGTGGTAAAATTACGCTATTAAATCATTTTTAATGAAAACTGAAAATGAACCAAAAGCATTAAAGAATGTTTAAATACTGAAGCAGGATGCAAAAAAAACAACATTAGATTACTTAAAGAGAACGAAAAAATATAACCTTATCTAAGTTGTGTACAAAATAAAGGATAATTAATTTTATTATGTGATGTAAGTAAATAATAACCTGTGAAGTATGTAAAAATAATATGTGGTGTATGTAAATAATGATTTGTGATGAAAGTAAACAATGATATGTGATGATGTAAATAATGATAGGTAATGTATGCAAATCATGATATGTGAAGTATGTAAATAATATGTGATATGAGAATAATGATATACGATACAAGTAAATAATAATGTAAACTGTAGATGTGTTTCAAGTATGAGAATTGCACTGTGGATGAAAATATGTAATATTAAAAAGGTCGCTGATGACCAATGTAGTTATAAAGTGACCAAAATAAAATTAATTAAAAAAATGAAAACTACCCCTTTCGCTGCTCAGACACCCGAGAAGACGAAGCAGTGAGCGCGGAAGCGAATTCAGCAAGACGGGCCGCGGGTCCCAATCCCGCTGTGACTAGGATTTTTATCTTTCTGTTGTGACATGGTGAACTTTCCCATCCTCCATGAATAACTTATCTTACAATATCCACCGGTAGCGGTAGCTGAGTGCATCAACTGATGTCACTGCAGCGCCTCTAACCGGGATGTCCTAGGTTCCTACTCCCCACGGCGGCAGGATTTTCGACACTAGCTTTTCAGCTAAGTCGAATTCAGCTGCTGTCTGGAGGAGAATTCTAGCGGCCGGCTGCTCTGATCGGTAGTTTCCGTGGTTTCTCCGATCAACACCAGGCGAATGCCGGAGCAGTACCCTACCAAACGGGCCACGGACCGCGCGCGATCTGTCCTTCCTCTTCCTTGTCCTATCCTCTCCCCCTTACACACACACACTTACACTAACATGCACTACACTACCACATATTCCGGGAGACCGGTCGGGAGCTTAGAGCTTGTCTCGGCTGGGGCGGTGCCCCGTTGGTGGGAGAGCCCTGGTTAAGGGGAAACCCCACTAGCCGACGGTAGGTCGGCGCCGGATCTCGCCATCCAGCGGGGGAAGATCACCGCCATCTCCCGAGAAAAAACATGCACTACACTAACGGGACTAATGACCGAATTAGTTGACGCGCCCGGAAACACGAAAAAAACAAACCAAACTAACAATATCCAATCTTTCCTGGGCGACCTAGTATGTGGCATAGGCGCCTGGGCAGTGGCCTAGATAGTGCCGCATTAGCAGACCAAGCAATCGCCCGGGGACCTGCAAGTCAAGGGACCCGATAATGGGACTGATGAGGGAAAAGATATTAAAAAATTGAAAAAGAAATTAGAACTCGAGAAAATCGTTATCGTATTTTTATAAGTCACGTTACGGTAGTTGATATTTCATAAAATTTTCAATTACATTTTACCTTAATAGGCAGTTATAGTCATTACTTATAAGCAGAGACAGGATTTCCATGCACTATCAATTGATAAAATATGCATGCAAACATGCTCTATCAAATAGCCAAATATGCAGGATGCAGCGTAAAATGGACAAAACATACACAATTAAATTTTATTTTACTTACATTTGTAGTTATGTTGCCTTTTTTAAAAGTGAACGATTAACAATTTTTGTGAACTGTTCTATGTTAATTTTGTTCTTTTGTCAGAAAAAAATTTTGAATGCAGAAAATGACGTATTTACGTCACAAGACGTAACTGGAGAGTACTTCAAGGCAATATCTAAGTAAATTTTGCATTTTCTCATTTTTCTCCACAGATAATATTTTTGTTTTTTTACTTTTGGGGAAATTTCAAGTCACAATTTGAATTTAACACTTTATGTAATTTCTCTTTAGCAGTCTCGCCCACATCTTCAAACATTAATTCCAGATACATTAACGTCTTCAATAATTTTTAAAGTCTCCACCACAGGAAGACCAACTGATTCTAATTCCTGAAGAGAATGAAGATAATTTTTTCTTCATTTGAATGGATCCGGTATGTCCTGTCTTTTATATTTCTCTAGAAATCCTTTAAACGTTGTATTTGCTACTTTTTCGAACCGTGTATTTGCCCCTACTAAAGCATCACAATGAAAATGGAATTGTTACAGGCTTCAATGTTTCCAAACGTTTGTATTAAGTGTTACATAGTTTCTTTCCTTTTTCTTTGTCACTATTAAAACTAGATGCAAGGTGCTGGCTCACTTGAAACTTTTTAGAACATTTAATCTGCATAAATAAATTCAAATTATATGGAGCAACAAATTTCTTAAGAGGATTATTAGAATTTTGCTACACATTAACATATTTTGAAACAAATTTTATTCGAATTTTGATGCAAATTAATGTGAGATTTAATTTAAGACAAGCGTACTTTACTGAAACGTATTTAGCTAAACGTTTGGGTTCAAACAAAATTATATTAGGTTCGAATTTGAAATTTGGTCGTAGAAATCCGATGTAGTACAAACTTGTTTTTTCGTACTACTTTCTCTTGTTGATAAAATTATTCATTTTACAGACACTGCAATGCTATTATTACTTCAAACGGAATTGAAAGACAAAATATAAAATACTCCACGATTTTCAATTTGTCATTAACATTAAAAATAGTGGAGGTAAAATCTGGAACTCGAGAAAAATGTTTGGAAGGAATGTGCATACTGCCACATAGAATAGTTATTTAAAAACAATGAGCAAAACAGTTTCTACAAAACAATTTCTTGAACCTCAGAAAAAAACTCAACACTGCTAAAAAAACTATTAATAGTAGTACGAAAATAATTATTTTCACTATAATAAAAATTAAAGTTTTGTTTTTCGTTCCATATCTATGTCATTGACTTTGTTTCATACTTTTCTGAGTTTCAGTACTTCAAATTAGATCATTTCTGCAACAACATTAAACTTGAGCGCTAAACATTTCGACTAGGAAAACACCATCAGTAGATAATTTTTTTTAATCGATCAACTTTTACAGCCTACTTACTTCTTTAGAACAGAAATTACAATAAATTACATTTCCATTCCCCAGACAATTGTTGTTTCATATTCTTTGTTTGAGAAGCTTTGCACATGAAGCTTTAGAGGAAGCCATTTTGTACTTAATTTCCCGATTAAGAAACTTGTGTTAATTCTCCATTGCACGCCAGCAAACTGAGAGTCTGCTCTTGATTATTTTCCTCCCCCGTCCCCCCTCGCCAGTTATTAAAAGATATGGAGTTTTGGCCTCGTGTATCTTCCTATCCTTTGCGACGATGGCGTTGATAATTCATTTCGCGATCGTTGCTCCCCGCACGTATACTCGCGACGCAAAAACAAGTAATCTACCAGAAAGTTAAAATATGTTGTATAACAAAAAGCACCAAAGACAACCACATGCCATCAGGATCTAAGATCAATATACTATTTATACAAAATGTGCATCAGTTTTAATATTCACACATTATGCAGAGAAATAATACAAAAAAGTACTTAATATGCTAGATAGAAGTCTAAGTAGTATTAATTTTAAAACGTCCAAATATACATTATGCATGAATTTCTCCAAAAATTCTACCAAAACATGCGAACATACACGGAAAAAGTATGCATGTTTAAACAAGTTTTTCATTAAGCATTTAGGTAAAAAATTTCAAATCTCCCCGAAGCATAAATAAATACATTTGCATTGAAATCCTGTCTCTACTTATAACGTAGGACTGTATGAAATTAATCAAATCACGCAAATATTAAAATAGATTTCACTGAAATTTATATTTATTAATCAATGCACTTAGCAAGTAATAGTATTAAAGACTACAACTTTTTTAAGATTTTAAGATCATTGTAGAAAGTGTATTATTTGATCATTAAATACAATCACATCTGTATACATTAATCACTAGATACACGTTACACATACTGTGGCCCCTTCCCAGTCTCTGCCTCCCCCCCCCCCACACACACACACTGGTAAAAGTGAGCGGAGGTTGCGACACCGGGTTTCGCACGTCCTATGGGGCACAATTGAGTGATACCTAGTATAGGCGCTGACATAGTCCTCCACTGACTAATTTCCAGCTGACATGTGCGCTAGTAGGAATTAGTGTGGGCATACCAGAAATACGGTCGGGTGGGGTGAAACGAAGAGTCGGAAAAGACCCAAAACGTTGATGAGACTAAAAGTATCAACCTCTTAAGAGAGGTTGCTCAATGCATCAACTGATGTCACTGCAGTGCCTCTGACCGGGAGGTCCTAGGTTCCCACTCCCCACAGTGGCAGGATTTTCGACACTAGCTTTTCAGCTAGATCGAATTCAGTCGCTGTCTGGAGGAGAATTCTAGCGGCCGGCTGCTCTGATCGATAGTTTTCCGTGATTTTTTTAACAACACCAGGAAAATGCCGGAGCAGTACCCTAACAAACGGGCCACGGACCGCGCGCGATATTTCCTTCCTCTCCCTTGTCCCATCCTCACCCCTTACACACACACACTAACATGCACTACACTACCACACATGCTGGGAGGCCGGTCGGGGACTTAGATCTTGTCCCCGCTGGTGGCAGATACCTGGAAACCCCACTAGCCGACGGTAAGTCGGCACCAGATCTCGTCATCCAGCGGGGCAAGAACACCGCCACCTCCTGATAAAAGAGCGTCGCCGCCGTAAGTCAAATACGCAGCCCTCGCAGGACACGACCTTTGTTTCCACAGTGAAACTGAGTGGCGTAAGGTTATCAGCAAGGTGCCTATTCCGGGTCCCCTACCACCCCCTTAGGGAAGACTTTTTTAATTATGACCTTTGGCCGACGATATTTTTTTCAAGCTGCCTAGCGTTGGGAAATTGTGGCACTGAAGCAATGTATTATTTTCCAGGAGGGAATTAATTTTCAAGACGTATTTTCTGCGTTTACTATAGCCGAGTTTCAGGTTCTCTGTAACCGAATCTTCTTATGCTTATGAGTAAAACGGGACCGAGAGTTCACTATATCCGAGAGTTCACTATATCCGAGAGTTCACTATAACTGAGAGTTCACTATAACCGAGAGTTCACTATAACCGAGAGTTCACTATAACCGAGAGTTCACTATAACCGAGAGTTCACTATAACCGAGAGTTCACTATAACCGAGAGTTCACTATAACCGAGAGTTCACTATAGCCGAGAGTTCACTATAACCGAGAGTTCACTATAACCGAGAGTTCACTATAACCGAGAGTTCACTATAACCGAGAGTTCACTATAACCGAGAGTTCACTATAACCGACAGTTCACTATAACCGAGAGTTCACTATACCCGAGTTCACTATAACGGGGGTGGACTGTATGTTTCGGTCGTTGGTTTCGGCCCAGTGTGCAGCTCTGCACGTGCGGCAGAGCGTCGCGGCGACCTTGCTTTCCGCCGCTGCCGCCGGCGCCGCGTCGGTCGCGCCGCCTGCCTGCCTCGCGTGCTGCGCAACGTGCGGCGCAGTGGAATAGCGCGCTTGCCAGGCAGCATGCGAGGGAACACCTTGCTTGGGATGTTGTCCTGTGGCAGAGGCCCACCACCGGAACAAAGGGTCACGGGGGAAAGCTCTGCTAGGTGTCGTTTCTGTTTTTGTGGCTGGGGTGACAAAGGCTCCGTTGAAATGGTTTAAAGAATCTCAGGTCTATTCTGATGGTCTATCTGTTTTGGTGTTTTTAACTTAATTTTGAAATTCAAAATAAAGCACGTTTCTATGACAGGAATGTAATTAATTAGGCTATTTATCTGCCTCTCTTTATTCCGGTTAACCCAGGGAGGAACACGTTTAGTGATTTGAGGATGTCAGATTGTACCCTTGTTCTAGACGTTTCTCGAATATTTTCTTAGATCTAAGGGGGATGAGCGCAGGGTGCGAATTGCGGTAGAAAACCTCCTATTCCAGCATTTCCCATGCTGGAAAAGTCGTATTATTATATTCAATTCAATTCTGCCCTTCTTTCGTGGCAAAGCTCAGGCCAGATGGCCTGCTCTTCCGTCTGACCAGCAAATTCCGCTATTGTCTGGCAGAGAGAGAAGCCGATTGTAGGTCCTTGATACCGAAAAAGTGGATAATACTTGTCCTCTATGTAGAAAAGCACATCCTCTAACACGATGTGTAGTCAAATCCATTTTGTGGATCATAGATACCGAAAAATTTGTAACGGCAAAGCGTCTGGCCATATGCATGTCCGTCTGTGACTACACTAACGGCTAAACCGCAGGCAGGATTTTGAACAAAATTGATATTTCAAGATTGATCTGGTATTAACACGGCCTCTTGAATTCGAATTGTGTATTGGTTTTTTTTTGAGGTACTTTTCATAAAACATCTTTAACATTTTCTCAGAAATGGTTCAATTGTTTTTCTTTAATTTCCTTTCTCAGATAAAAGAACTTTACAAACAAGTGGTGCTAAAACCTCTCGTAATTTTCCGCCCGTAGTTTTACGCAAAATTACATGAAAAGTACTCAAATTTTCGTAAAGTTCTACAGGACCTTATTTCAAAATCTAGCTTTAAAGAACAGATTTCATTAAGGGACAAAATCTCTATATTTAATATTTTCGCTGTAGGAAAAAGCTCAAAAAATCTTGAACTGTTGCAATTTTGATTTTTAACGAACACGAGATCTGCACCATTCTCTTACACGCCCTTCACACTATCCAACAACAAAAGTTAATCAAAAACGAAGGAGCCATTTCGTTTTTTGAAAAATTGGAAAATGTCCCAGGGGTTTCATGTAATGTACCCCCTAATATTAAAATATCGGTTTCAAATTCAAGGAGCCGCGACATCAGCCAAATCGATTGGGAAATAGCAATTTTGGAGAAAATCAGTAGAACGGTTTAGCCGAGATCGTTGTTCACAGACAGACGGACAGACAGACTTTTGCATTCATTCGATTTTTCGAAATTAAGAATCCACAAAACATGGATTCTGGCTTATTCACGTGTTAGAGGATTTTTTTCCTAAATGTAGCAACTGTATTTATCCACTCTTTTGTTACTAGAGCCCCGTAATAAGTATGTTTCTACTGAAAATTCCCCGTTTTTTCGCGCAGCATTACATAACTTTCTCTCTACTCCGTAGCGAGAAATTAAAATGGTACAGGTCCGATTTTCGTTGAATTATCTTAATTATTGAAAGTTACAAAAGTTTAATTTCGTTCGACATCCACCTACAACGACAATAACGAAAAGAGAAATATTTCTTCTTAATAACTTCTACATATCAAACTTAAATTTTTAAATAAGTTGAAACAAATGTTCTCATAACATGAGTTGTTTTCGCACAATTTTACGAGAAACAAAAGGCAATTGAAAAATGAAGATTTTCTCAAAAAATACTCCAACTTTTTCTTTAAACGTTTTGAACGGATAGAGTTCAATTCACGGAGTAACATGACAAAAACATTTTCATGTTATCTTTTAATTTTTCAAAAATTAACAAATGCATGTGGTCGAATTAGCGTGTGTGTTAAGTGGTAGCTTTACGTAACAGTTATAAATATTGCGAGAACGTACGTGCAGTTGAAGCGCTACTAGTTCCGTAGCGCACCGTAGGTATCGAATCTAGAACCACACGGGCCCTAGCCAGATTCAGGTGAAAACTCGGAACTACATACGCTACATGACAGTTAGTAGATTATTATTATTATTATTATTATTATTATTATTATTATTATAACTATTATTATTATTATTATATTGTATATTAATGATATTCGGAAAAGAGTGTAGAAAAGTATGAAAACACCTTTTATAATTGCTTTTATAAATGTACAGTTCCTTTTATGTTTACTCAGCAAATTTGTTCGTTTGTTGCTCTAATAAATTACCTAACTAAAACTTAATTAAATGAAAGTGAGATAATTTGTTAAAATTGGCTAATTCTTCCCCGTTATTTGCGCTACGCTTATGTAACGTAACCTCTGGAACCGTCATAGAACAGCCATTAACTGGCATAAATGCTCATCAGACCGACATAGGACATTCAGCGGCATCGCAGTCTGTTTGACCAACATTCATGACATTTTCTCCGTCAATCCTCTTTTCGATTTTAACAGACTCTGCGTTTCTGTTCTCTTCATCGTTTCAGCGATTTTGAAAACAACATTGTCAACATTCCATATTGTTCCCTGCTACACTAATACATGCGTTAAAGCCTCGCCAGAATCGCCGCGTTGTTAGCGATTTATTAAAGAATTTCAATACATATTTTATGTTATATATAATAGAGAAAAGATTGTATCGGCATAATTTCCCCTTCTTTCAAATTATTTTTATCAAGCAGAACGTACAGTAACACTTACTCTTATCAGACATACAATATAAAAAGAATTTTCTTTTACCACGAAAACCCTTCCGCTGAAAACAAATGGACTCTTAATGATAAGAATGCTCTTATCGATATTATTTACCAGGAAGCCTGTAGTTAAAATATTTTACGTAGGAAAATATTTACATGCGCTCTTACGACCATGGCGAAAGTGACATAACCCACGTCACATACGCCAATCCATCAACTGAACCCGGCTTTAGATTTACAAAATATGTAGAACTATTTTACAATATTTTTTGTTCATAAAAGACTTTTTAGTTTCAGTGGACTTTTTATATCAGTTAATAATAATGAATTTAAAATACATCATGAGTAGAAAAACTCAATTTTCATCTAGCGAATTTTAATAGTATAGTTATATTCATTTATTAAAATATTAAGGTTAACTAATACTATTGACATAATTAACATAAATATAGTTTCAAAAAACATTGTCAAATACCCAGTTATTAAAATTTTGTCATGACTATTCATTTTCATTCAGAATAACAGGAATGAATTTTAGAAATTAACACATGAGTTGTTAAGAATATGCCTTATTTTATAACGTGTCTCGAGTGCGTTCGTATCTTCGAAGAGCATTGTCACCTCAAATATTCTATAAACACACGGTAAATAATGAAGGTTGACCCTTTCCAGGTGGAAAAAATTTGCCACCGTCTTTCCCCTTAGAAGAACATTCATATGCTTCTAATGTAATTTTGCTGAGACACTTCGTTTCTGCACAGCAGTTTCTCTTCTTCCGTAACGTTCTAAACGTTCAAAAGTGCTTAATGGAAGTTGATGTTCTGAAGACCGTTCTAATATTTCTGAAGAGAAAACCTACATTTTTGGAGAAAAAAAGAAAAATGCAAAATTGGGAATTGAGAAAAGTACGCAGATTACGGCATCCCGTATTGCGCACCGGGAGCGGTCAACTGATGTCACTGCAGCGCCTCTGACCGGGAGGCCCTAGGTTCGAGTCCTGACGGCGGCAGGATTTTCGACTCTAGCTTTTCAGCTAGGTCGAATTCAGTGGCTGTCTGGAGGAGAATTCTAGCGGCCGGCTGCTCTGATCGGTAGTTTTCAGTGGTCTCTTCGATCAACAACAGGCGAATGCCGGAGCAGCACCCTAACAAACGGGCCACGAACCGCGCGCGATCTTTCCTTCCTCTTCCTTGTCCTATTCTCTCCCCTTACACACACACACTTACTCTAACATGCACTTCACTACCACACATTCCGGGAGACTAGTCGGGAGCTTAGAGCTTGTCCTCGGTGGGGCGGTGCCCCGCTGGTGGGAGAGTCCTGGTTAGGGGGAAACCCCACTAGCCGACGGTAGATCGGCGCCGGATCTCGCCATTCAGCGGGGGAAGATCACCGCCATCTCCCAAAAAAAAACAAGCACTACACTAACGGGAATAATGACCAAAGCAGTTGACGCGCCCGGAAACAAGAAAAAAATCAATCAATCAATCGTATTGCGCGCGTGCCTGCGACTGTGGCTGATTCCAGACTTTTATCCTGCAGTCAGCACATCTGTCAGAATAATTCTGACAAGGAAGAACAAACATTCAAAACGTGACATATACGCTTCATTTTTTCCAATAAAAATGAAAAAATACAGCACAAATGTTACTCTTTTCTACACTGTCTTTAACTCAACGAATAGAGTACTACTTAATGTATTGTAAGACATCTCACGTTTTTTCTGGAAATAAAATTCTAGGAAAAACAACAGAAGAACTCAATTTTTGCCAAATGGACATGTCACCTTTTGAATGTTTGCTCCTAAACAACGAGTGCACTGCAATTATTTCAGTGCACTCGTTGTTTACAAACGACGCTAATGACCTCTCAGGCCCTCAACCGCGCATACGAGGTCTTGGAAATACCCACAAAGTTGTGGTAATATACAGACTGCGACGAAATTGAAAAATTACAACTTGCCGGAATCTAAGTTTCTGAGTTCAAAACGGTAAGAGGATTAGTTATTGCTAATATTCCGAAGAACATAGTGGTGTTTTCCCACACGAAAATTCATTTCCCATTTCAAATCACACTTGATGACTCGTTTTTTTCTCACGAAATTAATAATCCTATGTATACGGTTCCATCAGTAAGGCATGTAAGACCAAAACACACCTAAGATAAGTTGCAGTTTTTGAGGTACCCACAAATTATAACCTTATCTAATTATTTTTTAGAGACAGAATCTTCCAATTTTGATTCCTGAACAAGCCCCTTCCTTCCACCCCAGCGCAGGGGTGGATTTGCATATGGGCTGAACGGGCTATGGTCCGGGGCGGCATGTTTTGTGGGACGGCAAATTTTCCAAAAAATTATAATATTTTGAATTTTAATGGAATGTTCATTTGAAACAAAAACTGAAATTAACCCATATTTTATATTTTTCTTTCTTAGACATATCCCATTTATGAAAGAGTGAGAAATCAGTTTCGGTATTAGTTTTTGCTTAAAAAAACGGCATTAGCCACGGCATTAGTCTCGATGTATATTGTTTAATAAGTAAAAAATATGTAGAAAATATTTATTCCCACTCAGTATAGGGGTATCAGTATTACAAAATTCATACCCTCGTTTTTTATAAATAATATAAATTCTCAAGAGACGGCAAAATTATTGGAGTCCAGGGCGGCAACCTGTATAAACGGTCCCTTGCCCCAGCATAGCTCCTGCGATCATTGTTTCACGCCATAACGGGACATCCATAAACTACGTGAGGTTTTTTTTTGGGGGGGGAAACAAGCAAATCTCTCCTAATCTTAGGTGGGGGAGAGTGGGGTCTCGACAAATATCACGAATTTTTTTCGCTAAAAACGGCTATATTGCGATAAAACTGAGACAAGTTAAGTAAAACACGTTTCTAAATTAAAATATTGCTAAATCTTGCACAATAATTTTTATCGCGGTTACGTGAATGCTACAATAAGTAGCTTAGTATACTGCGAAAAAGAATCTAACAAAAATTACAAAACTTTTTAGCATTAATGAGATAAATTTCATTACCTGCATTTTTACAGAATTTTTAAAGAAATAATTACCGAGCGTTTTTAGGAGTGCAATAATATTCATTATAACTCAGTCACTCTATTTTCTAAATACTAGTCATAAATACTCTTAAATAAATATAAATAAGCAAATTATATTTTTTTAAATAAATCCCAAAGTAATCAATCACAAATTAGTGTATTTACATTAAAAATGTGCATTTTGAAAAAAAGGGGGAAGGGGTGAAGCCAAATCTCACAACCTCTCACCGAGAGAGGGGAGGGGAGTCGAAAAATCGCCAAAATCACCTCGCGTAATTTATGGATCGCCCCTCAAGCCCCGGAACGCATAACGGTGGCGCGCGGGAGGCGTTGCAGTGGAATCCCAAGGTCCTGCCTCGCCTCGCCTCGCCTCGCGCAACGGTTGCGCTCTCCCGGGGGCGGGGCGGCGCAACCACGGGTTCCGGCGCGGCGCGGCGCTGGGCGGCGCGGCGTCGGTGTCGGCGTCGCCCGCCAGCCGGACAGGAAGCGGCGACCGCAGCCGCGCAGCGCTCACTTCCGCCGCCGCGGATCGCTGTTTCCGATCGCGCGCCTCCGCCGTCCCCCGCGCTGCTCGCTCTCCCAATGGCGCAAACGCGGCGCGCAGCATCCCGTCAAGCAAACCTCATGAAGTTGGGAAACAGTGGCGAAGTTATGTGAGAGGGTTAGGGTTGAGATTACTTGGGTTGGGAAACAGTAATTAAGTTATGTGGGTGGGTTAGGGTTGCCGTAAGGGTAACAATGGAATTAGTTGGATTGGAAAACAGTGGCGAAGTTATGTGTTTGATTGATTTTTTTCGTGTTTCCGGGCACGTCAACTGCTTTGGTCATTAGTCCCGTTAGTGTAGTGCGGGTTTTTCTCCGGAGATGGCGGTGATCTTCCCCCGCTGGATGGCGAGATCCGGCGCCGACCTACCGTCAGCTAGTGGGGTATCCCCCTAACTAGGACTCTCCCACCAACGGAGCACCGCCCCAGCCGGGACAAGCTCACAGCTCCCGACCGGTCTCCCGGAATATGTGGTAGTGTAGTGCATGCTAGTGTAAGTGTGTGTGTACGGGGAGAGGATAGGATAAGGTAGAGGAAAGAAAGGCCACTTTGGTAGGGTACTTCTCCGGCATTCGCCTGGTGTTGATCGGAGAAACCGTGGAAAACTTCCGATCAGCGCAGCCGTCCGCTAGAATTCTCCTCCAGACAGCGACTGAATTCGACCTAGCTGAAAAGCTAGTGCCGAAAAGCCTGCCGCCGTCAGAACTCGAACCTAGGACCTCCCGGTCAGAGGCGCTGCAGTGACATCAGTTGATGCACTGAGCTGCCGCTCCCGGTCGAAGTTATGTGGGTCGGTTAGGGTTGCCGTAAGGGTAACAATGGAATTCCTTGGGTTGGGAAACTGTGTCGAAGTAATGTGGGTGGGTTAGGGTTGCCGTATGGGTAACAATGAAAATCAGAACATCCCAAATATACAGGATGTCGGGGAAGGAAACAACGAAACTTCGAAAATAAGATCTTAAGACAATTTAAAGAATATTTTGTCTAATAAACTACTTGGATTTTCTGAACGGTTTATCGGCAATAAGCACTCAAACGTTGTTGTGAAAAACGTTTTCTAGACAAAAATTTGCATTGCAGAAGCGTAGAAACACTCCAGAAACATGTGAATTATTTATTATTTACAAAAGAAATGAATATATTTGTTCAGAAACAAAAATAAACACAGAAAGAAAAAAGAAGTCGAATTGTGTAAATGAGGGTTTTTGTTGAGCTCTAACATGATTTTAATTTAAGTGTGTTCTGACCGTTTTCGCCCCAAAAATACGTGCAATTAATTCCAAATTGTAGCAATTAGCAATTAAATAGAAATAAATAATTTGACATATTTCATTGAGGTATACTGACATGGCAGTTCCAGCTTGACCCACCTCAGGTCTCCTACGCCTGAAAACGTGTTATTCATGCAGACTGCAAAACCTTCGTGAATGAATCAATTGTGAATCGTTTAAACATCAGAAAATAGAATGCGTCAACGCATTTGGAGTTTGAAGTAAGCATTCAATATAGTTTCATTTGTATATTCTGTTGCTTTAGGAGGTAAAGACATCATTAGAAATGCTCAGGGTTTTACCAATTGCATGGAATTGCGACCTCTTCGGGTATGACCCGTAGTCTACGCCTTCGGACTCCAGATTTACTGTGTCTATTCCACTCGTGAAATTAAAACCAATAGCGTTTAACTATACGTATAAAATGCTCCAATTAGGGGTGTAACAAAAAATGTATCACTTTTTCTATCCGATTTTTCTTATCGCTCCTCCCTACTGGCTCTGTGACTCATCTATCTTTCGAGGCGGTATGTTCCAATCGCTGTGTTCACGTGCAATAAACAGTATGTGTACTATAAGATAACCTCCTTGGTTTTAACAAGCTTTCAGTTATTTTCAATATTTGGCCCATTTTGGAACTCTGTTGGACATAATATAATTTGTGGAATAGTCCTTTTAAATGCCACTCGTGCTTTGGAAATTTCCAGATAAATCCCTTCCCCGCTTCGCGAGTCGGGGATTTATCGACAATTTTCAAAATACTCGTGATATTACCCATGATAATCTTCTAGTTATTTCACTATTTTGTTTATTTTATACAATTTACCTATATTATTAATTCCCAATGCAGGCAAAAATTGAAAGAAAACAATGCAGCCTCTGGATACATCTAGAGTGTCGTTAGATGCACAGGAACTCGTGGAAAATCCAAAACCAATTAATCAGTTTCGATTTTAAATGAAAAATTCGAATATTTATTCACTGGCCTGCTCAATAAAACCATTATTTTACAATTTTTTGTTTTTCACACCAGTTAAATGCAGAATAAAAACATATCCGTACAAGAATTTCAATACTGTATTTTTTCAATTTTTTTCGCTCTCCCCTTTCATTTAATCTGTATAACAGATTATCCGGGAAAGGAATTTACGTCTGATGGCAACTCCACAAATGCAGTTACGAAAGTGTTGGGAAATCAGTGAGCATTTGCGCTCTTGAGGGGAAGAGGTTTTTTCCTTTCATTTACTGGTATGAGCTGATTTCAATTATTAATTATACATATAATTTTACATGCCCTTATCTGTTGACTTAAAATCATACAAGTTTCTTTGGAACAAGATATTGTGGTAATAAAGAGGAGTGATTATCATCAAAATTCGATTTCTTTATAAACGTTTTAAAAAATTTATTTCTTCTTGTTCGACGATACAGTCTTTCAAGAGTTTTAAAAATACATAAGATTATTATATGACAGTTTTGGATTGGCCATCCATAAGGTAAGTGAGGTTTAAACTCTGACATAATTATTGATTTAATGTTTTTGTTAATTAAGAAGAGAAAAGAATATGATTATGTTAAGGAGCTGAGGGTATAGTGGTTTACGGGGGTTTGAATTTGTCTTTGGGAAATCTTGACTTTATGCGTGGGTGAACTATATAAACTTTAAACACGATGATGTACAAGTATATACGGCATTATAGTAAAATATTGACTTGTTTGAGATAAAATATTTATTTCCATAATTTTGTAGTAAGGAGGTCGTAATAGACAGTCAGAAACTAGATAGCCAATCAGGCACGGTGTTCTATGTAATACGTATGTCGAAACGTTCTAATTACAAGAATTCACATTAAATTTGTGATGAAACTTTTTTGTATTTTATCCTTAAATTTAAAAAAAATAATCAACTGAGTAATATGAAAACTAATTCTTAATAGAAGGCGAAATTTGTTTGTTTTTCTTCCTCAGTTCAGTGAAAAAAACTTGGGACCACAATGTATTGCTTAACCCTAGCATTACCAAGTTATTTCTAGTAACGTGCTTTACCAACCATGGGCAAAAAGTGCCTATATCTTTCACTCCGTATTATGATTATAATATTGTAATTAGATATATTTATATTGTGAACATGAATGATTTATAATGAAATTAAAATGATTTTATTAAGTACACATTGTTACATAACAATTAAGGTAATTAAAATAAGTGTTGGTTGTTTATCTTGTTGTACATAATTAACTTTCAATATTCATCATCACTCATTGGAATGACATAGGAGACCACTATCAGTCATCCTAATCCTTTTCAACAACACATAAAGATTAAATACAACCCACAAGTACAAACAACTGCACTGTATTACTTCGACAATGGATGACGACCACTACAGTGTTGGCAAAGTAAATTAGCAGCCTTCATATATTTTTGTCACAAATTCTACCAACCATGGGCAAAAATTGCCCATGCACGAAAATATTGCATTTTTAAAGAATCTTTAATATTATTGTGCAGATTTATATGTTATAACGTAGAATTGGGTGTTACTGACAAATAGAATAAAAATAAAAAAATATCTGAATCTATTTAAAAGAGATATTTTGTTTTTGAAACGAACTAATGGGCCCATTTTGCCCTTGCTCAGCAAAACTCTTAAATTAAATAAACCAAGTTAAGTTAAATGAAAGCAACGCAGTAAACATAGTTGCTGCTCGTTATTAAGGTCATCAGGTGTCAGTTGTACTGTGACTGACGCACGTGCACGGCAACAGATACAAGCGTTGATATACGAGCTGTGCAGGGGTCACAGCGGTCATAGAAAACGACCATGCGATCTTTTTGATTTCACCGTAATTAGTCTGTGAGTGAACCTGCTATTAACACTGTTATCAAAATAGCATATCAACTCAAAACAAATGTTTAAAAATGTGCGTCAGGTGAACATTTTCGAGAAATGCACGGTTTTCACTTTTTAAGTTCTGAACATATTTCCCGGTCATTATGAAATAACTCGACAAATCATATCCTTTCTTCTGAACAGTCATTCGGGTAATTCGTTGTTTTTATCCTGTTCGCTCAATTTTGTATTTTATTCAATTCTGTAATTCACTCAATTCTGAATTTTTATTAGAGAATTGCAGGGTCTCTCTTTCTTGCAGTTGACAAAAGCGGTATGTAATTCTAACATTGGATCACATGACTTAGTTGAAGTTGGACGTTGTAGCTTACGAGTGAAAAATATTTCGAATCTCATGTATTCCCTTAACTTAAAAATGTTTACTTCTCAGTATTAAATTCTATTTCAACTGGCGTACCCGTGCGAGAACTCTCGCATGTTAAACCTGACCCTCTTCCCTATTCTGCCATTTCCATATTAAACCTGTAATATATATTTTTCTTCAAGACCCTATTATCCTCGGTCACTTGTTCTATAAGTCTCCTTGTAATTGATAACAGTACAGTACATCATTGTCAATACAAACTATTCTTATTTAAAGTTATTATCGAGCATACAGGTGCATCCGTGTAATTCAAACGCCTAGAATATCAAGAAATTAGTTGAATTTCACATACAGTTGCAGATTCTACAGGCTCTGAACAGGTGGGTAAGAATCGAGAAGCGTCGAATCAGCAAATACCCTAATAGAACGCTCAAGAAGATCTCATCCTGTAGATTATGGTTTGAGTAACGTGTCTTTGAGGCCCCTGGTCTCAAAATTCTAGTTTTTAAGGCCCTAAAACGCTTCATTTAGGGGACGAATGTTGCGGGTTGCATTAGATATGAATATTTAGATGCGTTTTTTAAACAAATCCTTCATATTTTTCATTCAAAGTGCAATTTGTCACGTCTCCATGAAATTCTCTTTCCTTAGAGACTTCATTAATAAAGATTGATTGCCTGTGAGATCCGCAAAAGGTATGTTTACTACTGAAATAATATAGGAGGCGATACCCTGACGCGAGAGTCACAAATTTAAAAGGATTGCACGGGAAAGAACCAAATTTCAAATGTTTACGAAGTTTAAGAAAATTTCTGATTGCTCGATTCACGAGTTAGAAAGTTATTGAAAACCAATATACGAGTTTTTGTGTATATTTCACCGTGATTTATGGGCGTGTTCATAATTTCGGGGGTAGAGTAAATTTAGTTTAATCTTCCTTAATAATACAAATTTTTAATAAAAAATTAAAAAGTTAGCTTGAAATTTAAAAAAACTGCATAATCATAATGGGAATACTTGTTTGGATGAGATGCGACCAATGACACATATTAATGTATTTTAATTGATTTGAATAAATATAGTAAAATGCAATACAACTTTGGTTTTGGAAGGCGATGACCCCTCGGTCCGCCTCCGCCATAATTGCACAACTCTGGATCTCGCAATATATTTTTTTTACTTATCGTAAGGCATAAATGTTGAGAGAGGTGGCACACCGGCTGTAGTTTTCGAACCAAAATCTCAACACTGCCGGCGCCGCTAAAAGGCCTTTCGTATGTTCTGGTAGAATGGTGAAGATTATGAAGTATGGTCAAAAACCATAAAAACTGTATATGACGTATGGAGGCGAAGATTATCTCCGCACGTTTTCTTGAGTACCAGAATCCCATCCCAACATTTTAGCGATAAATAGTTGAAAGATGAATGAAAGTTAAAATATTGATAATAATAATAATAATAATAATAATAATAATAATAATGATAATAATAGTAATAAAACGCGAGATTAGCAACATTTGAAAAACAAGACATTTTCGATCCCGAGTTATAGAAATCTTATTTGCAACGGTAAACGAACTGCAGGTTTGATTTTTCTGCATTGCTAACAAGATAGTAACTCACCCTCAGCTCTACTCCTACCACTGTAAGCAAAAGGAAAGGTCAACAAAACGTGCGCATAATGAAGCTACATTTACGTCCAGAAGTAAAACAAGGTGCCATCTCAGTATTTGCTCAATGGATCAGGGAAACTGGACAAGATCCTGATCAAGGTGGGGACCCGGAAGCTGATTTTTTTAAATTCAAACTTCATGTAGTACATGACTTAGTGCAGGGATCACAGAATTTTTAAATGTGCACAGAATTCACTTCTCTCCATAGCACTTCATATGCAGTTTGAACTGTTTTTTGACATAAAATAAATAAATAAATAAATAAATAAATAAATAAATACATTACTTATTACAGGCATATTAAGTATTTTTTTAAATTATACAATTTTTAATGTTAACTAACTCATTATGTATCATTGTTTTGTGAAAATAAACATTATTTTTCTTTCGATGATCAGTATAGTCACTAATTGTATAGAACCAGTTATTCAGCAGATTTTACTTTTAACTTAAATTTGTGAACTGACTTTAATTCATCTGGCAATGCGCTGTAAAGTAAGGTGCTTTAATTGTAGTGAGCTGTTGATACTGACAATTGATGAACATAATTTCTATGACGTGTGCTGTAATTATAAATATCATATTGCATGAAAATATGTTCCCACCGTTAAGTAAGTCAGTTTCGACAAATATGAATGAGATGATGATGAAGAAGAATATGGTGACGAAGAAAAGAAAATGGTGTTTTGAGATTCAGGGGATCAGGGGAAAAGTGAAACGCCCAAGGAACCCTGCGGAGAAACCGCTCCACTCACGAGAATGTCCACTTGCATTGGACGGTCATCGAACCCGGACCACAGCGGGGGCCGAGGAGAATGGCGCCTTTACTAGAGATCGCTCAGAAAAATAAAATAATTATGTAATTCTTGAGAATTGTAATCTAATTTGAACAATTACCTTCACTCGTTTTGGAAGTGATTTGTGGTCAACTCCCCTCCCATTATCAATTTTTGATTTTTGACAGCAAAACATTTCGTGTATTTCTTGACCCATGAGCCAGTTACATTTTTCTTGGAATACATTACTTACTTTTTAGTGCAATTTATTCCCCCTCGGTATAACAAATCTGTAAGATTTCTACATTATTCTTGACCAAAAAGTGAAATATTAGTGTACACCTTAACACCTTGAACTCACCGACCTAATTCTGGTAAATTACTGAAATTATCTGACGATTCAATGAGAGGGGAATTGAATTTCGTAAGGATTGCGTCAAAAAAATTTATTTCGAAAAAAATGTTATACCAAACCAAGTTGTTTATCCAACTTTCATTGATGTATTTAAAATATAAAATATACCATTTCTCGATAGCATGCTTAACTTTTAGCAAACAATTTTTAAAACTTTATCAAAAATAGTGTACCCTTCAGAATCACAAAAGCATGCCTAAAAGTAGGGCATATATAAATTTTCATATGGAGTGCATATTTACAGTTATATTTGTTGTTATTTTTACTATAAAACCTGTCAATATGGGTGTATTTATTTTAGAAGGTTTACGTTTCAGCATATAAATGTGTGAATTGTTTTGAGTCTTAGTTGACTTCATATGATGCTCAGATGAAATAATTGTTATAATTATGGTTAACAGAAGTTTATTATTTAATCGATTATTTAACAGCGTCTAGTCTCCCGACTCTCTCCGCCTGTTTGCACGACTGAGATGATAATCACTGTCGATAAAAACATTGTTGACCACAATGGTGTCTATTCCTAAGAAAAGGGTGTGATGCCACCAAAATTGTTATTCATAACAATCACCTAAAAAGCTATAAATAGCTAATTCAGGATTTTTACAGATAGAAGTAGACGATTTTCGGAAGCTTCTACTACTTTAATTTTTGTTTATTCACCTATAAGTACACTCAGAATTATCTGTGTTAAACCCTTGCATGACCAGTTTTCTATCAGTCGAAGTTTAGTCATTCTGCACTCTATATGTTGACTTCCTAATCTATCACGTTGCTTGGCATCATGGTGATTATGGTTGCACCTGCTAGCAGAATAAGGGGCCACATTTGGGTTATAAGACCAGGAAACGTAATTTTTATACATAGTACATGATAGTACTTTTATTTCTTTGACCAGTTGTGTAAAATGTAGTTAATATTATAGTTCTAATGATTTGAAAGAGCAATATGTAAATAATATTGAATTAGAAGGAAAATAGTAAACTACACATCAGATCCAGTTGCACTGTCACAAAGTAAGAAATGGAGTCAATAAAATAGAGGTAATGGATACGTACATTTTGAACCTCAAATCAAAAGTTCTAAAAAAACTACAAGCACCCCTCAAGAAAAAATATTCTGCCAAAATTAGAGAAATTATCAAATATATAACAACGCGATGCCACAAAAACGCAAAAAGAAATCCACAGTATCATCACTATGTACACAAAACAAAACCAACAACAATGGTATTTTGAATACAACCCCTCAACAAGCCATCATTCCCACGAAGCGAGCATCACGCCATCCACCCGCCACTCACAGCCTCTCAGCTCCAACCTAAGGAGGACGAGGTGCAACCCGCCACTCCCCTTTCCCTCGCTGCCTCCTCCGGCGCTCGCGCACGCGTCGAGCCCTCCGTTTTCTCCACTCACCTGCGATGGCGCCCAGCGTTGGGGTGGCCCGAGAGGCGCGCGGAGGCACGCACGGCGTCGCAGAGCGTCGCAGGGCGTCGCGTGGCGTCGCGCGCTGTCACCGCCGCCGGCGCACTGCCGCCGTTCCGCGCGCCATGGCGTCGCGCCGGGCGCCTCCGCTGATTAGGCGCCAGGTCGCGCTGATAACGCGCCCGCCCGCCCGCCAGCCCTCCCGCCGCGCCCCGGCCAGGCCCTGCTGGCCACGGAAGCGCGACGCGTGCGCCGGGTTTTCCGCTCCTGCGGTTGCGACGGGGCGCAGCGAAGGGCGTGGGTGCAGCGGCTGTTTTTAGGGGAGACAGCGCACAAAAAATGAAAGTATAAGTTAAATAAATGAATAAGTAATTAAATAACAAATAAATGTAGTTGGAATTTTGAGCCGACTGTCTGACTTTGCCAGTTAGCTAACGGTGTCCCCCATGCTTGGGCATAGTTAAATTCTCACGGTTGGGGGTAAGAGAGAAATATGGCGAACATGACCTATTTCTCTTCTCCGTAACTAGTAAACTTCACCTCCTGAGCTTTCCTTCGTCAGTCAGCTATTGAAACTGAGACGATTTTAAAGGAAAGCTACTACTCTATTTTTGCCTCGACCACGAATAGAACTCATGATCGTACCTCGGGGAGCTTGAACGCTGCCCTTCAACCACATTAGGGCAACTAAATAAAATAAATAAATAAGTCTTCCAATAGGTTCCCTTAGGGCCCGTAAATAGACTTCTTCTTATGAGGCACTGTTTTTAAGTTTCCACTGATGGCAACGTGTGTTCTTATAACACGTTGCGTTCATGTGCTTGAAGCACCCCTTGAGTAGTAATTCCCTATCCAGCCGTCATTCGTTTACGGGTTTTGTATCGATAGAATCGTCCCATTCAGGACGCGCCCGGAAACGATAATCAACCAATCAATGGTTTTACAATTCCTTTATTGTGTAAATATTATGCATGAAATCCAGAAAATAGTACAAAAGCTTTTTTTACCTCGGCGTAGTATGTACACATAAGGGATGTCTTTTGGCCAGCACTTTTCCATTTGTGTGTTGTCAGGACATTGAAATTCACATTTTATCAGAGGAAGTTGAGAGAAAACTGCAGTTAGAGAAAAGGCCGAACGGCGGGTTTGTTCATGTATTATTCCACAAGAACAAAAATCTCATTCATTAAATGTAGGGACATATCTCAAGACATCACGACAGTTTGCAGTGTTGCAAGGTTATTCGATCCAATGAGACCCAGTGGAACCCATCATAGGGTATTAGAACTAAGGGCCTTTAAGTGCTCCTTTTCCCACTATTTGACTTCTGATGGGTATCAGTTACTTTTGAATTAGAAAAAATTGCAATAAACCAATGAACTGCAAAATATATAACAGTTTTTTTTATTTGCTTCCAGATGAAATGAAAGAGATGGTTTGAAACTACCAAATAAAGTGACGGTTCGAGCTGCACTCAACATCTCACAATGTACTTTAATTGAGTGGTAATGAAAAATAAAATCTGACACTAAACTCTGCAGGAATTTCAGTGGGTGCAAAGCTCATTGTTTAAGAAATGAAAATTAATAGTGAGATTTAGAAGTTGTATAAATCTCTTCTTATATAGAAAACAGCTCCAAAATTTAATTGTAACTTCTTTCACGTCACCTTGTTTCTTTTCTATATTGCAAATATAATAATATATACATAATATTACAAAATATTTTAATAGAAATTATATATATATATATATATATATATATATATATATATATATATATATATATATATATATATAATTTCCTTACATTTTGTGATGACATAAAATTCTCACTAGTGATTTATGTCATTTTCGGAGCAACAGTCATTTTCGGGACAACAGTTTGAATAGTTTTTGATACTGGGTAGACATGAATAAACTTGCAACACTATAAATAATTTCCATGTTACTGGTTTCCTGTGCACTTTTCCGACAGCCTAAAACCGGAAATCCTTTGTTGCCACAAAAGGTGTAATTTTGCGGAAATAGATAAAGGAGTGGTATTGTCATGTTTCTAAGATATGCAAAGCCGATCAATGGTTTATCATTTCCTTCCGTACTCTATGTCTTACATTTCATGCAATATCGAATGGAAAATATCGGTGTTATTACTGTTTACGGCATTATTCTCTCTCAAAAAACCCTTTTAGAGGTATTTTGAATATCTTTTTTTAAGTTGTCTAGTACAGAATATTTCAAACGAATAACCACATATCGTTGACAATCTTCAAATGACAGAAGCAAGTGCTTTAAAAAATAAATCCTAATGTCATTCTCTACAAGAAAGAACCCATGTCAGAAATCATATGTATGGTTTCATAAAGCTTGCCCGGATGGGAATGAGACGACACTATCATAACTGACATACAGTGCCAAAGTAAATACAAATGCTCATCAGAGCACATAAGTATAGGTATTTATGATACGAGTGGTAAAACTTGCATTTTAATTTAGAGTTGGAAATGTTTTGGATATACATAATATCCTATGCGCAGAATAAAATCACTTTAAAATAAAATAACATAAAACCCGTATATACGTGTGCCATACATTATCTTTTAGGCAGCCTTACTGACTTTCCTATTATTTTAATTCAAGTACACAAACTCTTTAATTGGGTACCATGTTATATTAATATCAGTTGTAGCTGATCAGAAGGCAGTATTTTGTTTTCGTTGTTGAATTCATTGTTTCATCTGAGCATCGTCTCACTTTTAGCATTAATATTAAAAATTGAAATTTAAGCTCGCTGTGCATCCCCTGAAAGAATCGCTTTTACAAGTGTATGCCTGAAAACCTTTATTATAGAATAGTACATTATGAAACGATGAGGTAATAATGTGAATTTATGTGACTCGTGTGAAGTTTACGATACTCGCTCGTTCCTCTCTCATATCGTAATATCACACTCGTGTATTAATATCCATTACATCAAGTTTCATACGGTACTTTTTCCACGACGTTTATAAGTTAAACATTTATATTGAATCGTTTGGTGGCTGTTGACACGCAGGATTCGACCAAGGCCAGTTTTCTAACGGACAGTTCCCTAACCCTATCCTCGCATGCAGCCGCAGGTGGCTGTGATTACCAAACCGCCTGCCAAGGAGTTCTGCGCTAGTCAAATAGGATCAAAGTGAAATTACAATCCAGTTTATTTTAAATAATATTCAACGGAATAAAAAAAATTAAAACTGACAAGAAAAGTATAATATCAAATGGAATTGTAATGCACACAATCGAACAAAACATTTACTAGAACGATTCTCAATGATTAATCAAGTGTCAATACTTGGGTTGTAAACTTTTCTGTGATTGATCAAGAACCTGTGTCATAGTGAAATATGTATCGTAATGAGTATCATTATGTAACTGGTTGCAGCCATCAATTGACAGCATCACACGATTTGAATAGAAAAATCTACAAAATATCTCTCTAAACATAACGGTCACATGCAAATGAAACAGCATGTCCGGCCTTTCCGTGAATTGACCCAAATGACTGTTCTGTTCTTTCATCGTCCCCGTATATTCTCCTTTCCATTCCGTGGGAAGTTTGCTTTCTTTTCGCTTCGGTTTGCCGCTCTGCGCACTCTCCCGCATCGCAAGTTCTTTGGCGTGACCATTGCGTCACGCGCACGGAACGAATCAAAACAATCAACTCACATTTTCGTATATTGTTGAAGTGAAATACAGTGGTACGCCAAATTAAGATACTCACTACGAAAAATCATTTTTTCTACAACTGCATAAAAAAGACAACTTCTTTGCATCGCTAGCAGTACGTGAACTTCGTCATTTTTTAATCGCCAATAAAAAAAGATCGTTGCCAAGACAACTATCTTGTTACCGTGAAAAAAAGTCTTTTTTGCACGGTTTTAGTTTTTGTTATCTAAGATACTCTTAACTAATCATGGCCCTATAAAATGCATTTCTATATTGTCCGGAGTACCAGGCTTCTTTTTCCAATACAAGTTTACGAAACTATTTGTATTATATTTTTATGCAGTTGTAGAAAAAATGTTGTTCATATTTCGTGTGTAAAAAAGGGAAAATTCACACACTTAGTATGAAAATAACTATTAAAAAAATGTGCGGTTGAAAAGTATTTTGATGAAAGTTTTTAGTCACCGGGAGGTCATAGGCTTTGACTCCCGACGGTAGTAAGATTTCCTCACTAACTACATAACTATTTCGAATTCAGCCGCTGTCTGGAGGAGAATTCAATCTGCTGGGTGCTCTAATTGGTAGTTTCCCGTGGCTTCTCCGATCAATACCAGGTGAATGCCGGAAAAGTACCCTAACAAACGGGCCATGCAACCTTTCCTTCCTCATCCTTGTACCCTCTTCATCCCTTACACACACGCACATACACAACTACATTGACAAGCAATACACTACCAGACATGTAGGAAGACCAGTCGGGAGCTTAGAGTTTGTCCCGGTTTGAGGTGATGCCCCGCTAGTGAAAGATACCTTGTGAGGGAAAACCCCACAACCTGACGTGTTGGTTGGTGCCTGATCTCACCATCCTGTGGAGGAAGATCTTCTCCACATCCAGCGGTAAAACATGCACTACCTGATGATATTTATGACCTCAGTAGTTGACGTAGCCGGAATACTATCAATCAGTGTTCTTACAATTTCTTTGTTGTTTGAACATTATGCATCATGTCTAACATATTTAGATGACAAAATCTATTTCTTAAAGCCCAATTTACTTTCAGATACTAATATTTTGTGAAGCTGCCACCAGCACAACGATCCTCCTTGACATACTTGGAATGCACTTTCTTGTTAATTCTTTCAAGTAATGTTCCAAGCTGTATCTACTCTTTCTACAAGAACATTATTATTGGAAATTGATCCTTCTTTGATTATTTCTTTCTCCAGAGCCTTCCAAATGTTTTCAGTCCATATCTACCAACTTCGGGATTTTTTTGATATACTTGCCTCTTACAGTGCGGACATACATACCGCCTATAAGTTTGCGATTCTGAGAATAAAGAACTAAAGAAGTTAATGCAAATTACCACGAAAAGAATTGAAAAAAATGAAGGTTTCTCTTTCAAAAATGGATTCTTTTGCGCTGAATATTATTTTATGGGGTACATTATTAGGAATACATTGAGATTTGCTTTCAATAAATACCTCTCAGATAGATTATTGTTAAAATGACGATAACTGTTAGAAGTTTTTATCTTAATTTCACATGAGCTTTGGAATTATTTATTGTCGTAATTGTTGTTCAATCAATTGTATATATTTTTACATCTGCTGTTCTTGAACATTCGAAAATTATGCGTTATAAAATCTACCTCAAGTGTAAGCTTGTTGGTAATAGGCCAAATTCACCTACCTTATACCGCTATATTCTCACGTCTGACACAGAAGAACTTGAAACTACACACCTTGTCTATCGATTGCCTTAGAAACTTCCCACCAGCAGACAGAATTGCTTGAATCTCATATCTTCTATTTCTCATCTCTATCATGTACTTCATCTACCCTAATCGCTTTTTGTTTAGCACTAGTATCAAATAATATCAACTCCAACCACATAAAGTTGAAAATATGCGTCGAAGATGCTCCTAAACCGAGCTTTATTCTCCCATTGTTGCATAGTACGAACATTAATCGGCTTATTCAGGAAACACGAAATTTAATTTACACTAGAGCGAATGAAGCAAAATTTCCACAACAAAAGTTAATCTAAAAAAAACACGAGTAACAATATTCAAAACATGATTAAATACTTAGTATGTGTAAATATTTCCAAATCTTCAAACAAGAAATATGAGAAGAGTCCATGTTGAAGAGATCGAATTGTGGCCAACTGAGTTTAGCTCAGAGTGGATCTGACCTGGAAGTCCAAGGGTTCGAGTCCCGAAGGTGGTTGATTTTCGATACTAGCAACGTAGCTAGGTCGAAATCAGCTGCTGTCTAGAGGAGAATTGTAGGGTCCGGCTACAATTCTAGCGAAGCGATATTTCCTTCCTCTTCCGTGTCCTATTCTCACCCCTTACTTACACACACACACACACACACACACACACACACACACACACACCATACACGTCGGGAGACCAGTCGGAGTTTAGATCTTGTGCGGCGAGAATGAATTTTGGAAGTTGAGGGTGAGGGCGCGTGGCGCCGAGTTCATTGCCGATTTTACTTCCCACCGCCGCCGCCGCCGCCCGCATCGCGTCCGCGCGCGTGCGGGCCACCGGATGTCACGGCCAAGTTCGCACCTCACGCATCGCGCGCACGTGCCAAATGCGCTTTCGCGCTTCCTGCGGCGTTCGGAGGTTGGCGACTCGCGATGTTGGCAGGCTTGCGTCATCCCGTTCTTAGATTTATGTGTGGTAGAGTGTGTGTGTGTGTGTGTGTGTGTGTGTGTGTGTGTGTGTGAGTGTGTGTGTGTATGTGAGGGAGAGAGAGTGGAGGAAAACAGGACGAGAGGGAGGGGGAGTGAGCTTCAGAGTGAGAGAGTGTGTGTGTGTGAGAGAGAGAGACAGAGACAAAGAGAGACAGAGACATTGAGACAAAGAGAGAGAGATATAGGCAGAGAGACAGAGAGGACAGAGAGGACACAGAGACAGACATTGGGAGAGACAGACAGAGAGACAAAGAGAAACAGACAGAGAGACAAAGAGAGACAGAGACAAAGAGACAAAGAGAGAGACATAGGAAGACAGAGAGGACAGAGAGGACACAGAGACAGACATTGGGAGAGACAAACAGAGAGATAAAGAGAAACAGACAGACAGAGAGACAAAGAGAGACAGAGACAAAGAGACAAAGAGAGAGACATAGGAAGACAGAGAGGACACAGAGACAGACATTGGGAGAGAGAGACAGAGAGACAAAGAGGAACAGACAGACAGAAAGACAAAGAGAGACAGAGACATAGAGACAAAGAGAGAGACATAGGAAGACAGAGAGAACACAGAGACAGACAGAGAGACAAAGAGAGACAGACAGACAGAGGGACAAGGAGAGACAGGCAAACAGAAAGAGAGACTGAGAGACAAAGAGAGAGACAGACAGACAGAGATCCATATATTACGCCGTCGGAACGCTAACCCATTTGACCAAAAAGCGTTTAGTACATTGTATTTAATCTTGTAGAATGTTGTTGGGTCAGAATATTCTACCGATGTCAATTTATCTGCGTATGTGATATTGCACGACTACCTGATAAAATAGATTACACAGAAATCAGTATGTAAATGAATAATAAATTCAATACTGAACATTAAAATGTATATTAATGAAAACTGCTATAAGATTCTGAAATTAGTTTCTTTAGGAATCTTTTCTTCACAAATATTGCATACTTCTTTGTCCTTTCTGTTTTAGTATTTTGCCTTCTCAGTTATTTCTTTTTCATTCTCATTCTTCCTCAGATTCTAGACACGATTGCCCGCTTGATGAATCACAGTCACATTCAGTTTGATGATTCTAAGATATACTCCCACACTGCTATCTCTTTGCGCCACCCATTGCGCAATATTTTCAAAATCGTCATTAATATTCACACACTCTCTCAACGGCCTACCGATAGCGGTAGCTCAGTGCATCAACTAATGTCACTGCAGCGCCTCTAACCGGGAGGTCCTAGGTTCGAGTCCCGACGGCGGCGGGATTTTCGACACTAGCTTTTCAGCTAGGTCGAATTCAGTCGCTGTCTGGATGAGAATTCTAGCGGCCGGCTGCTCTGATCGGTAGTTTTCCGTGGTTTCTCCGATCAACCCCAGGCAAATGCTGGAGCAGTACCCTAACGAACGGGCCACGGACCGCGCGCGATCTGTCCTTCCTCTTTCTTGTCCTATCCTCTCCCCTTACACATACACTTACACTAACATGCACTACACTACCACATATTTCGGGAGACCAGTCGGGAGCTTAGAGCTTGTCCCGGCTGGGGCGGTGCCCCGCTGATGGGAGAGTCCTGGTTAGGGGGAAACCCCACTAGCCGATGGTAGGTCGGTGCCGGATCTCGCCATCCAAGATTACCGCCATTTCCCGAGGAAAAAACATGCACTACACTAACGGGACTAATGACCGAAGTAGTTGACGCGCCCGGAAACACGAAAAAATCAATCAATCAATCAACGGCCTAGTCACATTTTTCTGTATATTGCACTTTCTTTAGAACAAACAGTACTATCTGGGAATGTGCGAAGCGTACTCAATGAGAGTTATGCTGCTACTGACGTGAAGTCCCTAGATCTCCTGCAAGTCAAAAGAGGCTGATAATTTTCCTGAAATGCATTTCACAACAGTAAGCTCGCGAACCGTTTCTTAAAACTGTAGAAGGGAAAAGTACAAGAAGAATGGAGGTTTTAAATCAAGCGTAAATGTTGGTTTCAGAGATTTCGCGAAGTTGCAAGAGTTCCAGAGACTCGACGTTGGTATCTTAGGGCTAATGAACGTTGTATGCAGTACATTGTATGTCGTCAGTTACATGAAATCACCTTTACTGCGCTTGAACGTGATCTGCCGAACATCTGTGCACAAGAAGTTGCCTAAAATTCAGGGGAAAATCTCACATGTAAATCACCACTATATGAAATTTAACTAAACACTTCATTGGCAAACTGTAATTATTTCAAATCTCCTCTACATGCTGTATAAGTTACAAAATTTAGCCCGAAACATTCTGAACACAAGGCTATATTACGTACTGTGACCGTGCAACATTTCAGTAAACGTTGAACGCATAAGCTTACATAAAATGCGACGTTTAAACGACCCACCTGAGAGGTTGCATTCCACAGAAAAAAGTTGTAAACACTTTTTGGAGTCGATTAGAACGGCATTTTACGTAACAACTAATCAGTAATTTGGAAGAGAGTAGACGGACGTAGAGAAATTTTACTCGCTCATTTCTCAATGGTACCTGGCTGTGAATATAACGGAAACGTGGATATGACCAACGGTTACGAAGCTGCCATATATGCAGCAAGGAAAGTAATAGGAAAACCTCCGAAACAAGAGGTACGTAATAATTAATAATCGTATAAGGCAGAAGAAATGAGATTTGTGTCTGAGGAACAAGATTCCGTATGTTCTCAAATTTCACCTTTTTATATTTTGCTGTTTTATACTTTTTATATATTTTATATTTTAAAAAAATATTGTGCTCTTTCCCTGAATTTTAATCGAAACTAAAATTTCGAACCTAGAGCTGTAATCACCAGTGGTCGGAGAAGATTTCCTCCGACATAGGTTGCGAGGAATTACACCGTCGGACTGGATGAAGAACAGAAGAAGGACGCACCGATAGGCTCCTGTTTCACTTCGAAGGATAGGAGGAAGCTCACCTCCTATAATCTATTTATTTATTTATTTATTTTACGTCAAAAATACAGTTGAAACTGCGTATGACGTGCCATGGGGAGAAGTGAATTCTGTGCACATTTTCAAAATTCTGTGATCCCTACACTAAGTCATATACTACTTGAATTTTGAAAATTAATTAAATTTTTAAAAAAGCTCTCATGTAATAAAATCTATTTTCAAGGATAAATAAGCAATACATTTTGGGCTCTTATCCATGATGTCCTTTGTCAAGGAATAATACTTCCTGCCGCAACAACATGGAAACGATAATTTGAATAACTATATTTCCCAATGAATTCTATAAAGACGTGCACAGATAATGAAGTTACATTTATATCCAGAAGCAAATCCAACAGTCGTCCATTGATACAAACTTTAAAAAACTTTAATATCGATTTATTTATAGTACAAACCAGCGTGGAATGTAACTAGTTCACATAGAATATGCTGAGTTTGTAGGTCATAGCGAACAGCGGAAATGAGTGGTGAGCTCAAGGTTACAGGTTTCTACGGCTTTTCCACACCCGGTAAATAACGGTAGTTTTGGAAAAACTGAATTTAATAAATTTTAACACTTACAGAAGTACATTTTCTTTGTACAGGACCAAATCCTAATACTCTCTCAATCTACTGTTGTGTTAAGAAATTTAATGTATTAAAATCATTATTTTTTTGTCTATATTTCTCCAATATATTAGAATATTTTTGGTCCTTGATTTTAAAGCCAGGACATTTTTCATTGTCATTGCTTTATATTAATATTTATTACATAATACATACAGCACTGTATGTATTATGTAATAAATATTAATAAAAGCAATGACAATGAAAAATGTTCTGTCTTTACAATAGAATATTTTTGGTCTTTTGTTTTAATGTAATTATTTCAATGTTAATTGAATAAGCAGTATTGTTTAAATATTTGTTACTAGAGGGTAAATACTTTTTTTAGATGTTTCATGTTGTTTAATATTGGATATAATATTGAATTACATTCGAAAATGTTGATGAGTATGTGAGAAATTAGACTGAAGAAGGGCAAATATTCACAATTTCAATAGTGTAGTTATTTGCAGATAAGCCTCAATTTAATTATGAATGGAATTTAACTGATCAATAATTGCTATAATTCACTCGATGTTTACTAAAAGTTAATTTTTATTAGAAATGTATCTGAATACTTAACGAGACATTTGAATCACAATGTATATTTAGTAATCCAGATTCATAGGGAAGTCACTACAAGTGAAACTGAATTTTGTATTGAGTGTTTTGTTTAGTCATAAATGTATTGTTTGTTATATTTATTTTGTATTTATGTGAATGTTGATATTGGTGTCTATTCAAACTGCATATTTTATGTTTGATCAGAAATAAAGACGACTACAAATGTTTGTAACAGTAATTCTCGTCCTGAGTCATTTATTAATTAGTTTTCATTAATTTATTGTTTATATTCTTACAGTTCTTTAGCACCGAACAAAACAATAGAGATTTCTACGGAGCCGCAACAATTGTTTAACGAAGTAGTAGACGAGTACGGGATTTCCGGAAAGTTGGTCAGCTCGCAGCACCCTCCCAGCTGGGTACTGTGCAACAACTTGCATGTCCCGGGAGAGGTGGCTTGGTGCATTAACTGACGCCACTGCAGAGCCTTGGACTGGAAGGTCCTAGGTCCGAGTCCCGACGGCACGGCAGGATTTTCGACACTAGTGTGTCAGCTGAGTCGAATTCAGTCGCTGTCTGGAGGAGAATTCTAGCGGCCAGCTGCTCTGATCGGTAGTTTTCCGTGGTTTCTCCGATCAACGTCAGGCGAATGCCGGAGCAGTACCCTAACAAACGCGCCACGTACCGCGCGCGATCTTTCCTACTTATTTTTTGTCCTATCTTCTCCACTTACACACACTTACACACTGCGCTAACACAGATTTAGGGAGGCCGGTAGGCAGCTTAGAGCATGTCCCGGCTGGAGCGGTGCCCCGCTGGTGGGGGATACCTGGTTGGGAAAACCTCGCTAGCCGACGGTAGGTGAACGCCGGATCTCGCCATCCAGCTGGAGAAGAACACCGCCACCTCCCGATGAAAACATGCACTACACTTACGGGAATAATGACCTCACTCGTTGACCCGCCCGGAACCACTAACAACCAACCAACTTGCATGGGGAAAGAGTGGACGTGAACGTAGGGAGGGTGCAGTATTCGTCGAAAGGGGGCAATCTCTTCGGAATCTATGGAAAAAACGGCGGAGAATCTGAATCAGAATAAAAATATATACATTTATAACGTTTGAATAACATATGTCTGATTTACATTTATGAAAGTAGTAATCGGATTTACTAGACCAAGCCTTAACGAAGAACTTTCTTTTTGTCGCCAAGAATCTTCAGTTTCAATATTGATCATTCATCTTTACGGTACAGACAAACAGGTGTTGAGTTCCAGGGAAAGCTACTTTCATCTCTTCTCGACTTCTTGACTCATTTAAATCCAACGTTTCACTTATATTTTCTTTCGTGTTTACCATCACCAATTTCAGCTTAGGCTTAGAGAAATGATTACGTCAGGACACAAGTTACGTATCCTCGTCATTATATACATATTAAATCCACTGGTTTATAAGAAGCCATACGTAACTTCTCCGTGTAGGAGATAATTCTTCGCAGCCCATAAAAATTTTTAGTGTTGACTCAAATATAATTCTAAGAAGTACATATTCATTTTCCGAAAATGTTTCGCGGTATATATGATATAAAGTTAAGAACTATTTCACAAATATCATATGTGTAACGTTTAATCAGTATTTTGCAACTTCCATTTCTACAATATTTCAATAACGCTTTCTCGATTATTTTCATTTCCAATGTTTGGAGAATTATTGAAGACAATATTTAATGATATGATTAACAAGTTGAATTTATAATAACTGAGTAGTTTCCAAATGTAGTTTCATTGATTTTTCAGAGAAATCACAGATTTTTAAGTGTTTAAAGTTAATTCGAATTTATCACTTTTCTGGCGTGAGAATGCAAATCAGAAAGCTAATATATTTTAGTGTTAGTCACAAGACTTTAAAAACTTACTGATTATTCGAGGAATGTTAGTTTCTTATAATTTAGATGCACTTTCAAAACCTTTGAACTAAAAATTTCCAGTGTTTATAAATTGTTCCACTCTAATAACGTGGCAACACATTCATGTGTATTCCTCTCTCTTCCCGTAGTAATCACCTACGTTATTTCTGTAGTACAAATACGTTTTGCGGCCCTCACACTCAAACACTCATTTTGACACCTCGTAACAAATGAGGTGTCAAAATGAAGCGGATTTCACAGAGAGGTAAAGTATTGCACTTTCACTCAATAAATATTAATATTTTATTTAAAAACTCATCCAAAATGAGGCAGGGCGCAAATACATTCCCAAAAGCACGGATTGTTAATTTTTTCGGGCACAACTGCTTTGGACGTAGTGTATAAGTGTGTGAGTGTATGTAAGGGAAGATGGGAAGAAAAGGAAGGGGAAGGAAAGATCGCGCGCGGCCTGAGGCTCGTTTGTTATGATACAGCTTCACATTCGCCTGATATTGAGAAATCAAGGAAAACAACCTATCCGAGTAGACGACCAGTAAAAGTTTCAAGCAGCGGCTGAATTTAACCTAGCTTTGTAGCTAGTGGAGAAAATTCGCCATCAGCGGGTCTCGAACCCTAGAACCTCTCGGTTACGGACGCTAAAGAGACACTGAGCGACAATGGGCTAAACTCAGCAGGACATGGGGCGTTCCAAGGTCTTAAAACCTGGACTTCCAAGATTTCGAGGTAGTACGTTCCTCAGGGTTAATCTATAATATGACGTGCTTCTACTAAAGTTTTGGAGATTTGGCTCTTCTTGATACTTCCACTCCCTAATGAGGATCTTGGAGAGGCTCAAATTCCAAAGCAACACGTTTCGCTAAAAAAATTATCTTCATACAAATGTTCGGGTGGGGTAAGTTTCCACATGCAAGAAATCTTGCATAATGTTCTAAGTTCAGTTTTAATTTGCCTATAACTCATCAATTTTTTTATGTGTTAACAAAGGTGCAATTCAATACTTCCGGTGATCCGTTAAGTGAATGATTAACTACAATTAAACATTATTTTTAAAGCATTTATTTGTTAGCTGAGTGTGAAATGGAGTGCCTGGCATGCACAAAGTTACATGGAAATGTTTGCCATCGAAGGTTAGAATAATTATCAATATGATGGTTTTGAAACTTTTAATACAATTCTAACATCTTCCGTTGTGCTAGAATTGCGTGAATGACTAAACTGAACAAATTGTCATAGAAATTACATTTTTTCGATGTAATACATGAATAAGGGTTTATATATAATTTAAAAAAATATTACATGATTTGAATGGCATCGAAATTACTCATCTATACACTAATATTTCTTACGTGTCATACATTTTAACCCAAATGTTCGTTTTAACATTATCATGAGAGCTGTGGGTGTTCCACGCCAAAAATTCACATAATCGCATGTAACATACGTAGTCTAAATTTCACGTCTAGCTTATTAAAAATAATAAAAAGCCAGTTTTAAATTTCAGCTTTGTAAATTAAATAAAATGATTAAAAAGTAAAAACATGCAATTATTTTGAAACGAAACAAGTATTGTTCTCTTAAAGTCATTTCTTTTCCCCTCAATAAAACGTGATTAAAACAGATATTTCGAGGAAACAATAAATTGATTTTGACTTTCAATCAGAGCTGAATTGTCCTGTTATTCAATTCATTGTTCAGCAAGTATTCTGGAACGTGGGTAAAGCACACTAGAATATTCTCACACCACCGAGACGAGCTGTCATCTGGAGAGCCAAGACAATGTAGGTCGCAATGCAGAACTTTAAAAGCAGTATAACAATCGGTAATCAAGATCCTCCGATTTCTATATGAGGAAAAAACAACGCATTCAGTAGGTGGAACTTTTTATGTGGAACTGCACATGTGCTTTCCCTCGTGTGCACGTGACTTTCCTTGAAATTTAGTCAACCGCGTCTTTTTGTATTTCTTCTATGGGTGAATATGTCTATTTATATTTCAGATTTCCGAACCTTTCGATCGAACTGACGTCAATATTACACATTATAGACACCGGTAAATAATAGAAAACCATTTATGTGGTTTAGTTTTGAAGTCATATTTTTTGTTTAAGTCACTTCACTTTTACCAATACACTTGTAAATGTTTATTATGTATAATAATTAACGTTAGTTTATAGTATCTCGTGTATGCACTTTAAATTTATATAAACCATGATACGCATTTAATATAGTAAGGATAGTCACATTTTCAAAGTGTTTATTACCATTGACACACAGAGATTTATATTCTACAGCTATTTGCAACAAAGATTTTAAAATATGTCAGTATCGATTACAATATGATTCTGATGTTCTCTTTTATGAAGAAACTTCTGAATGCAAAAGTTTATTATGAGAGTCTCGCAGAAGCGAACTAGGGAAAAAAACATGAGTGACATCCGTTTTCATATTCAGAGTTATTATAAAAGATTTAGAAGTAATGAAATTTGAGTTTTTCTCTCCTATGTCTTTTTCTTTTTTGAGTATCGCCTTTGTCTGTTTTGTCTTGCTCACATTTTTCTCAAGCTTCCCACAGTGCGTTCTACTTCATCTTCAACGTTGATTAAGTCGATTTCGCCACCTCCTACCCTCCTAAATGCTCTAATTAGCATCCAAGGTTCTCGGTTCTCATTCACGCAAAACTGTACCCGGTTCAATGTATTCTCCCCTTCGTTCACGGAACCTACATCAGATGCATTGAATCATCGATCATATTTAGATTTGGTCTCTTTCTTTCAGAACTCTTAATCATGGAGAAATGTCTGTGTAGCCAGACGGTGCTTCTGAAAACGTTCATTATACTTCACCTGTCCGAACCTCAAAGGATCCATTGAATTCATTCATTGGACCACATGTTGCAGAAGCGTTACATGGTAGAATTGCATGAAGTCTATTGTGAACGTTGAACCCAGATGTTCTATCAATATTTGATTGCAATATTCACATTTTGTTCTTCCGTAAATAATATATGAAACATTAAATACTTCCAGGAAACAGAATGAATACACTCTACTGCATATTTTTCATTGCGGAACATTAACTAGCGGAAGTAAGGACTACCTCACGAAGAATACTCAGCACAATTTGGCTTACAAAATCCTGAAGTCGACATGACTGGCGTTTTCAAAAACGTTAGCCTCAATATCTTGAATAACCTATTATGACAAGTAAGGTGTACGAAAATGACTAAGCCAAAACAAGATAACACGCTCGGGCGCACACAATAATCGCATACACACACACACACACACACACACACACACACACACACACACACACACACACAGAAATATATGAATAAAATATTAAACTACAGATATTGTTTGATGCGTTACTATTATTGAATATAATATTCGCTTGTGAACACGTACAATTTTCCGACTCCCGATCACCAGACTATTTCAAAAACTATCTTTATAAATTTTTAAGCATTCATTAGTCGTTCATTATGCTTTTGGTCTTCCATCTACATAATTCAATTCACAGTATTTTTCTTTTTGAATTATTTTATAATAATTTTATCAACGCGATGATTTCGTAATTTCCTCCCACTTTTTATTCAAAATGTATTATCACTTTATTTCATAAATTTTCATTTATTATCCTGTTATCATAATAAATCCACTTCTACGGTTAAAATCTCATTTTCTAGGTTTAGATCCTGCGTCGGGTTTTGACATTTGGTACTTATTTTCTATGTCAGTTCTAATGCCTCATCCTTTCTTACAAAATCTTCCGTATCTTATTATTTGAGTTCATCTTATTATTCTACCTTACCATCTCTTCTACCTGATTAAATTTTTTATGTCTCTCTAAAACGACTCATCCGGTAAAGGACAAACAGGAACACACGGCTTAGAAATCTGAAGAGTTGTAGCAGCCGCCCAGGCGGATTGAAAAAATTATTCGGAACGACAAAGAAGTGTATATTCGGATACGTCAAGTGATGTTTGAAGTCATAACAAGGTAGATAGTCCTTAGATTTACATTAATGCAATTCTACTTGATAGTCTATTTTATTTGACCAAATAATGTACTACATAAAAACAATGTATATTTTATTAATAATAATTTATTTTTATAATATATTTTATTTATATATAGTTTTAATACTA
Organism: Teleogryllus occipitalis; assembly: GCA_011170035.1. Taxonomy (NCBI): domain Eukaryota; kingdom Metazoa; phylum Arthropoda; class Insecta; order Orthoptera; family Gryllidae; genus Teleogryllus; species Teleogryllus occipitalis. The sequence continues at coordinate 151,431 of BLKR01000454.1, forward strand.
CAGAAAAACTTGTTCAATGCGTTTATCAGTTTAATGTCAACATAAATTGTGGTTCTGCCAAATATATATTGTACAGTATTACATTATATAATGCGGAATCTCGTCTAAACGGAAAAAATCTGATTCCATGAGCTTCCGCATTGAGCAGTGTTACTGTATATACGCCCAACAAATTTATAATATATTATAAATATATTTTTCATGATATTTAATTACTAATTTCGTAATTAATATATTACTCATTTTGTAAGCACATACATTGCTTTTCCTGTGGATTGGGGAATGTCCTCAATTATTTTTTCTTCGAGTGCGATGCGTTAGCACTTGTGTGAATGAATGAAGATTCGATTTATATGGTGAGATGTGACGGTAGCGATTCGCCATTTTCGTCTTTGCCCAAATTATTATAATCTTTTCATCCATGCCCTTCGCGCGGGATTCGAACCGACGATCTTTCAAGTCCCCCACAGCCTTCAGTACGTGGGTCGGTATGTTGAACCGTGTATACCTCGCTGTTAGTTGGAGGTAGGAGTAGCTCATCCTCGTATTTGTGTGGTGGCGGGGGTGGCGAAGGCGTCGGAGGAGGAGGTGGAGGCAGCGAAGGCGGTGGTGGTGGTTGTGGAAGAGGCGGTGGTCACAGAGGTGGTAGCGGAGGTGGTGGCGGTCAAGACGGTGGCGACATGGGCGAAGACGGGAGCAGAGGCGGAGGCTGAGGCAGAGGAGGCGACGGAGGCGGCGGTGGAAGTGATAGTGGCAAGTGAGATAGAGGCGAAGGCCATGGCTGCGGTGGCGGTGGCGGCGGCCGGTGAAGTGGAGGTAATGGCGGTGGTGGTGGAGGCGTGGCGGAGGCGGTAGCGGTGGTGGCGGTGGCAGTGGCGGCGGAGGCAGAGGCGGTGGCGGCGGCGGGTGAGGCGGAGGCGATGGCGGTGGCGGCGGAGGCGGTGGCGGTGAAGGTGGTGGTGGCGGGTGAGAAGAAGGCGGTGGCTATGGCTGCGGTGGTGGTGGATGCTTGGTGGTGGTGGTTGAAGGTGGCAATAACGGCGGCGGTGGAGGCGGTGGCGGTGGGTGAGAGAGAGGCGGCGGAGGCGGATGCGATGGTGGTGGTGGCGGAGGTGGAATCGGTGACGGTGGAGGCGGCGGGTGAGGCGGTGGAGGCGGCGGAGGCAATGGCGGCGACGGAGGTGGTGGTGGCGGGGGCGGAGGTGTAGGCGGTGGTTGCAGAGGTGGCGGCGGCGGCTCCGGTGACTGGCGGTGGTGGAGGCGATGGTGGCGGGTGAGGCGGCGGAGGC